>OZ010736.1:89382348-89972348 GCA_963932295.1 Tipula lateralis
CTATCATCTAGCTTGATATGCAATTAGGTACGATTAATTTTTATATTCTTCTGTTGATAGGAATGATAGGAAGCTTTTCAGCTATTATTAAATTTATGTATTTATGTACATATCTATATATATATATATATATATATATATATATATATATATATATATATATATATATATATATATATATATATATATATATATATATATATATATATATTTACATATATATATATATATATATATATATATATATTTATATATATATATATATATATATATATATATATATATATATATATATATATATATATATATATATATATATATATATATATAGATATATATATTTATATATATATATATATATATATATATATTTATATATATATATATATATATATATATATATATATTTATATATATATATATATATATATATATATATATATATATATATATATATATATATATATATGTATATATATATATATATATATATATATATATATATATAAATATATATATATATATATATATATATATATATATATATATTTATATATATGTATATATATATATATATATATATATATATATATATATATATATATATATATATATATTAATATATATTTATATACATATATATATATATATATATATATATATATATATATATATATATATATATATATATATATATATATATGTTTATATATATATATATATATATATATATATATATATATATAAATATATATATATATATATATATATATATATATATATATATGTATATATATATATATATATATATATATATATATAGATATATATATATATATATATATATATATATATATATATATATATATATATATATATATATATATATATATATATGTATATATATATATATATAGATCAACTGTCTAAAAAAAACACTGTTGCGAAAAATTATGTTTTGTTCCACACGCTGCACAAAATGGGATTGGTCAAAAGATTTTGTTTGTGCTTTGTGTTAGATTTTGTCTTCTAAACGTTTTTAATAGTTTTGATGGTAAAATCTTATCAGACATTAGTAACCATTAAACGTGGATCAAATTTTTTGTGTGGACGTGAGTATAGTTCTTAAGTAATAAGCTTTAACCTGTGTCTTACATCCAAAGTGCCGTTTACATTTGCATAGAAAATTAAAGATTTGTTTGCTTTAGTGATTATATTTAATAATATCTTATAGTTAAAATGCCAGATAAGAATCGAAGTCGACGAAGTTAGTTAAATATGATATAAATCGAAAGAGTAGTTCCTGTTCGCTATATGTCATAAAGCCTAAGCATACAAAGAACTGAACAAGTGTGGAACGGAACGACTTTGTGTGATTATCAGTTACTAAACCGAGCTTTCGATGTCACTAATAGACGACGAGATTGATTAGCTATGCAGAGTTTCACTGTATATTAACGAGTGTTGATTTGGAAGTGGATTTTTAATGCATCTATCGCATAATTAAATATACAGTGCCTTTATAACTCCTTTTGATCCTTAAGTACTTTGAGCTTAAAATTAAGTAGAACGCAAACACTTTATGAGTCTCTCTTGATTATGTGATTATAAGCTCAAAAGATAATATGAAAAACAGAGTATATCTGGGTTATGAGATAGAGAAAACGCGTTCCAAAACCAATGGGGAAATTTGGAAATTACTTAATTTCCGAAACTATCAATTTTAAAATTAATGGTAAGTTGTCTTAGAATCTGGAAAATTAAGTTTTTTGAGCTATTATCAAGTTCAGTGTTCATTATTAAATAAAATTAAATTAAAATCATAAATTTTCATTTAAGTTTTATTATTGTTAATGCAAAATGTAAGTACGAATTACTATAACCAGAATACAATAAAGTGATAATGTAATATATTAATGGAGTTTTGATTTAAATTTTGTTTATTTGTAGATGGAATCATCGTCATCATCATCTACATCGGATTCGGAAATATTGGAAGCTCGAGATATAAGTATGGTGGTAGGAATTCGACGGCCAAAAATCTATAAGGAATATAATAATCCTTTAGATTTTTATTCTGATGAGGAATTTCGAAAACGATATAGATTTCAAAAGTCGACGTTTTTCTATATATCTGAATTGATCAAAAGTGAATTACAGGAAACTAGTATGAGAGGGCTTCCACTTTGTGTAGATGATCAACTATTTATCGCCCTCCGTTATTATGCGACAAATAGTTATCAAAATGTTGTTAGTGATTTGTCTGGAGTAGATACTGCTACAGTATGTCGTACTGTACGCAAAATTAATAACATATTAGCATCAAAATTTCATCAATTCATAAAAACGCCAACCGAGGAGGAGCAAAAGCTACTGCACGAAAATTTTATATAATGAATGGAATTCCAAGAATTTTCGGATTAATTGATGGAACACATATTCCAATAGTTTATTATATTCCCGGTGGTGCTAACGCTGAACTATTTCGAAATAGGAAGGGGTGGTTTTCCATCAATTGCCAGCTAGTTTGTAATGCCGATCACAAAATTATTGATCTGAGTTAAATAAAAAAATCAATAGATGTTTTAAAAGTAATGTATTATTTTACAGATGGCATGGATCAGCACATGATCAAGCCACATTTAATTTTTCTTTAATAAAAGTAAAATTAGAAAATGGAGAATTTGGAGATCGTTTCTTGCTAGGTGATAGTGGATACGCAAATAAAAATTATTTGCTAACTCCGTTGCGAAATCCGGTAACTGAGCAAGTAAAATTATACAACACTAAGCACAAAAACACCAGAAATTTAGTGGAACGGTGCATCGGAATATGGAAGCGTCGCTTTCCCTCGGTTGCAACCAAAAGTAGACTGCATATTTCAAACTCATTAAAAATGATTCTGGCTACATCAGTATTACATAATATTGCAATTCTACACAGAAAACCTGAACATGCACTTCCGGAAATAGAAATACTATAGAATATATGTTCAGCCAGTACCAAGCGTCCGTAATACGATGGAAAGTTTTCCTGATGACCGCACAAGAAAATTTATTATAAATAGTTTATAAACAATTTTATAAATATTATTATTATTATTTCAAAATTAATAAACAAAAATAAATTAAAATAATTTTCTAAATCTGTCAATTTTTCCGTTTTTATATAATAATTTCTTCCATCATTTGCTTTTTAGCTTTTCAGACTATGAAATCCGTGATGCGCGTGACTTCAATATATTTCATCTAGCATTTTAGGATGTCGATGGTCTGTTTGTTCCATTGCTGCTTGACGTTGATGGTGCATTTGGCACAGTTATATTAGAGCTTTCGGTCTGAATACGATCGTCGTTAGTCAATATGTCACCAGGTTCTGATTCCCCATTATCCACAGTATTAATAAGTATATCATGTACCAATGAACTATTTGGTGGATTCATCAAATCGTCATCTACAACATACTCCGTAATCATATCGTCACCCTACAAAAGCTACATTATAATAATTTATCATAGTTCAAATTAGTAGGAAACATACATGAAACAAAGCATCTGATGAATCTATGTTATCTAATGGACACACCGACGCTTCCACAAATGAATATATTGGGTCGTTTTCGAACTTTTTGGGTTGATGTGGTCCACCACCCGTTCTGAACCTTTCAGCTTTTTCTTCTGCGATCGTTTTTCGCAATTCTCCCAATTTGTTTTTAAACGTATTTCGGATCTGAGTTTCTATTTTTTTATTTAAATTGTTTGCATTACATTTAAATTGCAATGTTTCGCCAAGCATAATTTTTTTTCGTATTCGACACTGCATCAGTTTTTTTACAATTGACAATTTCCTTATATTTTTCAATAATTGAAAATAAATGTTGATATTCTTCCTTTTTTATTCGTTTTATCGGATTATTATTATTTGACTTCATTTTATGTGGTTGTAATTAATTTTATATTTAAAAACTATAATTAGTTATTAGTTTATATATTTAATCGTCTCAATAACACGAACTAAAAAACAAACTGCGAATATTTGAAAATGTCAAAAAACCCACAACAACAATTTCTATTCTAGGTTATAACCACCGAAAACAGAAGATAGAAACAGACGATATAACTCTACTCATGGATTTATTTTTGTACGACGATATATCCGAGGTTATATCGTCTATCCGCGTTCATACAATCGGCCCTAATTGTAAACGGTTCGAAACAGCAACCACAATTTATCGGTGAATAGAGTAAAGTGAAGATATGGTTTCGATGTGGAAAAAATTAATTTTTCGCTGGAACTGCATGCACTACTTGAACAGATGTAAAGAATATGAAGCAATGGTTGGAAAAAAAAGCTACTGAGTTAGCTAGTGGTCTGAATTTTAAGCTCTATAAGACTCGATTGTGTTATAATACGGGATTTATTGTGATATGATTATATATATATATATATATATATATATATATATATATATATATATATATATATATATATATATATATATATATATATATATATATATATATATATATATATATATATATTTACCCAGACGATTTCTCACAATAGGAATATTGGTATTTAATTTAATTTTTTATATAAACCATTTAAATAGGTTTAATTTTATTATGGTTTTGAGTAAAACTATAAATTAAGAAATTATTTATAGAAATATGATCAAAACAATTTACACATGACCTGGTTTTAAGTTTTATACGAAAATGATAAAATGGACGAAATTATTTAGCAGGTATTTTTTTGTATAGGAGGCGGTTGGGGTTGTGTGGAAAATTATTAAATTGGTTTAAAATGTTAACTTACGGGTTGGGTTGTTCGTAACTTATTGGAGAAATTAGCCATTAGTAGAGTCATCGGGGTTGAATATCCGTTAGTGAGTGATTGATAGGTGTTTACCTGTAATTATAAAAAAAAATTAACTGAATAAACATATTTACACATAAATTAATCAATACTATATAATTTTGGATTTCCCTTCGACGACAAATAAAATCCGAATAGCTATAAATTCAATTTCATAGATCATTCGAACCTTGAATGTTTTCCGATCCATAGTAATTGTGCGAAAGAAAGACACGAGAATATAATACAATATAAATAAATTAAAGAAGTAAGTTCTAGCGAAAAATAGTAAAGATAAAAACTGTAAAGTGAAATAATATTCTTTAGGTTATGTGTTTGGGGTTATGTATAAGTATATCAAATAAATTTGAATAAATAAATTGAATATAATTTATGGTTTTGAATTTATGTTTTGAAACGATAAAAATAGAAATATTTGCCAGGATTTTATTTTATTAACTATACAAAGCAAACAAATATATAAGACAACATTAGTTTGGTTTTAATGTTCTTTTGTATTTCACGTTTATAAGTTTTGCTATCTGTAAAATTGACATAATACGAGTTACGAATAAATTTTCATTATCTTCAAATAATATTAATATATCGGCAAATTTAAATACATCAATAACAATATCGATTAAACGGAACAAATTAAATATTATACATATACAATAGTAATTATAATAGAATTCAAAATAATCTGGAGCAATGTAATGTGGAGTAGACTTACTAAAATCTAGCCTTTAACCATACGGCCTCGATTGGACGAAACGAAATAGGTTAAGAGGTCATTGTACATAAAGCTTCCTTTATATTAATGACTGTAAAGATGAATATCAGTACAAATATGATTTAGATTAATTGCTATAATTAATAATTATTGAACGCGTATGAGATCGAAAATATGAAATTTGTTTTGTAACATTAACATAACACTATATGTTAATTCAAATACTATGGATAGAATGTATCAAACCACAAAACATAGATTTGGATGCAGAGATGTATCTGGATTAAAGAATATTTTTGATTAACTTTCATGTGCTTTTTACCGATTTACTAATATTTCTTTTATTTTGGTTTTTTAAATGAATTTTATTATTTTAATAAAACTGGAAATCCATATAAATTGACAAAATTTATGAAGTTAGATTAATCCTATACATAGACCATGTTAACATGAGCTAAACATACAGGTAAACATAGCTAGGTTAACTTATTCGATTTTGAAATACTAAACAGATAATTTTACCAAAAGTTTATTTATTTCACTAAGTATAAAAGATTTAAAAACCCAGGTATTAGTTATTTCATGGGTGTATTATCTCTATAGTATTGTCTTAGCAGTAGTAGACAAATATTAAATAATTTATGGGACTAAAAGTAACTTAAAATCTAATTTAATTTGCGTACATAGATTTTTTCCATTGATCCAAATTTAAATTTTCCGTTGAAGTAACACACATACAATTTGAATTCAATTTCGATAACCCAAAATTTATTTTGAATCCACTTTTAAAATATAATTTTGTGTTTTAAGGGCGGTATGATTGTTGCATTTTTTTTAATTTTATTTGAATTTTTAATGAAATAGGTAATAATTATTTAATTCCAAACGCTTTTAAAGTTTTAATTTTTATAAAACTAATTTGATTTAAACTATAGATTCAAGAATGTAGTAAAAAAATACCAGTAATAGAATTTAAACATAGGATTATTATTTTAACTTATAAAATAAAATACGACTTAAGTAATATTTAAATAAGTTAAAATAAAACAAAATAGTAAAATAAATTCATATTAATAATCTGACCAATCTAATGAAAAATAATAGAATTTCTTTTAATATTTAACTATAACCTTCTTATACTTTAGTGATAGTAGTAAACAGATTATGCAACTAGATGCAATCTATATAGTTATTACATTAAAAACAAGAAAATTTCCATAGATCCATATATTATGCAATTTAAACTATATATACGCAAACATAACTAATATGTATATTTATTTGATAAGACTCTTAGTCATCAAATACACCCCAATCGAAATCAATAAAATTCCAATAAATTCTTTTTCAAACTTATCCAATCAATCCTTTTTCATTTTTATTGCCATAAATATCAACGTCTTGATGCCTGACTTTGTCCTTAAATCAAAAATTGTTTACGTTTCTTGTTCGTATTTATCAATTATCCGCCCCTTTTATTTGGGGGTCAGTTACAAATAAAACACAAAAATGTTAGATAAACGAGGTAAGCAAACATACCAACATATTCAACATGATGACGATGATTTGAATGATATGTTCTTGCCATGATTGTTGTTTTTATTTTATGCGTATTTTTAGAAAAGATTTCCCTTTTTGTAACATATTCTTTGATTGATTTCGAAATGTTGATCAATTTTAAATGTATATATGAGATATACTTGCGTATATACATTTATTTATAAGATAAGGGTAAATTGTATAATATAAGACATTTTCTATTTGATTTTTGTACTTATCTATTACATAATATACGTAATATGTTCTGTATAGACGAATAAATGGGTTATAATGATTATAAATAACTGAAGCTCGTTCAGTGGGAAAATTAAATTTCCGAGTTATACTGATTTGTTTTGTAAATTTCATCAAAATACTGACACATTATATCAAGCTTACATATCTTTCACCTCGTACTTTAACATATTATTAAATTTTTCGTTATCATATTTTGGATTTTGTAATGCAGATTAAAAAACATAAAAAAAGTGTTAGACGAATAAATGACATATCCTTCCGTTTATTTAAAATGAATAATGGTTATACATTTTTTTATTTAAATTTTCCGCTTTCCCGTTTTGTTTATTGTTTCTCCCGCCTAACCAAATGTAATATTTTAATAAAATATGAATAATAGAAGCAATAACCTCTGAGTTACACAAACACAACCATCTACAACAATTTTAAGACTTATAAAATACATATAAAATATTCTCATCCCATTTGACTTGAGCGTGCATACACATACACACAAGATGGAAAAATATAAATCATTTTCTTTTCAACTTCCATTACCCGCGAAACGCACAGTAGAAAACCGAACAAAATTTCAATTTTTCTTTTAACAGCATCGTTAATTCAAATGAAAACAAAAACATCGAAAATGGGAAAATAACACAAAAAAATCCTTCAAATGTCTAAACAGTATTTGCTATTTTCATTCATTTCCGTTTAAATATTATAATTTCCCCCTTTTTTGTTCTTATATTCTAGTGTTCTTTGGGCTTTCACTTCAAACATATTTTTTGGGTGTATTAGTTTTTGTTTTTGTATATATGGAGGAGTGCAATAATAGAAACTCGTTGGATACGCCAGCAGTTTGTTATGTAAAATTTTAATTTGAATAAAAATGTAATTTGTTTAAATTTATTATATGGTGTAGTAACAAGTGGCAAGTGATGTAGAAATGTGTAGCTTCTCGTATGTCACCCTATAACGCATGGGGTAGTTTATGCTTTAATTTGATACAGTTGAAAAAATGTAATTGAATATTGATTTGTAACAATACATGTTTAAAATCTAGAACAGGTGAATGAAATGTATATTTACGTTTTCCTTGAGCTTTGCATGGTTTGAAGTTTTCTTTAAGCAAACTGTACAAAATTCTTGTTTTTAATAAGGAAAACTTCAATTAAGTTATAATAATAACAGTAGTAACAAAAACATAAAAGAAAAATACATTATAATAAATAATAAACAAACGGAATTATCTTCAAGCGAAACAATAGCGCACAAGAGCAGATAGGAAAAGAATGGAAAATAAAAGCTCATGTAATATGCTCGTCTGTGTTGTTTGTTACCATTGCAACTACATTAATTTCTTAACTTGTAAAATGAAAAAGCTTGTGTGGAAAGAGATAAATAAGTATAAAGTGTTTTTTGAAACTTCATGACAGAAGTACTATTCATTTTACAGTATAGGAACGAGTTTATACATTCTTAAATGCTGTTAATGAATAAGCCAAATATATTTTACTCGAAAAGCTGTTATGAAATAAAGATATATTCTTAGTATTTTAGGTTTAGGATTTTAGAATTACTGATTATACAAGCAAACTAATATACATACATTAATTTGTTATATGATTCTTAAATTTAAAATGTTATATAAAGCAGCAACTTAACGATAAATATCTATTTTTAACGAATTTTTACATGTATTTACTTTTATCTAAATTTTAACTTGAATTTAGTGTGAAAGCATAAGCTTGTACAAACAACATGTAGTTTTGTATATACATATAATTTTGTGATTCGAATTCATAACACTATTACGTTTTTGAATTAACATATGTATAACATATGCAAATTTGATGACAAGTGCATTTACATAATGTAAAACTGGCCATAGTTTCGATAAAAACACGAGTAAATCAAGATTAATGCAACATGTGGTAACAAATACTTTGCTTTAATCAATTTGTTTATTTCAGATAAATTATTAAAAAGCAACAGACGCATCCATTTATTCGAGTTTCGATATGTTGATCCTATAATGTTGTATAAGTGATATACCATACATTCGAGTGAACACAAGGATTTTGGCTAATTAAACACACAAATATGACCCGCTGTCCGGAGTGCAGAAATCCAGGACCGGCTCGTTGATCATATCAATACCATAGGCTGTAATGAAACCATACAATGAGTATAGATAATCCATATAAATATTCTATAACCATTCGTCGTCGGTTTTGCTGGTTAACGGCCTGTGTGTGGTACAGCCTCAAACAAAACAAAATGCAACGTAGAAACTAGATTACTATACAAGGCATTTGTTTTGAATGCAAATTATTTAGGACGGTTTTATTTGTAGTTTAAATTCGCAGATGTTTTATAATTCAGAATCGTTTAATATTATGTTACTTATAGGTATAAAGTACAATAGCAAAAATTATGCAGTGCATATACTCGTAATATAAAAGAAAATAAATATATTTTAAGTTAGTTGTTTGTTAAGAAAATATTAACTATAACTTATTGTTAATTAGAATCATTTTGAACGATTTATATCTGGTTGATTGGACTCAATACAATAACGACCAAATACAATTATGTAAATTCACCCATCTTTCCACCAAAACAATAAAAAACTTATGCGCAAGTCACACTCACAATAGGATAAATACTCGTACATATGTGTACGAAACAATGAATAAATAAAAATGTAAATTGCGGGAAAACAAATAACACAGAGATTTTCTGTATCTAAAATATTAAAATATTTGCATTTGTGGTTCCTTGTATTGGTACGGTAGTTTAGTACTTAGCACTCGAAACATTCCAATACATCTCCTTAACAGCATATATCAAAGAGGATAATGTTTATGTTTTGTTTTCGTCGCATCTGTAGTTTAAGTAGAAACTATTATAAAGGATGTTAGTTTTTCAATTAGTTATTGTAGTTTTTTATTGTAATATTGTAAGTTTTTTATAGTGAGGTACTGGGTTTGAATATCAATGGCAGTGGGATACAACCTGAAGATTTTCATCACTTGATTCCGATCACTGGTGAAAAATGAAAAGTAGTGAACCTCGCCCACGCAATGTTATAGTGCGATGAAGCAATGTGCAGATATATGATTTGAAAATATTGATTGAATCATTCTAATTTGATCACCTTAATAATAAAGTGATGAACTCGTGGTGTATAATGTTATGTTTAAGGAAACCCGTATCGGAGGTTTATATATATATATATATATATATATATATATATATATATATATATATATATATATATATAAATAAACTTATTTGTAGTAAAACAAAGTATTGAAAACATCACCTAAATTACCCTTGAATAAATACTTTTTATTAGAAAAACCATTAGCCATTATAACTCGCCCTTATAATACATGAAATGGTGACCAATATATTATAGTAGTCACCGATTCATATTTTTAGATTATTATTGTTCGAACCGAATCAATGTAACCGCTAATTCAATTTATTAACATTGTTTTAATTGTCATAAAAAAAATTGGGTACTCCAATTGACTGTGTTTATTTATAAGAGCAACTCGTGTGGCTATTAGAATAATATTTGTTGTCATCAATCTGTTGTTGCATCGACACAGCATACTTAGCTGAATATCAGTTTTTATACAATGTTTCGATTTCAGTATATAGCTAGCTCAAACTTGGAATTTGCGCTTTTCGAATTGATGGTTTAATTACATTAATGAAAAGTAATTACATTTGTAGTGACGGTTTTATTAATTAGAAAAATAAACACATATTAATAAACACAATTAAATTAATTTTCGATTTAATGACTAGTTTTGTGAAATCCCTCGTTCCGGTGTTCAATAACATAATTAAAATTTATTATTGTTACTGAATAGTGTTTGTGTTTTATTTGTCCATAAATATGTGTATATATAATGTTTATGTATAATTATGTATATGTGAATTATAAAAAATATTTAATTAGTAGTTGGCAATAAAATAAAACAAAAATGCTAAATTGTTAAATAATGTTGAGGTTATAAAATCTTTGCCTTTGAATCTAATAGCAACTGAATGAATTTACTAAGGGTAATCAATTCGGTTTTGACAGCGAAACTAGTTAATATTTCTGAGTTGCTCTGACCCAACAAAAACGAAGTAAATTTTATGTACTGCCGTCACATACATATACATCTGTATTTACCTTTAATTTTCTACTCAAATTTATTGATTCATCATAAAATACGGTTGTCGAAATCGATTTAGAGTACATTAAGTAGTACCCGCCGATAGGGGCGGGATGCAAAATGGATTTTTGACCACTTGATTACGATCGGTGGGGCAGCTTAACACAGCTGAACACAAATTTACCTAACCATCTGCAACGTGCAGATATATTGAACAATATGAAAAAAATAGTTTAATGTAATTTTATATTTTAATTATGTTAACTAATTTTTTATCATAAAACACCAAATTAAGAAGCTTCATGTTAATTTAACCATAAGTAAATACAGCAATACTTTTTTTCTGAAGCTAGTAAACTCATTCGGTATCGTCATCACAGAGTATGTGGCAACCGAAACATTATAAACTGAGTATATTTACATTAATGTTTAGAGTTCAACCTCGTTTGAACCCGAGTTAACTCGACCCGATATAAACAATTTTTTGGGTTGTGTTGAATTAACTATCCAAAAATTTATATATACTGCTTCGAGTCGAAAAACCACTACACATAGTAATAGGTTTCAACCTTATTTCAACTCTTATCCAGTTGATCTTATCAATGCAATCTTGATCAATAGAAGCAAGAATGTTCAAAATGAGCTTTATTTAGAGTAACAAAAAATACAAAAATTTTATACATGCAACAGAACACCGTCTTCTTCGTGAACACCTAATTGCTGAACGAGATATCTCGCCTGAATATAAAGCTGATCGCATTAATAAATGTCGAGAACAAATTCTTTTACACCTTAAAAAAGCATATGAAAGATCAGCACATACATACAATCTTAGAAGTGTTCACCGTGAATTTACCGTTGGACAAAAGGTATTTGTTAAAAACTACACGCAAAATGACGCTTCAAAGAAGTTTTCAGGCAAGTTGGCCCGTAAATCTATTGATGCCACGATTTTGAAGAGGATTGGAAAATAGCATACGAACTCAAAAGAGACGGAAAGAGCATTGGAGTTTATCACGCTAGAGATATAACCACATTTTAATTAATATTAAAGATTATTTAATTACAGTTAAGTTTTTCTTTTGTCCGGGTATGAGACTTTCAGGGTTTCGTAAGTACGTCCCCGCGACTGTAACGAATCACAATTCGTTTCAATTGATTTTGATTTGAAATTATAAATTTAATGATACGACATCAGTGTCCACCCTTGTTTGTCGTAACATAAACTGTATTGGTAATGGTATACAGGTATCATAAAAAAATAATAATTAAAATGCATTGATGGGTAATCAGCAGATGTAAAATCCAAACAAAAGAAAAAAAATGCACATTTTTGGAAATCGAATAGGATTTGGACCATCAAGACGAGAACAACTTGAGCCGGGAAAATAAAAATTAAAAAAAAAATTCAATTTCATAATAATTAATGAAACTTTTAGTTATAATAATAAAAAAAAAATATAATATAAGATTATTTATATATTCAAAAATAAAATTAATTAAACATTTAATTATATAAAAAAAAATATAAATAAAATAAAATCAAAACTTAATACATTAATATATTTTGGAGTAATAATAAATATAATATAATAATAAATATCCGGAATTATCGATTGGTATGCAGCAAAATTATTGAGAAACATTCCTAGTGAGGACATTCCTAATATAAGTTTATTTTGGTTATTGATGTCATTAAGTTAAGTGTGTAGTTTTCTAAGTTTAATTTCATTTGCATTAATGGATTCACAAATGTTATATATACATATATAATAAATTCAATTGAATTTTTCTTAATATAATACGATACTTCATATCTACTTTTTTTTATTTTGGCATTCGTCCGAATAATGCATTTTTGGTTTCTTAGTATGAAAAAGTCGTGAGGGGCTATGGATGTGTAAGTCATGGTCAAAGTGTATTAAATATTAAAAATTCAGTTCATTCAAACATACAGACACATGTTTATTATTATTATTATTTTTTTTTTAAATGGATCGAATTGTGAATTATTTTTACCCCACGACATCGATAAACTAACCTCCACCAGACCCAGCTGGGCAATACAGTAGCCTTCGATCTTTATGAAAATGGTTTTGATCATTAAATCAAAATCCTTTACACATTAATATAAGAATAAAAATTCTTAAAGAATTTATTAATATTGCACTGTACCTATAGTCTATAACGAAACATCTAAAATTGAGCATATAACTATAAATATATTATACGAGATGATTGAAATAGAAACAAAAGAACCCAATGATATGCGAATTGAACAATATTTTATCTGAATTAAATCAATATATTTTTTTTTTTTTATCGATAGGTACTCGTAAGTACCAGAGTAAACGGTGTTACAAGCAGATAACGCCACAAATGAGTAAATTTGTAAATTATATTGTTTGTTAAATTGGCGCTTCATGATTTTCATCATCTTTAAAAAGTAATCGGCAAAATACACAAGGATCGATAGTCTTAATTTTGATTCGAAAATCAGACACAGAAAGGTTTTTCTATTTTACACTCGAGGTTGTCAAAGTCATCAGAAAATCTCCAACCACAGATAAGACGAAGCAATTCATAGATCACCTACTAGCTAGTCGCAAGGAGTTAAATTTTTACCATCACGGTTAAAGAATTTAAAAAGATAATTTCAGATTGCTTCTTAAATAAAATTGTAGATTATTACATATAACGATATAGTTTAGGTAAAATAGTAATAGTATCAATAAAAACAACAGACATATATTAGAAACGACAGGTGAATGAGCTATGCACATCAATTCAAGGACTGAATCTGAAAATTTAAAAGAACATTTTAGTTTTTTCAATAAAAGTACAGTAACACAAGAATTTTACCTTGGTTCTTATTTAACTAACAGGAAATTTTGTTGTATTTGGCTTAGATAGAAAGTCAGATTGAAAATAATTTAGTATTTGGTTTTCAGATATAGATACCAATATATTGGCCATCAAAATTTTCTGGAATTATCACTCACTAAAATTAACCAAATGGCAGTATCAAAAATAAAGTAAGAAGACGAAGATATCGGATTTCTATAAGTAGAAATAACGAGCAAAATGGTAGCACTTTAAGCCCCGCATAATTAACGTGAAGATAGCTTATGATGAACCAGATAAAAATTTAACTTGGTATATTATTTCATTGATGTATTCTAATTAACAGTAAGGGAGTTGTCGTTACGAATATTTTATATTTTAAATCTTGACATATTAATTAATTATAAAATGAGCTGAATAAGATCTCCCTTTCTACTTTACTTAAGGTATAGTCAGTACATTTAACTCCTAATAGAGACTTTTCAATATAAAACACAATTTTACTGTTGGAATAAATAAGATTTTATATTAATAGTTGGAAAAAATACATTAATTTATAAGAACAAATCGTAACTTTTTTTAATAAATATGTTTAAATAAATTGGTTTTAAAATTTATTCAATCATCTGGAAATGGCGTGTAGGAAAATTAAAAAATTTTCTAGTTTTCTATAGGTTTCAAAAACTTTCTTCTAAACGAGATGTATAGCATATATTATGTTACAATCAAGTCTCGCCACAATGACGATTACCAATAAACTAATAAAAACAATTGCTGGTTAAACTGTAATTGCTGGGTAAACATAAAATTATATATATATATATATATATATATATATATATATATATATATATATATATATATATATATATATATACTCATATTAAGTTGTTTATCTCTATATACATAAACCAATATCCTACTATCTTAGATAAGAAAACGATATAATGTGATGACGTAATGTTTTCTGATTCCAAACTTCTCAAGTAACATTATATTTAAATGTATATATATATATATATATATATATATATATATATATATATATATATATATATATATATATATGTGTGTGTGTATATATATATATATATATATATATATATATATATATATATATATATATATATATATATATATATATATATATATATTTATATAAACCCAGATAATTTTCTATATTTAGAAAATTGAATTTTCAAACTATCTCTCTATGCAATAATATCTTTCACAAAGTGTATTAGATTAGATTTCAAATGATGCAAATTTATGAAATGGTTTAGTATCGGTGGATGTGTGTGCATCATATAACGCATTCATCCCACATGAATTCTCAGCAAATAAATCGAAAAATCAGGAAATCAAAATAGAATGTTTTATACTTGCGGATTCGCTGGGGATTGAACCAAAACCAAATGTTATTAGATCTGCTAAATAGATGTCATGTCTATTTTAATAATGATATATTCTGCAAAAGGTCAAAGATTATTTAATTTTGAAATAAAATCTTAAACCTTGAAGTTTTCATACTGATTAGTTGGATTGCGGTGTGGTTAAAAGTAAAAGGTGTTTTATACATATACATAAAGTTGTAAATGCAATTTAACAAATTACAAGAGGGCAGATACGTGATTCATAAATTATTTATTTTGCAATATATAACGATATCGTACCTAATACATACGAGTAGATAGATACAAAGTTGATTTTTTTAATTAAATCAAACATTGACTAATGAAGATATTAGCTTCATTCAAATGACATTTCCATTTTTTGAAATCTCCTCATGTAAATTGTTTATATGAGTATATAGGGACAGATCGATTAATTTTTTTTTTCGAAACGAAACTTGAAAGATACATATCAATTTATCATTAATCTTCATCATCAAATATATCTGTGTATGCATAGAGCAAATCTAAAACATCATCATTGGTTTTTCCTTTTGTATTTTGATATAATGTACGGACTATGAATGTCTACGTATACGAGTATATGAATGGAAATGTACAAAATTTATTTCCATTTCCACACGATGATCGGATAAATATAACTTTGAATATTCATCTATACAAGAGATGGATATTTTGCGGATAAGTGGGTGGGCCCTCTTCGAAAAGTTTTTCTCCTTCATTTATCATTTCAATAAAAACAAAAAAAAATGTTTGTTTGGGTTTCCAATGGTTTTTGATTTATGTGTGTTTGTGGCGAAAATGAATTTATGTATGTGAGTTGGGCCATGACAAGATGGTATTAGGGATGTTTAGATTAGTCTTGACAATATGGTAATACAGAATCTTGGTTAATGATTAACTTATCAAACTTTATAGAAACATAAAACAAAATCACCTATGTTGTAGGAAAATTAAACCATTATCGACCGTTCATGAACATTTAAAGGGAAGGGATATTTCAATAAGGTGCAGTAAAATAAAATTAACACAATTTAAAATTGTTATATAATTTAGACATTCCACGCAGCACAGAACAAAAACCGAAACTGTCTTAGTCATCATAATCGTACGAGATGACATAATGGCTTACAATGATTGTAAGACGATATTATCATGTTTACCTTGAATTTTTTCTTCTGACTATATGGTGAAGATTCTTGTCACCAATTAAAACAAAACCAAGCACAATGGTAGATGTGTCTGCTGTATGTACGAACATATTATGTATTTTAAGAAATGCTTATGTCGATAGAGTTTGAGTATATGGCGAAACTCCCCAAAATAATAAAATAAAAACAAAAAAATTTTATCCTAGACTAGTAGGAGAATAACAATCTGGAAAATAAAAAAATTCGTTTATTTATTCCTTTCGGATTTATTGTAAGAAACACAAGGAAGCATAAAAAATCGATTTAATACTTAGGAATGAGTATTTTTTTTATTGTGTACTGAGAACAAGATTTATTCTTCTTTGAATGCATTATTATCTTTGCCAAAAAATAGAATACTATATGAAAATGGGTGTGTATACAGTGGGTAATTGAACTGTTCATGAAGTTCTGATATATGTTCAGCATTTAACATAAACCATCTCACTGTGCCCGATTAACATGTATATTTACATTGAACATTACATAGCCATAACATATGAAGATCAAACAAAACACGATCGTAAAGTAAGAGAAAATTAATTATATGTAATCTATATAAATTTATTGTTTAGATTCTCTTATAGACCATTTGACATTTATTTGGATAAAACCAATTTTTAAAGGATATAAAAATATATAGGTCCGATTTACGTAGACTGATCTATACATATTGCATCGTTCCATATAAGCTTTGAGTGTTGCCATGGAAGACGGGTCAGACCATAAATTTCGACATTATCATCAAAATAAATTTAAATAGTTAAGTTATGTATCATATTGCAAAGTAGTGTCAAATGTAAAACACAGTGCCCGGGTGATTAATGGTGAATGATTTGATATAAAATGATTAGTAGCAAATTCAATAAATAAGTATATTAATGTAATTGCGCCCACAACATTGTCAAAATCGACCAATTCAATTAAACAATGCCTTTGTGAGTAGATCGTGCTTATTTAAGACAACGCAGCAATATCAATGCATCAAGCAATGTGTTCAGTAATGGTTTTCTATTATAGCACTTTAAAAAAAACATTAATTTAGATCTTATTTTTGCGTAAACATTGATAAAATGTTAGTGTCTGTCTGTCTGTACATTAGAAAATCATAGAAGAAGAAAAATCAAAAATCAATGTGTTTGATCAGGCAACGCCCCGGATATGAAACTGATATTAAATGTTTGGATGGTTGTAAAAGACAATATTAAATTAAAAATTCTAATTTCAGTAAACTTAAAACAGATTAAATCAAATCCGTGCATGACGTCATCTTGTGTCTTAGAAAAGTATTAATTAATAAAAATTAAATTGAATACGTGTCTGAAAATAAACATCTGTTAGATGTTGACCATTACCATTTTATGAAGAATTTCAATTTTATGTAGAATTCTGTAAAACTGGCGTCCGTGGAAATTTCTCCCGAAAAACATCTAATAATATGGCAGCACTGCCTAATAAAAATGTATTAATATAATTATAATACCATGAGAAATTACATAATGATAGTCAATTATATAATTCAGAGAAGTACGAATGAAATTGAAACAAAAATTATTTTATAATTGTTCATAATTATATTCAAATATTTAAATTTCAAAAAGTTTTCTTATGGCAAATAAAATACAAAAAATTGTGAAGGTTCGTTATAGTCGATTGAGCTTGTACAAGATATTCAATAAAAAGAACTGTTTAATATAGGTTTTGTAGGAACTTGGTTCACCTTTCGTGTGACAAAGTTACAAATAAATTCTATTTGTCAAAGGTTCGTGATAGTTTCTAACTTTGTCACTGAGAGTAGGACACATTTTTTATAAAACATATACCAACCAGTGGGTAATGAATATTTTATTTATATAACATTATTTATCAAATTATTTATTTAAGTGATTTTTAATGGTTTTGATAAATTTTTTTAGACTGTCAAATTTGGTGATAGAATTTTTACGGGATAATAGGTGTATAACATAAACTATCCAGATACTAAAACTGTCCTGATAGAAATATATTCTAGTGCATAATGATATTTAAAAATATCGAATAGAAGGAGTTATGAAACACCTACATTAAACATAATTAAATTATGATTTTTATTCAACCAACATCAACCAAAACTTGTTTATCGTTTAAACACAAATATGTAACTTATTTGTGGTTTAATATAGGAAATAATACTACATATTTTGACCAACCAACTACTCGTAGCGCAGTGGTTAAAGCTACTGGATGTTTATTTAATAGAGATGACAACAGGCGAAACCAATACGTGTCAATTAAAAAAGATGCTAAAGTAAAAACCAATAAATTAGTCAAATTAATTCTGTAAAACTAGCATTGAAAATGATAAATTTTAGAGAGTTTGAAAATAATGATGGTGCGTTGTAATTTCCAGGTTTTTTTATATTTGTAAGAAACGTGTATATAATTTAAATAAGACTTAAAAAACTGACGCGCCATCTATTATCAAATCTTATTGTATAACTAAAGCACAATCTTCTTACTATTATAAAAATAGAATTTCTGAAATAATTACAATGGTTTTCGACTGTATACTAAATGTCACAATAAATTATTTTAGATAAGAATTATTAGCAGATTTATTCGGTTAAAAATCACCTTAACTTTTCCATGATAGTTATGTTTTATGTTATTAACGCTGTTTTTTTTAGATAATTTACAAAACAAATGTAAAAAATATCTTTAATATGTCACAATGTTATAAATCCCAATTGTGCTGCATGTTTTTGTTAGTTAAGTTGTAGAATTTCCTAAGTATGCATTGTATGGTGACAGATATTCGGTTATATCTAAAAATTAATCTATGGCTTAGAGATCGTAAACGGCCCTTACCGCGTCTCAACTGAGACCTTACGAACCATTTTAACGATTCGTGCATTTTATGTCATCCGGTGCCATGTTAATTTTTGGTCAACGGCGAGAATCGAAATCGAGACCACAGTGTGATGACAAACTCTCTTGACCATTAAGCTACAACCGGCGACATATTCGGTTATATCTACACACGTATTATATCTAGACGAACCATTGGGAAGGAAACTTTAGTCAAATTTCGTATTATAATCGGGGAATCCAATATAAAAATAATATTTTTTTTTACTATTGCCATCTATTTATAGAAAGCAGAAACTTTCAGCAGAAACATTAAATACTTGCATAAACTAAAAAAATGTTTGAAAGTCTTATTTCGTTTGTGTTGACATAATTCGTGATAAGATAATCGTTTCTTTCGTTTTTTGAATATAGTTTAGAAGTTATGATTTCGTAAGAAATTTTTGAATGTGCTGTACCTCAAATTTAGTTAGATCATTGCAAAAAACGCATGTTCTACTCTATAAAACAAACTTTTTCAATGTTTATTTTGTATTGTTTTGCTGGTGTTTCCTGCCAATGTTGCACGAATACTGTTGTAATGCTATCTTTAAAGCGGTATCTGTGTGTGTAAATCATGTGGGCTATTTATAAAAGAATCGGCAACAAGTTGTTTGACGTGTATGAATCGATTCATTTTTTTGTAATTATATCTGTTTGAATATTATCCGCGGTTTATTACACTAGTTTGATAGTTCTGATGATGTTATTATTCACTCAAAGGAAAAATTTTGCATAACGAACAGAATATGTCGAAGTTCATAAATCATATTTTAACATAATTCCTTTATTTCAATTCTTTTACACAGTAATAGAAAATGCTTACGCTATTTGTCAAACAACCATGGACTTTACTACTGCTTATAAATTCAAATAATTTAAATTTAGAATTAGTTCAAATACTGTTAATTGAATTGACAGTGTTTGAACTTGTTACATAAAACGAATAATATATTTAATAGTAAAATAATTTTACCTTAGGGGTTAGTTTAAATTTTTAAATTAAAATTTAAACCAACCATTTTGTTATCTGAAAGTTACAGTTTTTGAGAATTTGACTCAACAGATTGTAGGTCATACCTGAACAAATTTATAGTCTTTATTCTTTAATCTATTTTGAACTAAAGTTATTCTAAACGATTTCCACTGTCCTACTTTTGGACTTTTCGATTCTCAACTATAGTGAAAATTAAAAAAAAAATGAATGGTATTTTAATTATATTTTACATGTACGACAAATTCTATTTTCATTTTCGTCATTTAACATTACATATCCATATGTTTTACGGAAGTTTATTTTAAAATATGAAAAATTGTGTAGATAGCAATTGTGGAGAACAACAGATCTATTATAGTCACTCAGCCAGCATAGTGCATTTGTATACAAACAACTACCAAGTATATAGAACATATTTTAATCTTCTATTGTATTTAAATGTTTTTACGATTTTAAATATAGTTTAGTTGATTATATTGTATTGTTGTTCCTATATACGAGTACATAACCTATTGTGTTGTTAGAAAAAAACTCTCTAAACTTTTATACGTGGGAAAACCATGGAAGAGATAACTGAGAAATTGTTAAAAATTTTCATGTGATTTTTGTATTAAGCACATATACAATGCATTGTTAATAAAATAATAGAATCATGTGGTGCAATATGCGGTAGATGCATATCAAACAGTGCTGATGGTACTTTTATATCCAAATATGTCTGCAAAAAACTACCAACTATTGGTCTGATTTCATATATTAAATTTTGTACAGGTTTTAAAACAAATTTAACACAAATAGCTATAAAAAATAAAAACAAAATTGTAACGAAAACCGGACCTTGATCTTTGATTCAAATCAAAAAACTTGAATGGAATTATAACTCTATATATGCGCTATACTAGCTAGACTCCTTTCACTCATTCAAGTTTTAAACGAAAACCATTTTGACAGTTAATATTATACAGATTTCTGCACGAAAGTAAATATCTTTCACTTTTATTTATGATTGTTTGGTGGACAGAATTATAACGAGTTGACTGAAATGTGGCGCTATATAAATAAGTGAGTTAAACATTATTAATTGGAATGCATACAACAAAATAATACAAATTTTATCCATCTATTAGCATGTTTTTTTTCTAAATTCCAACATAAATCAACACCTAAATGACATAAAACAGTAAATTATAAATTTCCTAACTCCGCCTTCATACAGGGTGATACTTATAAATTTATGATTAGAACGGATATGACTTACATACTCGTATCTTACTTTATAAGACATTGTGCGCGCGTTGTAAATTAAAAGAAATTTTAATCTAATCACGTTTCAACGTTATATACATATTTGATATCTTAAGATTAATAAAAGGTTATTGTCTTATTGCTCCCACTCTCATTCCTTATGCTATGCTTGTTTTAAGGCATATTCTGAATTTTGTTGTATACATAAATACGAACACAACCGATCATATATATAAAAAAAATCTCATAATATGTAAGAGTTAGGACGGGTATGGTTTGAGGTCACGTACTAAATAATATAATCGATTAAACTTTAAGCAGTAAAAAATCAAATGAGATAGTTTTCAAAAAATTATGTAAACCAAAGTTGAAGAATATGATTAGATTTTTCTCTGTATTGTAAAATCAATATGACACTAAGTCATATTCTATATATTCTTTATTCTGGTGATGATCACAATGTGCTTGACCTAGTTTGCTGGTTTCGTTTGATACAATATTTTGCAATTGCATCTCTATAGTAAGATTTAGTACTGAAGTTTAAATCTTTGATAAATCGTTATAAAATTTATGTGTAAAAAGTTCACAAACGGCTTCAATTGATCAACGCTTGTGTAAGTTAATCTTAATTTACTGAGTGAGTGAATTTAGTGATGAATTTTAATCGATAAAATATGTATGTAATATAAATAAAATTTAATAAAACTTAATTGATAAACAACTAAAATGTATAATATACTATTGTTTAAATTGTATTGAAGATTTGTAGTTTAGATTTAGATAATCTGCCAACGATATAAAGAGCGGAGATTCTATCCTGAAATGCGATCTTATTTCATCTTAGTTCGAAATTCTCCTATTTGTTCAAAATATAAAAAAAATTAAAATTAAAACGAACCATCAAGATACCACACTTATTCAAGCAAAAGTCCTACGCAACAAACTTTGGAACGCAAACTCGTTCCGCATCGTTAGCAAACTAAAGCAGCTGGTTCAGTTGTCCAATGAAACACAGAGAATCTATTTAGGTCAAACTGATTTTGTCGTTATCCTCAATGTCACAATTATCAGATACTCACATTACAGATTTACAAGATTCAAGACTTTAAAAATTCTTCATCAGTTTCATGGAGTTGAAGACTGAATCAGTACAAAATCAAATCTAATTATCATCGACCACAAGATTATATGCTGCAATCACACAGTGGGTAATCGTAATTAGTAGAATTCCATCTGAAAGATTACTTGCTGTTCCTATATCTGATTGAGAAAATCGGGTAAGAACCATTTATCTCTGGCGGATATTATATTACTTCAAGCGAAAGGCAGCAAAAGACAGTATAAATGGGGCAGAGAAAGAATGAGCCAATGGCTAGGAGAGAAGGAGGAGACATGACTTCAGTTGCAACCCTTCATGCAAATAATTGAGTTTGGCAATTGATTATTTTAATTTAAATATTGCCTCGACAGTCGACTTTCTTGTCAGGTGGAAGTTAATTTTTGCACACAAAAAAACAAAATTATTGAAAATTAAAATTTTGAATATTTTTATTATTTATACAATATAATCAACCATATCAAATTATAATTCCACCATATACATATTTTGGGTTCAACAAACTGCGCAACCTCATTATGAGTGAGGAAAATGGGATACACAAATATTATAAAAAATAAATAACACTAGTCACCAAACAATCGCATATGTTAGAATTAATAGACCCAATGATTTTTAAATACATACTAAGGAAGCAGCAAGGAACCATTCAGACTTAGTGTAAGTTTTTATTATTACACTATAAAAAATATGTGATCGTGAATTGAATTTTAACGTAACTATTTTACTTACTTCTAATAGTACAACTTTTTATCTAATGTACTCGTATGTAGGATTTAAATATTTAATCTACAAAATTATAATTTAATTTTTCACATTTATGGTTATTATAATTTATACACAATTCTTTTAAATCAATACTCGTCGGGTTAACCCACAGTTAACTAACATTTTCAAGAGGTTTTTTTTTTTTTTATTTTTTTTATTTTATACTATACTATCTTTTTTGGGGCTCAAGGCTCTCCCAGCTCTTTCGCGGCTCGCTTATTTACGTCCTACTTTACGCCTTAACGGCCAAATTGAGGACGTACGGCTATAGGTTCGATTTTCGTAGAACCATCTGCGCATTGCATAGCTCCATGCCAGCCTATAGTACTGACATGGAAGATGGGTCGGCCCATGAGTTCTGCACTCCAACAGGGGGTCATAGATGTGTTCATTAACACCACCGATCGTAATCAGATGGTGAAAAGTCTCTTTTGCATCCTGCCCCTATCAGGATTCGAACCCGGTACCTTCCGCTCCAACTGCCACAGCTTTAACCACTGAGCCACCTGGGCGGTTTTTCAAGAGGTTAGGTCAGTGTTAAATCATCAAATTTGCTGCTGTAAATTAAGTTTGATCACGGTTAGTGTTCTTTTGGAAAATAGCTTGATGGCTAAGTATCTGTTTAATGCTTTTGGGAATGCCATGGATTTCTAGGTAATGGATTTAACCTAAAATATTCCCAGATACTACTAGAGAAAAATATTCAGTTTGAAACCAGAAATTAGAAATATTATTTGTAATTCGTTAGAATACAGATGCAACATGATTCAATGAATCAAATAGCGAGTGTAAACTTATGAATTGATCAATTCAATCACATGTTTGTTCAATGATGGAGATCGAAGAAGCCTACCAGACAGCCTTACAAACTATACACTTAATGCAAATTCATCAAATCTTCAATTTCATTTATAATTAAATGCAGCAAAATGATATAATTGATGAATCCACGTACTCTGTTATAGATGCTCACATACCCCGCATTTCTTATGACTGGATTTCGAGGACAAGTACCTCTAACATTTTCATTAAATATTTATCCAATTAAAAAAAGACTCTACTTTGATTGGTTAAACAACAAAAAAATCATCCTTGTGTTAATATTTACTTGTTAAAATTAATAATAAAAATTAATGATTAAATACAATCTGATGTTAAAATTAATAAATTTGTATTAACGTTTATTTTTAATGTTGGTATTTTTAGGTAGTCTTAATACTGAGCATTCCGGATGCAAACGCATCCCGACTCAAGAAAATTAAGGTTCATAGCGGATACGGACGCCCGCTTAATGAATATTCGAAGTTATTGACATGAATTGAAGATCAATTTTCGGTATACGAAAGATGTATTCACAATTAAGGACAATCATTTTTTCATAATTATTTTCCATTTTCTTTACATGTGTATTGCATATGAAATTTACTTTTTTAACGACGATATTTTCAATGAAGATATTTCCAACTGTTCGTGCTTTTAGAAGAACCACTGATGCGCAACAGATAAAGAACTTTGTTTATCAGAAAATGAGCGCATTTTACCACGAAATAAAATGTGAAAAGATCGAATTTGCTTATCGAAACAGCCATACAATTTTTTTCTTAAAACGACCCCATTACAGAGAGAAGCCTTGAAGTTTCCAAACAAATTGAAAATGCTCTTGTTTACTACAGGAAATCATATCGAGAATCAACGCAAACAACAAAACAAACTTCGCTAGATTGTTATTTTCCAAAACAAAACAAGTATCTTCCATTGTTGAATGTAATAATCTAACCTACGTCGACAGCTCTAATGAACAGTCCAGCTCAGACGGTCTCTGAATATAATATGATTAATATTATAAAATAGTTTTATAAAATTTCAAATGAATTAATGATTTTTACAGCATTTATTTGGTTTATTTGAAATAAATAAATATGTAGTTTCTGATGTATTGTAAAATGTTCATTACGTGATTTTATAGTTTAGTTGTATAACGTAGTTTAAAAAAACATAATTTGATTATAAGTGCACTTTTGTATAAAAATTGGCCAGTTTACGAGAAACACATCCTGTCCGTAAAGCGGATGGTTACTCTATTAAATTTCAACTATATAACAATATAGGTATATCTAAATTTAAAAAAGACAACTTAGCTTTTCGACCACTATCACATTATATATCAGCTTATACTCTGTTAATAAATGCTGGTAGTAATGAGGCTCTGTAACATTTAAGTTAAATGTTCGCACTGATTTATCGTTATTCATCATATAATCATATTCACTTTTCTATAGTGAAAACCTGAAATATTCATCAACATCACACTTTGGAATGAAAGATAACCTGCAGATATTTATTTTTATCTCACATTGTTAAAACTTTACAAACCAGTGTCAACTCGACTACTAGCGTTCGACTACTGTTCGTATTTAAAAGTCATATATTTGTAAATATAAATAACTTCCAATAACAAATTTAAGCAAAATTATTATTAAGAGCTTTCATAATTAAGGTTTCTGAAGTTTCTTATATATCAATCTATAATTTAGATAGCTTTTATTTGAAGAAAATTTACAAAAAAACTTTCTAATTTTCCTCTTAATTGCAATTCGAAAACTTTTCTATTTGCTATATTTAATTGGTAAAATAATTTGGAAATAAAACAAAAATAGAAATATAAAATTCGGAAAACACAAGAACATTAATGAAAACACAAGAACATTGACGGCGTTGGGATCTAAAAATTATAGAAAAATTAATTTATCAGTAAATTGAAAATGTTACATATAAATATTTGTTATTTTATAAGCTTGATTGAATTTATCTTTAATGGAAATTATTGGTTATTTTATAATAAGTTGTGAGTGTACCTGTTAGATAATAATAATTGTGCTAAACTAGAATTATTTTATATACAACAACGCCCATGCCAAAATTAACTCATTTCAGAAATAAATTAAAAGTGTTTAAAAATTAAATTAAAATATTTGTTTGCAATTATTCAATAGGTTTACAGTCCGAATGAAAATTTTAAGAGTTTCGTAAATTATATTTTGTATAATATTCTATTTTCGAAAGCGTCTGCAATACGACAAAGAGACACAATAAACTTGACATAGTGACGAACATAAGGAAACAAATTATGCTTAGAGAAGCAAAATTTCCAAATCATAAGTTTTCAATCAAAATACCAAAAATGGGATCGATACCAATATTGAAACTTAACTCAAAAACAACAACATCATAGTATAGCATGTGTGGTGGGTTTTGTATCTCGTATGTTATATCATTCCAATCGAACAAACAAGTATTTCCTTAATTATGTAAAGTAGAAAAGCTGGAAAAATTCCATCATGTGTAGCAAGCAAAATAAAATAATGGGAAACTCATTTCCATCCATCCCAACCTTTATGTATAAGTATAAAAATATATATAGAGTTTTTTTTTTATTTTATTTCATCTTAAGTGTATTCACCGAAAGCATAACATAAAAAACGATTTCGTTTTTGCTCATAATCTTTGCCTGATAACACTTTTTCTTATAGTTTTTGGTTGTCTTCGCGTACTCGTTCCACTAACAAGAGGTTGAAATAATATGGCCCATTTTGAAACTTATTATATATACATATACATATACACACTCAACTCGTATACATATATACATATACATATAAATTTTCTATTTGTAACGTGACGTGACTTTTTTTTATTTATTTTTTTTTTGTTAGTGTGTTCTTAATTTTCTTAAGCCGAAGATATAAAGAACATACTATGTATGTGTATATACTTTCATATACGATTCCATAAAAAAGGAAATTAAAGGCGAACGGGTACCGTTACATTATACCTGGAGCACATAAAAATTCCGTGTCAAATCACCATTTTTTGTGAATCGATAAGCAAAAATTTAAAATTCCTACCATTATCGTAAACATTTATATGTTACGAGTGTATACGGAAGTGCGGGTATAAATTGTAGAAAGCTACTGTACTTTATCGCGGTTCTATAATTTCTTTTGTTGAGTACGAATTATATGTTTAGATGCTAGATGGTAATTAGTAATACAACAAAAACAAGAAAATCATCTTAACCTCAATAAATAAAATCATAAAATCTATGAAGTTAGAAAGAGAATATGTATGTATAATATACATAAATATAAATCGGAAAATTTTAAATCCTTCTTCTGTTCTGTATACTTACTGTTGTTCTTCTAAACAAAACCAAAAGATGTTATTCGAATTTTGTATACTACTTTGTATCACATGAGGGGTTTGTTTAGTTCTTTTTTTATTTCTAAGGATTCATTTTTTTATTTATATCTTTGTGATTCAGCCTCCCATCCCCAGAGACGACGTATCGTCGAATTTTATATGCCACCTCTTAAGGATAATCAATATGTTATGTATGTATATAGAAAATGATTATTTCATGTGGAAAGAATATGTCCTACATTTATATAGAAGATATATTGTTTTATGTAGTCTCAGGTGCGTGGATCAAGAGGTCATTACTGCAAATAAAGCATAAATTCAACTATGTATGCAATTCACGAACAAGTAAATGAAATGTGAATATTGAACCTCTCATCTTTAAATAATGTATGTACATTTGTATTAATCATAAACCGCACGCAACACAACCACACACACATACCCACATACACAAATAAACCAGAAAATCAATAGCAAGAAGCCCCAAAAAAGATTAAGTTGAGTAAAAAAGCTTGTCTATACACAACATGAACAATTGATAGAGTTAGGAAAAGCGTTTTCTTCTTATACACATATTTTGAATTGTTTTCCATACTTTGGTTTTCTTCATTTTACGCTTACATTAACAGTACAAAATTTGGATCATAGTTAGTTTTAATAAAAAAAAATGAAAATGAAGTACACATTTTTCTATTCTTATATTTTTTATAATATGCGCCTGCCCACTCCGTTCTGTCCACAGGTAATTTATGGAGCTTTTCCTTATTATTATCGCGTGCAAAATGAGAAAAATGAAAGTGTTCGATTTTTATAGTTTTTCCATTTATTTTGTACTGATTAAGATTTGAGGAAGTATAGTCAAATGGATTGTAATGTCGGGCATTAAAATCCAACACATCCCAGTTCTTCCCAGAAAAATTCTAAATGAATAGGAAATAGTAACTATTCGCAAATGTAAAAATGATAAAATATATAACGGAAGTACAAAGCTTACGGACGAATGACGATTTGTTAATACTTGGCTTTCCAATGTTATCGTCAAATTTAGTTAACTAGAGTGTAGAACTGGTGTAATTTTTTTCATTAACAGCACCGCAACAAATTTGCTTTTCACTTATTATTAACCAATGACAGTTTTTGACCAATGCTATCATTTGATTGCACAATATGAAAGGAATTCTCATTATATTCTTGATCTCGTGCATAATTCACACGCATAATTCTCTCGAATGTTAGAAGCCATCTTTCATACTCATTTGTCAAGGTCCAACTCGCACATCCATACATGACAACGGGCCTGAAAAAATGACATTTTATAAGCTTCACATGGTTGATATTATTTGAAGTTCAAAAACTAATAAACTAAACATAAATTTATTTTAATGTATACGCTATGGAGCTTTACGCTCTAGTTCCGGTTAATGTGATATAATTATCCACAGATGTACGTATACAGATAAACTTCAATATCGTTTATTAGTACTAGGTTGTTTCGTTTCAAATTTTCCGTCATCCAACATTTTTTAATTTTAATCTAAACGAAACTAAAAGTTTTTTGTATATCTGGTTTTGTTATCATCTGTGTTCTGGTAAAAGTACATATTGTTGTTTTTTACAAAATTCATTTTCCATTTGTGCTTTGGATGTTATTCTTGTAAAGTTGTACTCGTACTTGCCATTCCCTTACTAGATTTACAAAACAAAATAAAACAACAATAAAAAAATGATTTTGGTATTTTTTTCTGTTATGTTGGTCGAATTGGACTTAATATAATAAAAAATATTTTTTATGTATTTCCGCTCGACCGTGCAGAAAACTAATTAGAATTCGAACACAAAAGAATTTTAGCCGTCACTATCAACATCCAAACATATTTATATGTACTGTATCTCTTGTTTTGTGTGCGCTAGATGCTCTTTTTACGACGGCATTATTATACTGATACGGGAGGAGACCTACAACGGAAGTGGAAATGACAAAATATTCTATTCATTCATACCGTGCTAATGAATAATGATACCATGATATGAGAATCTAATTTGCGCACCTATTCCAAGTTTGTTATCCAAAAATTCGATAAAATTGCCATTAATCACTACGTAATTTAAAACGCGTGGGACGATGAAAAAAGTGTCGTGTGATTTTATTGAATTGTTAATTTGGGGATTTGCATTCGATTTTTGGTTTGACTTTATCGAGTACTTAATGTCAAAACACAATTTGAGTAATTAACTAATTTAATTTTAGGTACCTGTGATTGATTTTGTATGCGATATATATACAATTAGCGACAACAGTAACTGCGACAGTTTTCTTATTTCCTTTGTTTATACGAGAAATACTAAATCAAAATCTTGAACGTCTGGTTTTCTTTAAAAAATTGGCCTCAATCAAATATGCCAGTTGACTCATATAATTACTATACCAGATTTAAGCAAATTAATGCTAAGCACACCAAAATTCAGTAACTGCACTAATTCAGTTACTGAGTTTTGGTGTGCTCGAAAATTTGTATTTGTTTATAATCAATGGCAAAAAGGATTGCATCATTTAGTAACCAAGCGTTGCATTTTGATTTGATTGTTTTTATATAGTCTTAGTTACTAAAAGTTCATCGCTCCTTGGATGAATTTAAATAATAATTTGCTACAGTGTGAGCTTTTTCTTTTTATTTAAAGCGGCTTTTCCACGTCAAATCCTTTATTTGCTGAACTGCCTCAAAACAAAAAAAAATTGTAATCCGAACAACGTGTTATTCATTATTTGTTGGAAAGAGTTCAAATGTCATTTAATCAAACTCGAAGCAATTGAAAAGGTTTAAGTTGACTGTTTTTGGAATGTCAAATGGAACCACTAGAATCTAATAAGCTCGAACTAAATGTAATGTAGTAACTAAGAAGTTACCATAAAAAGGTAATATGTAGTTCTGAAAACGTGATGCCGTGTATCGATCTGCAATGGTTACATTATTTAATAACCGACACTCCCCTCAATGTTCCTACTCTCCATTCTATTATCATACTAACTTTAATACCCGACAATTCCCTCAATGTCCATACTTTCTGTTCTGTTTTCATATTAAGTTCAATTGCAGTCTACGCGCTAATTCTTGGTCTTTATATTTCTTGAAACAATTTTTTAAAATAATCGTTTACTTTACAATTATAACCTAGACTTTATTGACTGATTTTTTTTAACTACGTTGCTATTCTATTGCTCGATTTTGTTAAAGCGAGATTCACACGGTCGGATTTAAAATCTTACCTCAAACTCCAATAAAATTACACTTAATATAATTGAAATGATGATTAACCCAAATAACTTATAATAACAAAACGGGAGGGCAATCGCGTCGATATCATGTGCCAACATGATATAATTCGGAGAAGATTGAAAGATGGCACTAGTTTAGTAGTAGTTGAACGAAATGTTTTCATTTTTTAACTGCAGTTTTTTATATTCAACGAATTATTAACGAAACCAAAATTAAAAATGTAAAAAAAAATTAATTTTATAATTGAAATTGGAAATTTTTGAAGTAAATGGGCTTATATTTATAAATAATAAATAAAAAAAACAAATTTGTTTTAAATAATGTCATTTCATTAAAAAATTATTTCGCGTGCCATCTAATTAATGTTCTCGTTAAAACGTATTGGTATGCCATATAGAAATCTTCTACGAAACTTGTATTTACCGAAATCATGGTGTCGTTGGCATTTACTATGAAAATTGACACGATTTCCCTTATAGTATTATAAGTTATTTGAATTAACCACGCCTCTTTGAATTCAAAAATATTCAGCTTTGAGCAAAAACGTCTGTAGGTTTACCAACTCTCAGAAAAAAATGTATTTTAGAAAATTTTATGCTCATTATACATACATTTTTTGCTGAATTTTGAATTTTTCAAATTCATTTTTTTTTGTTTCGTATCGAATACTTATTTTAAGTTTGTTTTTCTTGTGTGATGACCTTAACTATTGTTCGAATATTTAAATATTTGTGATATTATTTTTAAATATATTTTATATGTTTAAAGTTTATGGATTATATTTAACATTTTGATAACCATATCCAGCTTTATGTAATATTGAAAGTTTGTACTGTAGCCGGTGTAATTATTTTTTCCATTTTCCTAGTGTTTGGCATACTTGAATTTAGGTTGGTTTTTGTTTCATGATATTGATATGTTCGTTTTGTTTTGTTTCATGATATTGATATAGGTTGGTTTTGTTTCATGATATTGATATGATATTGAATCGCATGGAAATAGATCTACCTGCAGAGCGATTATGTATAAATTTTAGCTAAAATTTTTAGTTAAAATTCGATATACTAGTCAATTTTATTTTTACAGAAAACTGAATGCAACCAAAACTGCTATACATTATTTTCGTGTATGTAATAATGTAACCAATAATCGAAAAGATAAAATATGAGAACTTTTAGATGTACGTTGGTAGGTATGAATAAAAAAACCTTTAAATAAAATATTTGAGTTTCAAATATATTGTGTTTTTATAATATTATATAATATTTATGAATTATTTTTTATTTATTTAATTTATCACAAAAACATTATCGCAACACAAAATTACAGTTTATTTCTAAACGACTTGATTGATAAATGTCAAATTGGCTGGTAATTTGTAAACAAGACACAGCGAAGTAAGAAACGACGTACATAATTATAGTAAAAAATGTACTTGAATGAAACACATGTTTTTTTAGTAAGAAAATTAACTATTATATCATATTTTTTTAGCTAAAATTTGTACATAATCCCTATGCTGATTTTTCTATGTAGAAGTTAGGGTAGTTATCACATATTAATTTGTACACCAATGTGTCTATTGTTTGGTGTTTGGCTTTGTTTCCTAATTTATGCTCAATATTATTCACATATTATTTACAATATAATTTACAATATTATTTACAATAAAAAATAGAAATTTAATAATTCAAATGTCAAACAAAATGATTGTTTTTGAGCAAAAATTGACATGTGACTAGCTTCAAGACCGATATTTAATGGTAGGATTTAAATCCTATGATTTCAATCTAACCATATGAATCGAGCTTTAATGAAGTGATTCATCTTAACTCTCAACCTTACAATAAATTTTGAAATTTGAATGTTTTGTTTAATTAAATTTAGCTTTCTCGATTAAATATTTAAATAATTGTGTAGAAAATTAAATTTTAAAATTAAAATTAAAACTCCTGCCACCAAATTTATGTTGCAATCAATTTATTCTTATATATTATTATTTATTCTTATATAAATGTAAACTATTTTATTTTTAATAGAAATTTTTTATCTAGTTATTAACTATCTTTTACTAACATAAGGTTAAGTTCTATGGTTTGATTTTAATTGAAATTTGTATTTTCAAGTCTGATTTTCTGTCTTTACTATCGGTTCGGACCCTCCCAACTATTTCGTAGTTTCGCAATTGAGGGTATACGCATATAGACACGATTTGCGTAGAACATCTTGACATTCTATGTACAATCTTCTTATTTATTGTTCATATTTCGTTGGGCTGGAAGCTACCGGTGTTAAATCCAAGTGATGTGGTCGAACACATTAATCTCTTCAGCTATTCCTTATTTTTACAATTTTCAATGATTAATATTTTTGTTAAAAATTTCAATTTTTCGAATCCCGATTTCTCTCGTTATTTACATTACACATAATGAACAATCACATCCAATTTAATGAATACAACAAAGGTTTACTAAATTCTTTATTTTAAACTGTATTTGTTGAAGTAACGAGCTAACATACTTATGTAAACGTGTCGGTGCCACATTGTAGTTGGTCGGCCCAACTAGAATGAACGATTTCACACACAATCGATCTGAACGTCATCTGGTGCATGTTAGTTTTTGGTCAACGGCGAGAATCGAACTCGAGTGATGAAAAACTCTCTTTAAGCTACAACTGGCGACGACAATTTTATTAATTGACAATTTTCCTCTTCTATGTCATCCTTATGTGCCCAACTCAAAAACCAACTGATCTTGCATTTGTGAAATAATTGAGAAAAAGTGTATTAATTTAGTTTTCCAAAGGCGAAAGCGTAGAATGGGCCCATACCATAGTGTAAAATAGCTCAACAACCAAAACAATCCAAACGAAATTGCATATATAAGTACGATAATGTATAAACCGTTCAGTAAACTTGAAAACCAACCAATGACATTATTAGTTACTGGCCTTATTTATATACTAAACTAAATTAAATCAACCGATTTACCATGCAATCCAATCATATTCTTAATTAATTCTGTTGTTGTTTATGTATGATCGATAAAATGAGCTTTTAGCCAACCGTATAATCATCGTAATAAAGAAATGAAAGAGAATAAAATTATATCAACAATGACGAGATAAATTTCTTATCATGATAGAAAAATTACTATGGTGATGTTGTGATGTAAGCGCAAGAAGTGGGCGAAAAGGTGGAAAATACGAAGACAAATATGATGCGATTTTGATTGACAGTCCAAAATGAAAACAACTTTGCCAATCGATTTACTTGCTTCTGTAGTATATTTTCTGGTTAGGCGACAATCAGACGACACAATTTTTAGTTTCGTATTTTTATGTTTAAATGTAAGTTTATATAATGGTTGTTGAGCCGAACATTTTACTCCTCTCGCCTTGGTTTTCACTATAATAAAATTTTGATACGTGCGTGTGACGTAATAAAAAAAATTACATAATCTACAAAAATGCGTTAACGAAAAATTAATTAACACAATTATTATATTAAGTCTATATGGTGATAAATCAATCATGATTTGAGATGAAAGTCTTCCGGATTTTTTGGGTGGTTATCAACTTAAATTTGGTATTACATCATAAATACCAATTCTCATCGATGTGACAAAAAACAATAGATTTATTGCAATATATGATTTTTATTGCCCATCAATTATGTGTGATTATGAAATTGTTATATTCATCATCACAGTCGTTGTAAAAAGTATGCCATATTGTTATACAATATTGTAACCAAAATGTGACAATTTTTCACTATATCTTATTATATGATACAACATTGACATAATGTACAAATTTAAATTTTCTATTTTATTTTATAAAATCTGCACATGATCTTTGTAAAGCTTTAACGTTTTTCGATTCAGTATACATATATAATTTATGTTTGTATTGGTTGGCTTCTGGTAATAAAATGACAAAAACAAAAATGAAACATGTACTACAGATATAAATTCAACTATCGGAAAATGACTCCATTGGGATAACATACATATATCTAAAAAAAAACTACATGAAAACTGATAGTAACAAGTATGTATCGACTATAATGCAGTGTATTTGCTCTCTTATTACACAAGAAACCAATTTAGAATTGAATTTAGTTTTTCTATATCTGTAAAATCGAAAACAGAAAAAAATTATTTATCCTAATTAAATTGGGATTATCTTATGTTTTATGGATAAGGTACATATACATAATATATATAATATACAGTAGGTTATGTACTGGTACTTAAAACTAATCGACAACATGTTGGATTCTGAAATTGTATAGTATTGTTCATGTTTTTATTACAATAGTTTATCTATACAGTAGCCTCTTATAGTAATTATTATAGATGAATTTCTCCTCATGACAAATTATCTCCTGAAAAACAATTTAAATCAGATCTCTATTTAATTGGTAGACACCCATCAATAATATAAAACATTTCACCGGAAATATTGTATGCGAATCTCATATAGTATAGTGATCTTGTATATTCCATCTGAAGTCGTCGTGAAGCTTTTAATAAAAAACTATATTGTATGATCGACTGTTTTAGAGTGAAAAATCGCAACCATTTATTTTCACCGTTCCCATTGCGAAATGTTTTGAAGGTGGCTATACAAGGTCTATTTTGCTTCAATATAACTGGCTTGAAACTTAAAGAATCAAAAATAAATCTTACTCAAGCATGTGACGTATATTAAAAATGACATTTTTCAAAATTATATAATCTTAAAAGTACTGCATTAAACACCAATACAAAACAAAGTGCTTGTGAAAAAACGGCCATCATATTCCAACTCTATGTCCTTTCACTCAGTCATTGGGCAGAAGTGTTCATCCTCTTTTATGCTGAGTTCCAAATATGAAAATCATTCACAACAGCGGCAGTTTGCGGTAATTGGGCGTCATAAAACTGTTCTGTTGTTCTAATGTCTCGAGGTGGAATAAAGTTTATTGAAGGTTCAGCATAATAAAAATGTATCCAAGTTCTGATTTTTAAACATTTTTTAAATTTTGTGCGAAAAAATTAGCTTGCAGCTGACAAGAAAGTCAAGGCTATCCATAAGATATCACTACATAAGACAATATGAGCAGATAAAATATACTTAGATCAAGATGCAAGATGTCGCTCTCGTGGCAGATAAAGCAGCGTACTTGCTCTGTCATTCGGGGGTTTCGGGTTCGATTCCCGGGGTGGTGACAATTCATCAATCACGATTGGGTGTTTTTAATCTGTATGTGTATGTGGGTTGAACCGTGGGCCTCTAGTGGCATTGAGTTCTGGAATTATTTCCGCCTTCTTTAATTATTATTAGATCAAGATTAACCATATACAGATTATTTTGAAAGAATATTTGAACAAATAAATAAAAATTAATTCATGAAGGGTGCCTGATAAATATCGCTTTAAGAGATATTATTTATACATATTGTTGGTATATGCTAGGGATATGGATCTCAAAAACAAAAATCATAAAATTGAACATTCACACAAAAAATTAACTTAGTAAGTAAGAGCATCCAATGTTGTGATTCACATGAATATATAAAATAAATAATTAAACTTTCGGGTCCAACGTTAGTCTAAATGTTGGGTAATTCAAAATTGATTGATGATATATATGTAGGTTGTCCATGAATAAAGCTTAATACATCACAATTGTTAAGGGAAGCTAATGCACAGGTGGATTAAAACGATAATTTCCTTCTCCTCTTTATCACCCTCGTGGCAGACAAAGTAGCGTGCTTGTTCTATCATTCGAGGGTCTCGAACTCGATTCCCAGTGGTGACCAAAAATCACGATTGGAAGTTTTCAATGTGTAAGTGAATGTGGGTTGATCCGTGGTCCTAGTGGCATTGAGTTCTGGAATATATTTACGCTTTTTTTTCTTCTCGTCTAAATCCATTATTTCTAAATGGCTTGAGAACAATATGAGATTCTTAGGTTTTGTAGTGGTATATTTTTAGGAATTCAAAGGTTTAGTAAAAGTAAACCTTAAAACCTTAAACTTTGCATTCCAAGCAAATAATGTCAATGATTGTGCTATTAGTGATCAGACAATATTGGTATTTTTGGGAACACAAGCGAAAGTTTATTTTATAATTTTTTCGACTTTGTTTTGTATTTTACTGATGCTTTATTTTATCTAATAAACCCTTTTCAGATTATAGTTATGTCTTTGATGTAAATCATTAATGACGAGTTTGTTTTGTTTCATTCTAATTGCCAGGTTGTTTTTATTGGACTTTTATTATTTAAAAACTCAAACACAGATATTACTACACCCTAATGGATAACTTCGTGTATTTAATTAGTTAAACCTCAAAATCTAAAAATAAACTAAATTCAACGACTCAAAGAGTTTAAATTTATTCGCCATAACACTTTTGTGGTCATTATTTAAATGGTTTACACCAACTGTAATCGCTAAGTAGTTTTCATTTTTTTTGGCGGTTTTGCGATTAATTTACATTAGTGTGAAACAGTTAAATAATTCAGTTATAACACTTAGCCCTCTTTGATTTTGCGATCTAATCGTTGTAGTATATGTGCATCTTCACACTACGGCAACTTTTATCCGGTAACTACGGTTTTGTGGCGGATTCAGTTTTCAACCAAAATTTTCGTAGCTTCAAAAAATTTCAACACACCAACACAAAGAAAAATAAAATAGAAATATTCTCAAGGATATTTGTATTTGTTTAGTTTAATTTTGTTTTTGAGCTTTACTTGTGTTGGTAGAAAATTTAAAATTAACCGGGTACAAATTGTGTGTGGACGTGAAGGGTGTAAAAAATAGTTACGGATAGAAAAGTTACCTATGTTTAAAGATGCTCGATGAAATTCTATGATAATTGTATTGCAGTCGTGATTTATCAATTAAATTAGTCAAACCATAACATTTTTTATAATGATACTGTTTTATAAATTTATAGGTTTTATGTGTTGGGTTTATAGTTTATTAAGTTAAAATGAAAGTATACATACGATTTTTATTTTTGTATAATTTATTGAATTTAAAATAACTCGTAAAACGGTCTACTGTTACTTTACATTTATTATCATGCAAATTAAGCAATTTGAAAGCTAATTTTTTGATTAATTTTTTTCTCTCATTTGAAAGTCGAAATTTTCAATGGCCATTATATTATTCACTTATTTCAGTTTTCTACTATCTAGATAAGGTTATTATTGGTTTTGAATGATAGACTTATGCTCGTGACCACCTCAACAATTTCCACGTAGAACACTTTTCACAAAATAAATGAGACATTAAATGCCATCCTATAATTTGGATATATCGAAAAAAATTTAGTTGAAATTTCATACAACTTTACGATCGACACAAATAATAATTAAAAGCAACAAAACCACAATCCAAAAAGAAAAAATACATCCACTACAAAAACAACACACATAAACCATTCACTTAACTGACTTAAGTAATTGTAAGAATATGAAATTAATTCTACACAAAAAAATAAAAGTCGTTGTATAAGTTAAAGAAGAAGATGATTGAGATTATAAGAAAAAGGTACGACAAAGAAGTTGAAATGAAAAGTGAAAGGAGTATAAATACATACAAATATTTGTTCGAGTGTAAGATGATTTCATTGATTTTTATCGTTTACATTGTAAATCAAGTTAAATATTTTCCAGATGATTTTTCTGGGTTTCCAAAATATGTGTTTAAATTGGCCTGATTTCGTAATCTACATTCGTTATGTAAACAAAATAACAATAGCGTATATTTAAATAAACAATAAAATAACTGACGTTGAACAAAGTATTAAGATAGTAAATAATAGTAATTATTTGAGAACAGTAGAAATAAAAAGTTTTTTTTTATACTTTAAAACAATTCCCATGAAACTCTTTAGATTTAAAACTGGAGCAAAACCTAAACTTATGTGTGTATAAATATCGATTATGTCGTGGATGTTGCCATATATGTCTGATAAATTCAAAGGTATGCAGCTGAACACAAACTCATCTCAGTTTTATTTGTAAAATTACGAATCCATATTTGTATATATAATAAGTAGAGATGAGTTTCAATTCAATCGTAAACATAAAAACACATTTACATTTTTTTATTACTACACTTTTGTAGATAAAATTAATTTGTTTGTGTGGCAACTATATAGACGTTCGTATACTAAATACAGTTAAATAGTGTTTATAAGATGTTGATTAAGAAGATGAAAGAAAACAGAATTAAGATGATAATTAAATGTATTTTTTTTAAATGTTATAGAATTTATTGCTCCAATAATTTGTTAGATTTGTTATTTGTAACAATAATTTCAGCAGTCAGTAATTCCCGATGAGTGATCAACAACAAATACAACTTCAATAGGCATATGTACATAATTATATATAGTGTTTGAATACTTTAAGAAAAGATTAGAAATTAATTATGTTGAAGATAATTCGCACGGTTTTTATTAAATTTTATTCTTTGTTTGTTGTTGCACAAATACACAGGTAATTACTATAAAAATTCACACTCCATATAGTACAGTACGGGATGCATCACTGGATTCAAGTTTCGCTTCGGCTAAACCAGATAATTATGAAAGTATAGAGGAATTAATTAATGAGGAAATGTTAAGTGAATGTGATGTCTGGTTTAAAATTGGTTTTACTTCTGTAACAATACGACAGCTACATTTATTTTCAAAACGGCTACGTGTCAATACTTTATATCACAGAAAAAGCTCTACATATTTTATATTTAATTAAAATATTGGTTCGGTTAAATTTTGGTAGCATTCCAAATAATATTTAAGTTAAAACGTATTTTTGTTTATATTTGATGGATGTATCGATTAGTTTAACCGCTTTCTAAACTATTTAGGAATCTTTTTGGAGAACAAAGTACATATTTTCAATTAACATCTTTTTCATAAATAAGACAAACATAATGGTTACTATGATTATGACGTAGATTTGGACTTATAATTTTGATAAGCAAGCCTCATAGTGATCATACTTTATCAAAAAGATTTTTCTTAAAAACAAACCTTAATCGGAATTAATAAAACAATTATTTTGAAGTAGATATTTTCGAAATTTGTGGTCACTATTTTGTTAACAACCTCAAAACATGAGATTCGAGACCGATTTTTTTGAAATAGAAAATATCACTTAGACAAAACTCTAGATAATAATCGAAACCATTAACACAAGAGATTAATAATTTTCTTCAATACCTTTAAACTTAAATCGAATTCTCACATCTTTGTGTTAAAAAGTGGTGTTAAAGGTAGTTTCTTATATCACTCTATAATTGTTTGTATAACTTATACAGATTGACGGTCCCGATATGTAATTAAACTCACTCAATTCATTTTTTATTCCAAACACCTTCCATTTATCTGTAATTCTAGGTTTAAATATAAATCAACTTGTACTATGGTACTTTTCATCCGTTTATTGATAGATTGGAAAGATTAATGAAGAACTGGTGCAGAAGAAGTGCTCAACAATTTTATCTTCTCCTCCACAGTTCACAGTTTGCAATGTCCCACAAACGTGAAAGTCAAACGGGCCAAAATATTGTTAAATTGAAATAGGTTTGATGTCCATGTGACTGGATATCCAGTGAAGTCTAACTTTATTAAGGGCCATTTTCGTCTTCAAGAAACAGTATTGGATTTAGATGAAACAGTATTGAAAACAAGCTCCTTAAGAGCATCCTGGATTTAGAAAGGATGCAGATACGTAAATTTCTGATTGCGAATTTTATAATTGCAGCAATTTCTGCCTGAAAAACAGTAGCGTACCTATCAAGGGAGATAGATAATTCGACCTCAGGATTTTGGTGTGTATAACCTGGTACCAGCTAGATTACAGCATATTAATTGGCCAGTAAAGAATACATCATATCGTCACCTTAGAGGTAGGATAGGCTATTGTAGTCCCTTATGTGAGTGTCGGTAATAATTACATAAAATAATTTCCAGGAGATGTGCTACATTTTCATGATTCTCACGATTCGAAACTCTTTTATACGAGAATAAATTTAATCGTAAAATTTTATACTGATGAAAGAATACAATATTGATCTTAGTTATGTATGAGGTACGACAAATTTCAACATGTTTATATTAATTTCGCCAAATTAACCATAATTAAATACAAAGTGTAAAGTGCGAATTTATTTATCGAACATCTAGGAAGTGGAATTCGTTATTCGATTTTCAGTTTCCGTTTGAGTATAAAATGCACAAGTTTTGGCGGCTATCAACATTTACTTGAAGGAGCGCACGTTGGGTGCAGGAGATCTGACAGCTAAAAGGAGCTAGAAGTTCTAAAAGTTCACCCTGCACCCTATTAAAGCTAAATTAAAAAAAAAATATCTAACTGTATATTACCAATATATTGATCGTTAATAATTCGCCCAAAAAGTTCAAGGTTTAGGTTGGATTACCTAAAACTAAGATATAACCTTTTAGTTTTGTTGTCAAAATTTACTAATTATGGTTTTTGTGTATCTTTCCTATTTTTATAATTGCATAAATAAAACTAAATGTTGTGTCTCGTTTTATTCGAATTGTCTTACGACTACTTTAGTTAAATGATTCGAATCCTAATTTCTTTTATGAAAGTTAAAGCTTTTATGTATTTTCTTTATGGTTTGATTACACAACAAGCAATCGAAAGTAGAAAGTAATTGGTTTGGTTTTTTGCTTGTTTAAGAATGTAACCTCGTACATTCTGACCAAAAATAAGAATGATTCCACGTGTTTTTTTTATCTCAAACATTTTATGTATATATATATATATATATATATATATATATATATATATATATATATATATATATATATATATATATATATATATATATATATAATGTGTTTACTACATATGCGGAAACAAATTACTTATCGTAATAAATTTCCGGTTGAGTTGACCTACAGTATTTCTCAATATCTATCAATGATTGGGATATACAAACGGCCAAACATACTACTTTCAGTTACTATACAAATCTAAACCTAACTTTGATTTAAAGTTGTCATAAAATATCTATGTCAATATGACAAGGTCGTATTTTATGTAGAAACATAACCCATCAACCATGATATCATAATTTCCATTTCATTCATTCTATAATCCATTCGTCACAACGAACATATATAAAATAAAAATGTTGAATCCAATTTTGAGGTTCATTGAGTTCAACAACAAGAAAAAAAAATTCACTTTGTAGTATTTTTATCTCATTTTTTACGATTTCCACTTTGAAAATCACACATCAAACTGTATACTCGTATATTGGTAATTTAGTTAGTTAGTATATGTACATACGAATGTATATATGTATATACACATATATATATATTGTGGTGAATTCAGTTTTTTCAATTCGAATCAACGTACCTAATATAAAACGACTTTTCTTATCGTACACACAAGAAAAGAATTATTTTCTTTTAATTTATTTTTTGTGGCGATTGGCGAGATAAGAAACGTAAATAGATGAAATACATAAAAAATTTATTGAATGTGGTGAGAATTGCTAATTTAATCCAAATAAAACTCATACTAGTGTATAATGTTCGTGATCTTGATACACATAATTATTACTTACGCCCTATTTTCATAGTTTTAAAATTATTCAATTCAGTTATATGTGAAGAGCAATACTATATAGTAAACAATACGGCCTTGACTTACAATTAACAATAATATACACGCGATACATGATAAACTTATTTTATTTTGAGATAAACAATTTATTATAAGCTAAATTTATATAACACAATTAATTAGAGAAATTATATTGAAGCCATACCCAACAAATTCATAGAACTGCTTCAGTTCAAGATTATTGGTACATAGCTCTTGTATCTTTTACACATAATAAATGTATACATATAAATGGAGAATCGATTTTTAAGAACACCTACATAAAAACCACGACAAGAAAACAATATTTTGTACAGACTTGAAAGTACATATGTACATATATGTATATGCTAACATCCTACATAACGAAACGAAAAATTAAGTTACTGGCTCAATTTTCGAAATTATCAAACTCAATGTTAACCTAAGTGAACGTAAACATTATTGCCAAGCCATCAATTCATCGCGTGTATTTATCTTTTTTTTTAAATTATTTTTAACTGACTTTGCTTGAGTTGTAAATTACCTTTATATTTTTAATTGAATGGCATTTTGACCAAAGCTTTTAATATTTTTCTGCTTGCTCAAAAGTTTCGTAACTCATTTTATTATGATTTTTAATTACTTTCGACTTTATGAACTAAGTAAATTTTAATTATGACAAAACAAATGAATTTTTTAAACCTTTTTATACAGGAGCTCGGAATGGTTTTCAAAGTACCGTAACAGTTGAAAGTTTATGGATTTTGCAACATAACAATTTGTTATTTAATTTTTTAGTATGTTTTATAAACAATAGTGTAAATTTTGACCGAAAATATTTTGTTTTTTAAATTTGACCATTTTAAAAAAATATGAAATAGATAACTTCCAAACGACTACGAAACTAATTTAAATATTGATAATGAATGCAGTATACTAATTGTATGATTGTATTAAAAACCGTAAACCTACACTAATAATTCATTCTATTTAGCATTGAATGAAAGTCGAAGCAAATGTTGATTTTAAAATACATTCATGTAATCATTGTTACTGTTTTGTGAGTGGGGTCACACTCAGGTTAACACAAATAAATTTCAGAAATAGTACAGTGCGTCAAAATAACACCAAACTTTTAATAACACAAATTGATTGTTATGCAAAAATTCGCTCAAAATATAATTAACACTAATAATTAAGGCTTACCTTAGCATTATTTGTTTGAAAATAATACAACATAAAAAACATCCATGATATTGACACTAGGATTGCCACTTTAAAATTTCGCCTCATTTTCATGGGCAAAATTAAACTTCTGGTTATTTTCATTATGATTTGATTCTGTATTATGTGTTTCACTGCACTTCCAAAATATAATATAATTTGATTATTTAAATAAAAAAATATCAAAATTCACTTTACCGATAGATGCTTAAATTGAGAACTTTCTATATTTATTTAATTATTATACACAAATATTCAATTAATTAAACATTAATTATTGTTATCCTTTGATGCCTGCGACACAATTTTGAAAAAAAAATTAATTATAATTTATCACTTATACACACAAACCACAAGTATAAGTAAGTCTGTCAATTAAGTCGTATCTGTTCCATCGGTTGTTTTTCAACTAACCAGCAAATACCTTTACCAATTTGGTCAATCGTGCGATATCTTCGACAAACCAAATATTAAAAAGTAGTATTCCATTCAATTTTTTTCATGTAATGTTCAAACACACATTCAAAAGTTATGATAAGTGAGAGGTGATGCAAATAATCCACGAGTGGCGGGAGGCGAAAATTTCAACGGAAATAATCCAAAATTATTTTATTTTAACACTGTGCCAAGATGAAAATTCGACTTTTTGAAAATAAACCGAAAATAATTAACAAAAGAAAAACTTTAAAAAAATTAAAAAACGCTCCGAAATATTTTAATGCTATTGTTACGATTATTCGCGGACGACTAAACTAACTGTGGAGTGAAATTGTAATTTTTATTATTATTTTGAATTAAGAAACAGAATCAAAAGAAGAAAAAATAAACAATATACAACATTAATTCTCATCACATGCGCGGTTTCTCAAATAAAATCGTAATCATTCCAATGTGCACATACATACGAATACAACCAACCATCCATAGTAAAAGTTATTTTATGTACGAATGGAAGTAAATTTTGGAAGGGAAATACATTTGATTCGTACAAATTTCCAGTGAGTATAGTCGAGAGCGCGAGAAATAGCTTAGTAAATGTTTAATTTTAGTCGCGTGTACGAGATAAATACTTTGCGTTTTGTTTTATTTATTTAATTTTGCCGGTTATTTATGTGGTCAGAAAATGACGCGGCTGTGACGTAAAATGTTATTTTCAGAATTATGGAAAGCTAAATATATCATACTATACGGAAAATTTATATGTATGTGATTTGAGGATTTGCAAACTAGAAAAATTTTGTGTTTTGCATAAAAAGAGAAAAGTTATCTTTTACTACTCGTACCACGCTTATCTACATAGTCTGGGAATTTTTGTATTGATTTCATGATTTTATATGTTTTGGGCATAATGTGAACTACTCGTAAAAACACATAGTTGTACTGTATGTATGTTGCTGAAGAAGCTTAAACCAAAATAATAAAGTTAGAAAAACTTAGTTTTTATAAACAGCAATAAATTTTTATGCAAGAGAAATATTAAGTAAACTTCAAGAAAGAAAATGAGGAAGTTCAAAGAGTAACAAAACCACTGTTAGTATTTTAAAATTTAAATATTGACGAATATATTTTTAGAACCATTTTTTAAAGATTTGCTTTTTGCTTTGATCTAGTTTATATTTTAAGAACTGTAAAAGCTTTTGAATGTGAAAATTAGAATTTATGAGTACTTTGTCCCAATAACCGTTTCAGATTGGACATATCTTTTATCTCTGGCAACAATAATATCATTATTTCTTTGACAGAAACTCAGTATATTATTTCTAGTTGTGAATTTCTGTTCTAGTATAACAAAAGTGGACATTGTTGGAAATTTACTTCCACAACAAAGATAATTGGTTCGAAATCGCAAAAAAGTCGTATACAAAATTTGGTCAAAACATAGGACTAACACCAAACGGTATCAAGAAGTTTGTGCATAAAGTGCGTGATGTTGATAATCCAACGCGCCCTTACGGTCAACGGAATCAACTACTGAAGAAATGGTGACGTGAATTGTCCGGCAATGAGCTGTCATTTGACGCCTTTAGGTTTTATTTGTGGGGTGCCATAAAGAACAAGAATTATAGGGAAAATCAACAAACAATTGAGCATTTGAAAGCTAATATTGAAACACCTATTGTCGATACTTTTACTGTAGCAGGCTGGAACTCTTTAAGGTAACGGTATAGGGATCTAATGCGGTCGAAAGCCGAATAGCTGCTGATGAAGTGTAGGCTGTCATCAATATTCTCAGAACATTCGTCGCATATACGGCATCACTGGTAAGTCCCATGCGATGAAGATGACTTTTGAAACGGCCATGGCCAGTAAGTAAAGAAACCAATATTCTCAAGTTGTCATTTTTTAATGAAAGAACGTATTTGATCAGCTTCGGGTTGAGCCTCTTAACAAAGAATTTTTCCATACGGCAATTAGAGGTGGTTGACCATGTCAGCGTTAGATTCGATTGGGTAACGGTTTTAATGGTTTGTTTCACTATGTGAAAAGGTAAAGGAGCAGCAGGATGCCTGGATCAGAGCCTACGAAAAATAAGCGAGAACCAGTTTTAGCAAAACTGTCTGTAACTTCGTTGCCATTAATGTCACAATGGGCGGAAACCTTCATGACCGTTACCTTATTATTACAACCAAGGTGGTTCAGCAAATTTTTACACTGCCCTTTAGAGCTATAAGGAGGATTTTTTTATGAATTGAGTACAGTTTTACTATGCGTATAAAACGTAATCGTTTTGTCGACCGCAACGAGATTAAAAGCAGAAATCACCCAATTAACTCCACCTATAGTACAGTAGGACCCCAAACTGTCAGAGATTCTCAAATCATGCTATGGACAGAAGTAACCAAAGCCAGTACTCTGTTCAGAGATAGAGCCATCGGAAAAGAATACAAGAGATTTGGTCTGTTTGAGCAAGTCTGTTGAGAACCACATATCCCTGGATGGATAAACCACCTCATAAGATTTGTGGAAATTAAAAATAGACAGAAGCCAATCAGTAACCATGTTGATTTCTCACATAGCTCGTGTAAAATCATTAAGAATTGATCTATTACCTGAGGTAGTGCCAAAAGAATTCTACGCCTCAACATTCCTCAAGCGTAATTCAGTCGAAGAAGCAGTACATAAAATGAAGGATTATATCTGTGGTAGGGTGAGAATAAACTCCATAGGTAGGAGCGGAGTGGAACACATGGCTCCAGTTACGCAACCCGACAAGCGATATTTTGATATAGATCAGCACACAATCGAATATGTGTTCAGAAATTGGACCGACTAAATGGAGCAAGCCAAGATATCAGTTGAATAAAATCATTTCCCATAACAAACTAGGTAAATTGTACTTTCAAACAAAAAATAATAAATTTGTTAAGCCGTTTTTATTTTATTGAACTTTTAAATCTAACCTTCTTACTGAGACACCCCATATAAGTATATAAGTAATTAGATTGAACCTCTCATATTAATTTAATCGCCACTTTGGTTTTATTTGTTTTTGTTACTATTATGAAATTTATGACAAAAACATTATTATTTATTTGTGTGAATTAGTAAATAAAACCTGTTAACAGCTGATATTATAAATCAATAAAGTGTGTTCGGCTTCGGAGTTTGATGGCCACTAATAAGTAACAACATTACTTATTACTGGGAATGCCATAATTTTGAGTAGGATTTCGTAAATGTTTGTGCCAGTTATTGTTATGGTGCAATCTTCAGGAGCTGTTATTTATAATTTTATGAAATTTCTCTACATCATAAAAGTAAAGTTTAGGTAAAGTTTGATGGCCAACAACAGGTAATGCTATAGATATGACTAGGATTTCTGAATATTTATGCCAACTGATATTTAGGTGTGACCTGAAGGAAGTAAGATGTTTTATCTTAAACATTCTACTTAATCATAATGATAATCATAAACTATTGCTTGACTTTCAGAAACTGACAATTTTGATTTTATAAAATCTCATTTCATCATAATAGTGTATATTAAGAGATAATCGGAGATAAATGCGCTCCTATTAGTATATCATTATTGTAAGTAGGGTTTCATGAATATTTATGCCAAATGATACTGTTGCACGGTTTTCGGTTGTAATTTTTGCCTTTATAAAATTTCCTTACATCTTAAAAGTAAAGTTGTTCGCTACAGGTAATTCGCAAATCTAGTTATTTCATTCATAGGTTTGAGTTTCTTGAAAATTTCTATAGCAAAATCTATGTCATAATTAGTTATATATAAGCTCAGAAAAATCTAAGGTACAGTAGTAAACAAAATAATCATGATTCACATAAATACAATGAACAGATACGCCACAATAAAAAATTACCAAAATTGAAAATGTTTCGAATCTATCTGTTCGCTAGTACAGTTGTTACAAACACATGAAACATATATAAACACAATACGACATAAGTAAATTCCGGTCGTTTATTTCTGATGAGATGGATTTGATATTTCTTTGATCGAAACCGGCCTAGCGAACCAACATTACAAACTAGACAAATATGCATTACACTTCAACGAGACTCAACGTCTGGTTGATTCTGTGCCCTAGCTTCTAATCTACCTCGGAGTTTTAACATATAAATCTCATCAGCTATCTCAGCATCAATATCATTATCATATCGTACAGGTTGCCCATAAAACTTTGGGTACACTTTTATGACGTTGGAAGCACTGATGGGCGATCTACATCATTTGGCATAAATTTACTCAAAGCAATGATATTCACATATAACTAGTCTACGTAGTCATCTGTTGTGGCGATCAAACTTTGGCTACACTTTTTTCATGTAGCGAAAATTATAAATCGAGCGAAAATAGTATTTATATAGCATAAATATTCACCAAAACTCTTTCAATTCCATGAATTATAAAGATTTGACTAATTAATATTTTTTTAGTTTTTAAATAATAATTGAGAATGAGCTGTTGTAAAGTTTTAAAGTAGATTACACCCATATGTAATCAAATTGTGTTAATTGTCCTGAATTCGTGAAATAAAAACAACTTGTGCTCGTGGTGCCACTAATACTACCGATGTATGTATGATATTTAAAATGACATAATTTGTAACCACATATAATTTTATAAACTATTTGCATCAGGCAGTGTAACTTTTGCATGAAAAATTTCAATGCCACGGAAGCGATTTTTTCATAAAATTTGTAGCACATCAACCTTTTCAGTGTAACGTCAACACAGATATTGTTTTAACGTATTCTAATAATAGAAAACGTTAGAGTAAAAATATTAGCTTTAATTAATCGCATTTTCAAAACATTATTAATATACATATTCAAAATTCAAATCTTGGTGCCTCACATTCTTTAAATGTATAAGGGTCTGCTCTTTTATCATATCCTTCATATTTATATTGTCAAATATTTATTCAGGAACAACAAGGTTCACACATGAAGCAATGAATACATAATCTACGTTATTGACTGAATTAAGTTTTTTATGAGCAGGATGTCGTTTGCGAAATGGGGTAAAGAATGGAAGAACACTCGTTTATCGTTTTTATCGAGTGAAACGAGCTAATTCAAGATAATAAAATAAAAACTCAATATTTCTTTTTAAATTTTATCCCATTTTTTTTTGATTTTTTAGCAAAATATTGTTTTCTTATCCCTTTGCATACAGGAAATTTAAACGTAATGCGAATAAAAAAGACTGTATAAAGGCGAAACGAGTTTACCATCCAAATTCCAAACTGTGCCGAATATGAAAACAAAACATTGTTTGAAACTTCTGTCATTATTATACTAGTTCGTATATTGACGAAATTTGTCAGAAGATTTAATTTTCAAACTTATCTAAAATGTATCTGCTACTCTTAATAATACAGGGTGTGCCATATGTTAGTCCTTTTTCTATTTGTAAATAAAACATACATATTGGACTGAAAATACAATTTTTGGAGGTTCGATGTCATTTATAAATGCAAAACAATATTGTTCATATGCTTACCAAGGCTTCGTTTACTGGCCTGCACCCGAACATTTAAGTCGTTAAATTGTTTGTGGATGATTAACAAAATCTTACATTTCAAATAACTCCACAACAAATAAACAAGGGGTGTTAAATCTGGGCTTCTTGGTCGTACAACTTATTTAAGGAACTTCACAATTTCTTGAAATTATATGTGATCCGCAAATTTTTGTTGACAATAAATAAATTGTTGCACAGCTTGCAGGTCATGTCGCTCTGTCATGTTGAAACCAAAAGTAGTTGGAACACAATTAATTCAATTTAAGCCACAAAAACCTAGTTGTTACGATAATGTTCCTCATTCTCTGTAAGTGTATTTCCTATTCCAAAATACCCCTCCAAACAGTGACTCAAGTATAAAGTTCTCTTTCGTGAATAACGGGCATTCTCTGCTCACCAGATTCAACAATTTTGCTTAGTAAAATGAAAATAAGCTTGAAGAAAAATTTTCTTTAAGTCCAAGCTTCCAATTAGCGAATGACGACTTAAATGGTCTGATGGCCTCAATTTATGAGTAAGTCGAATTTTTAATGGATCCAAATAAAGATAAACATACAATAAGTCGAATTTAATCTTCTGCCTCTTTTAGCATCAATTTTGAATCAAGTTTCACGTGGAACGGGATTATGAATCGAATTTTCCCGGACTGAATGTGGTAGGGTATTAAGGTTAATTATTAGGTTTTTAACATGAGAGGTTTTTTCAAACAAGTTTTTGAATTCCTGCCTCAGTCAAGAAGTTTGATTCCAATTTTTATTTGATAACATTTATATGTCTGTTGTACTTAAAAAGAGCAATAATAATATTTCTACACAATCAATTTGGTCGGGTTAGTCCAACTGGTTTAACAATTAGTATCAATGTGTAGGCATGTTAGTTGTAAAAAAATTGGTTGGATGTTTTAGATGGAAATTTCTATCAGACAAACCAATCAAATTCAATAGACTGCACGCCAAATGCAACAACTAAATTATGGATACAGAACCAATTTTGTTATTGAATTGGATCATGTGGTTAGCATCTTTATCTCTTTAATTTTAGATAAGTTTTTTAACTTACGTTATAACTTAACACACGCTTTGGTAGGATATCTGTAGAAATCATTCAAAATGACGTTCAAATGGAAATAATTTGAATTAAATGACCAATATTTATATTATTGTTGATTGATACAGTAGTGGTACTAAAAACCGATTCAGATTATCAGGTGACATGTAAAGAAACTTATAAGAGTAAAAAAATAAAAATTACGACCCCTATTATGAATGTCACTTACGCGTCACCAAGTGACGTGACGTCACTGAAATGAAATTTTGGTATTATGAATGTCACGGTGAGCGAGGATTTTGTCACTTAGCCTCACTTACAGTTTGTCGTTGACAGCAAATGAGAACTTTTTTTTTGACTAATTTAAAATACGTTTTTAATTTTTTTTTGTTTTTGTTTAAATTAAAATAATAATTTTCTTTTTAAAAATTTTCTTTTTTATTAATAATTTTCTAAAACAGCAGTCAGTTTGCAAAATTAAAAACGACAGTCAGTATCCAAAATTTGTTTAAAAATGGAAATAAAATCCAGTCATCGAAGTTTTGAAAAATTTGATTATTAAAATAAACTGAACTAGAAAACTTTAAATTAATTTTCTTTTTAAAACTTGAAATTTATTATTTTGACACACCACCAAACGTCAAACATACCAAAATCAAAACAAAAAAAAATAGTTACCAACTTAAAAACAACAAAATATAGAAAATAACGCTTCAAGATGCGTTCGTCACTCACTCAAAATAAAGCGACAATCATAATACCAAAATGTGACTCGAGTGACAATACACGTCACGGTGACGAATGAGGTGAGGTGACATTCATAATAGGGGTATACATCTTATAAAAATGAGAACTATAAACTAACCAGAGAAGCTAACTGTCGAGAAAAAAAATTTCACTATCACATGTGACAATTCTATTACAGATTTATCTATACATATATCTCTTCTGATATGTATGGTACAAATAAAACTATAATCAAACAAATGGGTAGAAAGAAGAACGATACAGGATTGAAAACCAATTGTATCGACATTTACATTCACAGATATATAATATATTAAACATATATATAGTAGATATCATTTTATTGTAAATCAACAAGTAGTTTACCTAACATATACCAATTGTGAACTACTTAAGTAGGATTGGCGCCTCCTGCAAGTGATTCGATTAAAGTTGTTAATCATTTAAAATCAAAAAATTTCGTGAACCGTATGGTATAATCAGAAATCAAAGCTCCTTTAGAAGTGACGGAGGTTTTCCAACTAATAACAGTGACAAAAAATCATTTCTCTATGTAATTGTTATAACCAACCCGCCAACAACCTTTCATAAATTGTTTCAAGATGTGTTAAGTAGTGCTCAAATGAAGCAGATAGTATTATTAACATGTCGTTAAAATAACAATAAAAAAAAATTATTCAAACTACAATTTTGCTTTATTTTCTGGAAAGATATTTTTGCATTCCTAATTCATTCGAAAAAACTAGAACAACCCAAAAGCTGTTACGATGGTTCTTTAAAAATATTCTAAAAAAAATGGCACTGACATTGTCTTTATTTTTTACATGTAATTTATGTTTTATGTAATTTACGTAAAAATGTAAAACTCGTATTTTACATGTAAAATCCGAACAGTTCTTCTGTTAAACATCCATTAGTTTGTAAGCAAACATGTAATTTATCCATTAAGTGATAGTTGGGCAACGATTTATTTACACCGAAACATTAAACACACTTCATAGAGGTATGGGACAGGTACTATCTAAAGTAAATCGTTTCACATTTTTATTTCTAAATATTCTTTAAATTTCTGCAATTTAGATTGAGAAATTTAAAGAATATTTAAACAGTTGAGATACAAAAAATATTGATGTGAAGAATCGAAACCGTGTGCGTCGCAGAATAATTGAGAATATTGCTGTTATAGCCCGTAAAGTGTTGAAGCAATCCAGTTTTGTCGATTCCTCGTCGATTTTTGGAACTAAACATTCAACAACCGACATTTCACCGTATTTTGCATTGGGTGACTTAGGTCGTAGTTCGTTAAGTTAATACAAGAAATAAAACCGCGCGATAAACGTCGTATAGTTGCTGAATGGGTCCAAATGCATTAAAATTTCCCATCTTCAGTCATGAGGCCGATTTTCGGAAGCTACGTTAATAAGCGGAATAGTCGCATTTGAGGCTCAGAAAATCCAAAAATGATTGTTAAAACACCTCTCTATCCTCAACATATCACTGTTTGAGGCGGTTTTAAGGCTGGCGGTGTGTTTGGCTCTTACTTTTTGAAAATAAGGCTGGTGAAACTGTTACGATAAAATATATTGCGCAACCGAACTGTGACTAATAATTTTTTTTTTGACCAGAATTGGAAGATATTGATGTGAACTACGTTTATTTTCAGCAAGACGGCGCTACGTGCCACTAAAACAACAGCAATTTGACCATCGTAATTTTGTGATTTAACAACTTTAAACTATTTAACTTTGGGGCAGCGTGAAAGACAAATTTGGATTTCATTCACATAATTTGGATTTCTTTACGTCTCATAGCATGCTTCAACAATTAAAAATTATGGTTATTAAATTGTTCAATTTATTAAATAGCAAGTGGCGCCAATAAAATAATTAATAGTAAATTTATTTTAATATTAACAGAATCTATTGACAGCAGAGTTAATTTCAATAAAAGCTTTTTTTTATTATTAGGGGCTGCTACTGCATACTTAGATCGGCGACGGTCTGTTGTGATACGACTACATGTATGGCTATAGGTACGATTTACGTGGAACGTAAATGGTGATGGTGAAAAATCCCTTTTTGCATCCTGCCCTTATAGGGATTCAGACCCGGCAACACCCGCTCCAACTGCCTTTAACCACTGCGCCATCTGGCCGGTCAATAAAAGCTAAGTAATAGAAATATTTGTGATTGCGTTGAACACTGTCATAGCATGTCTAGGTGGAATAATATTTCTTCTATATTACAAGTTTGATTCTTCTATTTCACACATTTCTTAAATATTATCATTTTGTTCGAATTACGTTTTTCCGGATGCGAGAACTAACCACTGAGAGAGTAGTCACTGTTTTGAATGATAAGATGCAAATTTATTTTTCATACAAATTAGGTGGAATACATGTTAATTGTGTATAAACTGGTTATATGAACCCACTTCATTTCCACTTAGTATGGCCCATTAAAAAATCTAATATCGAAGCTAAAAGTCAATGCTTGACTATAGTTTTATAAAAAAGAGAGGACCCACTAAAAAAATTAAGTCATAAAATCAACTTTTATTTCTTGTTATATTCTCGGTCCTTTTTTGTATATATAAGGATATGAAAATGCCTTCAACTTTAATTTTGTAAATTTTTCTTTTGTTGAATTTGACTACAGAAAGAAAACTTTCAAATCCTATTTAAATTCAAATAAATGGAATTTCATTACTTGGTACAAGAGTTTAAGTTCGGATAGAATATCCTTCACCCACACTCAATTTACCCTGTAAATACGAAAAAGATATATAAGTTCACATATGAGGACCGTATATTACATGTATGTACGTACGTAAATAGGAAAATGAAATAAACAAATAAAATAAAAATCGAACATCTTCTCAATGAGGCAAATTATTATGTAAATTGAGGTCTGAAATGATTCGATTATATTGACATTGTGTACGCAGTGATGTACGCACAAATATCGAATTGATAAGTAAATTGAATTTTTTTTATAGTTCGTGCACACACACACACACAACCTATACATACATACAAACTCATATACATATTGGTATTAGATAATTTCGTCGAATTTATATTCAAATTAGGTGAAAGTCTTTTTCCACAGTGTGTCATATCATATTTGTAGCGCACAAAGCGATAACATTCCAATTATGACAGACTCGATTATTTTGGATGTTTTTAGTAAAAAATTATAATCGGTAGTGTTTTTTTGGATGCGCACACTATTATGTAATTTTACATATGCAAATTTTACGTTAAATCATTTTTGAGTTTGTTGGAATTTGTTGTCTTTTGATTTATTAAACTTTCACTATCAATAAGATACATAAGTATGTTAATATATTTGGTAGGTTTTGAGTGATAACTGGTGGAAAATTTATGCAAGGCTATGTGTGGTAATAACTAATAATCTAATAAGATGATTGAGTAACATGTTTATAATACAAAGATTAGCTATATATTCACAGTGACATGTATCTTTTTGTCTATTATTGCTACTGTCTCTTCATTTACCTCAACATACATAACTCTTCTTAGATGTGGTTCAACCTCATTTAATTGAAATTCTATTTTCGGTTTAATTTTCATTATTTATTCACAATTCACATTTTGTTTTTAACCAAATTCAAATATTATTAAGCGCCACGATGGTGTCGTTACCTAATATAGTCGTATGTATTCCGGGAAGTAATTTGTCTTTATCGATTCTATTAATTTGAACATTTGTCATGTTGATTTTGACAGGTTTCACAACACACACACATATATATATATATATATATATATATATATATATATATATATATATATATATATATATATATATATATATATATATATATATAAAGGAATTAAAAATGGTTTGAAATCTAATACAAGGTGATTGATTGATTGAGTTGTTAGATCACATAGGTCATAATAAAATTGTGCCATTCAATGGAAGTTTGAATGTTGATGTTTTTGTTTGTTTAGTTTATGTCAAGATAGCTTTTTACAAAGTGTGAATTAATGTTTTCAGTTTCACTCTGGTGATTTATCACATATACAGTAAATAATGTTGTACCTCAAATAAATAATTTTTAACTGTAGCAAACTATATCGTCGTTACCGATATTATTTATTTTAAAATTGTATGAAACCAACAAGACGATATGAAATAAATTCTGTATTTAGAGTATAAGCGTTGAAGGGGTGGTAAAAATGGATTCAAATTGTTTAGCAAGGTTGATATATTGAAACTAATAAAATGGAATTCTTATAAAACTTTTAAACTAGCTTGTACTTCATAGAACATTAGTGGTGGTAATGATTATCGTGTGTAAGAGTCGGACCTTAAATGATTGATAGATATAATCAAAACACCAGTTATAAATCTTTAGATTTGAAAAGTGGGTCATCATTAACAAAATATGGTCTTATTGTGCAGGAATAAAGGTATTTCGACTGGTATTAGCCGCTTTTAAAACATGTACTACTGTTTGTTTAATTAATCCTGTTATAGTTCAAGAAATATCCATTACACTGGTTTAATCATGTTCTGTGTATTGGCTGATGTTAACTCAACACTAAATTATATTTCAGTTGTTGGGTTTTACAAACCAATTAACATTAATTTAAACTCGAAAAAACGAATAGTTATCGGTATTGGCAAATTATATGATTGTGTTAATTTTTAATGAACAAAAGTTGCATATAACAAATTTGCTTTTTGTGGATATCGCGCTACTTTGCAATGAAGAAATGACAGAGAAATTATACCTAGTTTCAAGTAGTATGCCCAATTCGAATTATATTAATTTAAGATTTTAATTATTATTATTATTATAAAATGAATAAATTGATATTATAATAATAGTAACAATTTATACTTTTCCCTGATACTCTATTATATTATTGATTCACACATACAACGTACCTGATGAAGTCGACAATTTTGTTATTGGTTACAGAAGAAACTACAAAGCGATGATACATACATATTTACAATAATTGCTGTACCATTGGAGACTAGCTACCACACTAAATTATTTCAATGTAGATTATAGATCTGTACCAGAAACAAAACAATAACCGAAAATGGCCAATGAATTTGGTACAAATAATTAACTTTGCAAATGTTCATGATCTCAATTTACAAACACATACTCCCTACAAGCAAAACTGCCCGTGTTTTGATTTCAAACAGTCCACATTGACTCGTGATCGTTCCGTTAAATCTCCTTGACAAGAGAATGGATAAATCCATTTAATGATGTAAAATTATTGTCACAAGGAATGAGAGATTAAACATATTTGGATTTTATCAGTACCTCAAACATGTGATTGCACGTTGGACTCGTTCAAGAGAATCAAGTATTTCTTTCACTCCGTTACCACTTAATTTAATCATATAGATAGCATTTGCATATGCCAGATTGTTGGATGATGTCGTGAAGTGTGTTACGAAAGGTGTATTATATTAAAGTATCGGTCACAGTTCATCTGTTTTTCAAACCCAAATGCAAATATTCAACCATATACCATAGACCCCCCATTGATTGAAATCATGGAAAACCTGTTGAACATCGCAAAATGTTTCATATGGAAAGAATCACCAAAATGAAGAAACAGTGACTGTTCAACTTCTTTCACCAGTGGTGTGACCCTTTTTAAAATAATTAATCGCATTATTAGCGAACACTCTTTGTGAACCATTCTTAGGTCGAATGAAGTTGTAAACACACTTCGACAAAGCTACTCCTCTACTTGGTAGTACAGTGCAACCATTTTTCTTTATATTATTTTTCAATGTATGGGACTGCTGGGTTCATCAAAAGATGGAATCTCAATTTATCTGTTGTCTGTTTTTGGCGTATCGTATCGATGTTAACACAGATGTTTCCATCTTATAGCTTCGAATGGCAGTTGTCCGAGGGGTTAAGGTATGATGCAATCCGACAACTCTTTTAAAGAAACTACGCCGATTGCGCTTATTGCAGATTTGTTGTACTCTTTAGACCTTAGCCTTCTACCATTCACACTATTTCTGTTTTTAAATTCGCTTAGATATCGTAATAGCAAGAACTGATTTATCTTCTCTTATGATTATAAGCTTTATTACAGTTTTATTATGGACTTTATTTCGACACTCAACAGCGAAACAAACTCCTCATCAAACTAATAACTATATATTTGGCTTAGTTTTTACTATAGTTTCTAAATTTCATTTAGAATTTCATTACTTTCCAAACCGAGTTTATATGATTGCAGATAAAATTTTGATATTTTCGTTGCTTTTCTGTATTTATCATACCTTAATAGGAGAATCACATTATATATATTGCTTAAGAATGTCCAGGTCGTGGTCATCGCCTACTAATTTAGTTGAAACTCATGATCAATTTAACTTGAGTATGTTTTACGTGTTTGTGTCTTTGCTTTTAAGAGGATGTTTTTCTGACCCAAACAATTGACAAGCTGATTAGCTCATGCATTAATCTCATGGGTTTTTTGTGACCGGTACTTAAGCGAGGAGGTTCGGTGTTATGTTGGAGCTATTAGATTTTATTTTTGTTGTTAACATTTTTAACAATGCAAATATTACGGGTTTGGGTCGTGTGCTCACCGATCTAACCAGATCTAGTCTCCTCCTACAACAAGCCCTGGTTTGTGGTCACTATGATAGAATTCAACGGATTCTTTGTTTCATTCAAAATATTTTCGAAACATTTACACACACGCCCATAACTGCAGCCACATGACTGACATCATATACCATACATAATGACTGAAGACTATAAACCAATCAATAAAGTACAAACATTAAATTTCTTTTAAGAGTAATGTAACATAAAACGCATCCTCTATTATAGGATATAATATATAGATAAGTTAATTTATAGTTACCATGTTTTAATGTCTAGACTATAATTATAAAATTTATGTTGCACCAGCAACTTGAAATCAACCTCAAGGTCGCGATAAAAATAAAATTTATCGTTGTGCTAAAATTAGTTGCATAACCTTGAAAAAAATTTATATTTAAATTTTGAAAACATTTTAAAATATTCAAAATATTTTTTAAATTTAGTCGTTGCTCAAATTTTCAAAAATTCTGAAATTTTTTCGACATTGAAAACCTAATTTGTTTACATTCAAATAAAACTCATGAAATAGAAAAGTATATTTAAAGGATGTATAGAGTTAATATATTGAACTTTATGTATCATATTTCTACCAAAATGTAAACAAAACACAAGAAAGAGTAATTTCAAACACAATGATTAAATAAACATTGCAGTACGTTATACAGTCAGTCACAGTGTTACATATATGTATGTATATTGTACAGTTGGTCAAATGAAATGCTTTTCTTAAATACCACAACACTAAATACATATAAACGCTCTTACAAACATTCGCTTATGTACTCAAAATAAAAAGAAAATCTCTATTTTTATTACACACATAAATTTCCCCCATTTTCTTTGTATTTCTACATCACATAAATTTTATTAATTTTTTTCTTATCAGAACACGCATTTCCAAATTTAAAAAAAAATCATTTCCCCTTCACACAAAAACTCACAAATACAATAACAAAACTTTTCACATTTTCATTTTTCCAAAGGAAAAGTAATTTTTCACGCAAATAATAAAAATAAAAACATAAAATATTTAAAAAAAAAACACTTAGCGCGGCCGACTGTTATCACACATTTAACGGAAAAAATTAATTAAATTGGTCAGATGTTTAATTTCGTTTTTATATCAAAGATTTTTCTTATTACTCGGAAAATTGTTTTTTTCTATTTTCTTTAAATGATTGTCGAATCATTTTTCCAATAAATCGACATGCTTGCTCTACGGTTCGAATAAGCTCAACTACTATGTAATGAAATCTTGTTGTTATTATACGAATCAGAATGAGAACAATTTTTTAAGGGGGTTACTTGCAGGCATGAGCATAAAAATTCAGAAAATCAATTATGTATAGAGGTATATCGTTATACATTGACAACGAATGTATTGGAAAATCTATAATTGTGAGAAAGAGAGTTGGAAAATGACAACCACCGAGGAAAATTTTCTATACGCCATGGCGGTCATTTTTAAATCAATAAAAATCAGCTGATTTTCTTTATTATATACACTCAAATGGTACGAAAATAGAAAATTGAGAGATGCTTATCTTTGATTGGTTGGTTTGCGAACAAATTGTATAATAAAATGAAAATAAGGGGAAGGAAGATAGAAGGTAGAGAAGTGATTCTGCTCTTTAAAAATTAAACCGAGAATATATGTGAATTGTAAAAGGATTTCGATGCAACAAAATTTAAATGTAGATGGCACTATATTTTTATAATAATTTATTATTGAAGAGTTTATCGAGGTATCTTACATTTCACCGCTCTATCTATCAAAAATAGTTGAAAGCCTAAATGCTCTTGTGTTATTAAAGCCAGCGTAGTACTTTTAAATATGGCTCTGGTGGAATTAAATATAACATGTGTAAAAGGAAACCATTTTATTATTTTAACTATAGTAAATTTAAAAACAATCGCAATATATTTTTTTTAAATTTTGTTTTAGTTTTATTTTATTATTTAATAGTATTAATCACATGATAATTTATTACTAATGATAATAACGCACTTATTTGAAACAAATAAGTGGATCGAGTGTGGGCTTACAAGTAATCAATATTCTGCTCCCAATAATGGAACTTTATTTATTAGATAACCAGCTCATGCTGTTTAATTCTTTTAAGTCGTCTCAGTCCTTGTGTTATATCAAGAAGTTGTATGACTTCATTATTGGTATGTTACAGTAATCTTCTTTCATGTTTGATGGTAAATTCCATCAAACATAAAAGTAGATTACTGCAACATACCAGCAGGCTAAGCTTAGAATTTCCTTGAATTAACCAGTACATCTCGTGTTGTTTTATTTTAATTGGCTCTGTTTTTACTATCAATACCACAATAGAAAAGGCAGAGCAAAGTTCAATCTTGAATCAAGATGCATTCCGAGATATTTAGCAGATTCAGCTTGTGGAATTTGTAACCCGCTGGGGAATGTATGGAGGTTGCAATTGTTGTGCCCCAACGTGTATATGTTACATATACTTATTTTAGCTCGTTAAGCTTTATTTTCTAATCCGGTTCATTGACTGATTTTGTCGTCCAATAATTTTAAGAGAAGTGCTTTTAAAGAGAATTCCTTTCAAATCATTTTCAGTGCAAGCTTCTTTATGTACTTGGGTCGGTTAACTTAATTGCTTATCTGATTTAAATATCTCTTGTCAATAATGTTTCTGATTCTATTCCATATTCGTCTTTTCCTATGTCTATATTTTATCAGTTCTCGAATCGCCAGTGTGTTGTTAATCTTTTGTATGACTTTCTCGCGTAATACGATTGTATGCTCTTCAGCTGCTTTACGCAGAGTTAATAAAATATCCAGCTCGTAATTCAAGTTCTTGTTCAGTTTAAAAACTAATTTTTAACTCAATTATATGGTCCAGTTTCTCCCTATATAATTCCCAATCAGTAAATTTATAAGTAAGGTTGAGTTTAATTTACATTTTTACGATTGATGTACTGAGAGTCCTTAAACTGATGTTTGATCGGAAGTAAGATCGTCCGTGCCTTCAGCTTCAATGTAACTTGTGCTTTCTCGTTTCAAGATATAAAAGTCAATCAAATCAGGTACCTTGTTGATGTCTGTAGGCCTATAGATTTGGTTAATCGATGAATTTTTTTAATGCCAGTGGCTATATATTTTAAATTAATACCTTCGATAAATTCGCTTTAAGTATTTTTTGTTTGTTATTTTGTATATATATATACCATATATAAAGAGTGTTCAATAAGAGTTTAATCAATTAATAATCAAAAATTGTATTTGTGACGTAAGTTCGGTTATGACATTTAATGTTTGAAAATAATTTCTTTAAATGGTTTTCGCGACTGGCTCTAAGATGCTGCTTTCTATGAGTCCAATTCTCCAGCACTCTTCGGAGCATTTCGGCCGATATTTACGCGTGTTATGTTCGCTTCTAATGCAGGAATGTAATCGATTGTGGTTTATCGACATAAACAAGATCTTGAAGGCCAATTCTCGAGTCCCTTTCTTGATATGATGTTCTTATTCAAATTTTCTTTCAATAACTGAGTGGTTTGGCCAGCTGTGTAGCACGGTGCACTATCCTGTTGAAACCACAATTCGGCTACACGATTATATCGATTTTTGGCAATACAATTAATTTCTCATTGCTCTGTAGTCTACGTTTTTGAGACTGTCTTTCCGCATTTTTCAAGAACAAGAGCACGAAAACAATTTTTCACTGAACACTGATTTTTTAAATAAATTTCCACAATTTGTAATCATTGTTCTCACGTAAGTCTATTCTTGGTGAAATTTCAATGAATACTGAACACAAATGTCATATGAACCACGTCATCACTAATAAATATTCACGCTGAAGTGTATTTGTATGTCCCATCATATATTGTAACCCACCAACAGAAATGAGTCATGCTTATTTTTATAAATGCTTTTAGTTTAATACGTTTGAAATATGTAAAATCTTACAAAAAGTCTTAATACTTTTTGTAGACTTCAACTCGACTTCTTTATTTGGTAGATCAGCAACAACCATATAATATTGCATCCTCACTCACTTTGATACATTCACAGGAGACTAAAACTGAGGTGAATTTTCATTTTTTATTTTATTTTTATAAATTATTTATAGAAATGAAAATAGAATAGAAAAAATTCTGAAAAAATTAATTATTGTTATATTTTTTGTCATAAGCTTCACCAAATTCCAAACGGTTCATTTTGAGCATTATTATCATCCATAACATCTCCATTATATGAGCTCTTTTACTATATTTCTAAAACTGTGCCATATAGATCAAAACAGAACCAAAATATTTCGATGTTTTCTACGTGATATTTTGACCAACACTTGTTTACAGTGACGGGTTGCATTTGTATATGTAACAGGTTAACTGATAGAAAGTAAAATAAAACATAACAATACAATAATTAAATGAACATCAAGCAGTAAATTTAAAAAATTACTACATGTAAGCGAAGATTCCAATAAAAACCTACAAGAAGATCCAGTATAAACTTAGAAAAGAGTATAAATGAAATCAGAGTGCGAATGATACCAATTACCAATGAAATGTTATTGTATTTATAGTGAAAATTAACCGCCCAGGTGGCGCAGTGGTTCGAATCCGATCCGAGGCAGGATGCAAAATGGGTTTTCGCCTTCGATCGTTTGGGCGCGATCGGTGGTGAAAAATAAACATAATCTGGATCCTCTGTCGTGTTTAGAATCCTTGGGCCGACTCATCTTCCATGTCAGTACTATAAGATTGACATGGAGCTATGCAATGCGCAGATGGCTCTACGGAAAGACTCGGACCTATAGCCGTATAGAGTGGTATCACAACGGATCAAATTTGGTCTAAGTGTGCGATAGCAGCCACATCAACTTAACTTTTTTTTATAGTGAAAATTAAGAACGCTTCCACTCCACCAAAGACGAGCGGCAAATATTTCGACTATAAACTGTCTTACACTATGTATTAATAAATATTATGAAATATATAAAGTATGAATATTTTGAATGTAGGAAACTCATCTAATATCAATGTCATTTTGCTCATTCTTATACAAATTTAAGATAATATAGAAAAGAAAGATTGATGTTTTATTGTTTTAACCTCCATTAGACTTTCATAAAGTCATAAACAACATAATTATGATAAAACAGATGTTATATAGTTGCCTTCATACTTACAAAATTTGTAACAGACGTACCAATTAGCTTGCATTCACTTTTAAATCAAATTTGTTTTTTTTTATTAATTTAATAACTTAGAATGTTATCAGATAAATTGCATGAATAAGATAATTTTTTAACCAATGTTGCAGTAAGCCTGTATTACTGCAGTTTTAATATTAGCAATAAAATACAATTGAAATTATTTAATTCTATATATGTTTGTTACCCCACTTCAGTAAAGACGATAAAAGACGCTTGTAGTGCTCAAAATGGTGAGATCAGATTTTAAATAATTTGTGCAATTAGTTCTGATGATCAACAGCCCAGTCATCTGCTATCGACAGTACATTGCATATAAATAAATTTTGGATTAAAAAATTAAAAATTAAGACAGTTGGGTCTTGCAAACATCTAAACAAAATACCTACTGCAGATTTTTGATCCAAACCTCTTTATAATTCAAACTTATTTATGAAAGCTACTTTTAGCTAACGATTATAGGACTATTCGATTTTGCATTATTTATTCACATATTGATTATACTGGTAATTGTTTATTTTTATTTTCATTGCAATTTAATTTTGAATAATATCTTTCAAAATCATTTAAAGCACGATAATTTATTGTTAGGTACACCCTTTATTTTCAATAATATTTTGTTATTAACTTATAGTATAAATTGAGGCGTAAAAATAAATATTTCTTTGTTCGCATACTAAATCAGAGATAGCGCCGTTATAGCAAAAGAGAAGTTTAATACTATCTAAAGATTTTTGTTGTATTACATTGACAAAAAGCGATTATGCGATTAAGAAATATTGTTGGATTTAACAAATCAATAAGCGACGATTTATATTTGGTTTTAATTTTTTTTATATTACAAACTAAATGCAGTACTAATATGTTGTATACTACATACAGATGTAGATAGATTGAGGTATCCTTAGCATATTCGGATGTAATGTACGTAAATAATTTTTGTCATGTTATCGTTTTTTTGGATAGACTATAGCTGCCATTGCTTAGGTAGAAATAATTTAATTTCAAATTATATGTAATACATATAAATGTATAAATATATATATATATATATATATATATATATATATATATATATATATATATATATATATATATATATATATATATATATATATATATATATATATATATATATATATATATGTATATAAATTTATACACATCCATGTAGTTCTCAACATACAACGTCCGTCGTCAGACGAAATATTCATAAGTCGAGAAATATGTGTATTTTATGGAATAAGTACTTATACATGAGATAAGATCAACTCAGACAAACAAATAATGCAAACCAATTTATAAATTCAATTAATCCAGAAAATTAAAAATAAAGATTAATTTTTTAGTAATAAGTATAGAATAACAGATAATTTATAAACGTAATGCATTAGAATCTATATTAAATGCCGTCATCATTTCTTTTGTGTTTAACTCTTTAAGAGTGCATACTTTGTCTACATAGCAATCATCATCGCTCCAATTTTGAACGATTTCTTTTTGGATTTCCAACAGTTTATTGGATATCCAAAATATATTGATTTCCTATTTCTAGATTAATGATGGGCTATTTCAACGATTCCAGTTTTGACTTTGCTTAATGGTCTGTCGATAGTGAATCTTCCACATAACGAAATAACAGATTCCGCCAAATTCGTCATTAAACTTCACTGATACCTCACTTCAGACTGCCCTTATGCTTTTTATTGCACTATTGTATAGTTTTGTCAGAATATTGATGAAGTAATTTTTTCAACAGCAACAGCATTTTATAAAGTATTTCGTAGATAGTGTGCTTTCAAAGATGAAATGGCTTTCATTGGTTTGATTGAACCAATTGATCCATTGGTTGAATAATTAAGGAATTGTTGTGAGGCAATCAACTCACTGTTTTGCTATCGTACAACTCTGTAATACCAGGTGGGTGACTTGTTGCATTGCCCAAAAGTAAGAGTATCTTCAACGGAAGTTTTGTGATCACAATATCATTTGCTTCTGGTATGAAATGTTTTCTGAACCATTCACCAAAAATTATTCTTGTCATTCACGCCTTACCATTTACAAAAGAGTGAAACGGAAGCTTATCTTGTTTCCTATTTTCGCTCGAAGGTTTTTCAAATTATACATTAATAAGAGTTTCAACAAAAATCCAACCACATTACCACATAATAAAATTTGAAACAAAAGGAATTCGAATGTAAACCGACTTGTTTGCACATTGTAATTGATCTTTTATATGTTGCGTATCTTACATTTTATTGTGACGACTCGAACCAGACCCAGCTTGATTTTCAAGAACCTCTCCCAGCTTCCACCGGGTAGCAGGTAGCTGATCATAATTTATTAATACTAAGTCGTTTACCAACAGGTTAGGCTTCGTCCACTTGGTTCGCTGCTGAAAAGTTGGTGAATATAATCAGAAGACATCGTTTCAGAAAAGTTTTATTAATTGTTCTGTCAGGTGCCATCGTTTTCAACGTTGTAGTTTCGATATTTGTACATGGTGGCGCCTTCAATGAATCACCATTCACCAATTAAGAAATGCGCTGGAGCTATTATTGCTATGTCAGAAATATCATTTATGAGTGGTGTTAAGGGGCGAGAGTTCAAGCTCGTATCAATTTGAGTTGTTACCGTGCACAGTTCCTCGAATGTTAATGTTGAATCACCAATAACCCTCATGAGATGAAATTTTACTGATTCTATAACTGCCTCCCAGATACCTCCAAAATGAGGAGAATGTTGTCGTGCGATAGTTAGCTTTTAATACCGAATTTGCTACGACAAAGTAAGTTCCATTGTCGGAGAAAATAACGGTATACACAAGCTTCTCCCGGAAACGAAACGCTTGTATGCACCAATGAAGGAGTCCTTGTGAGACTGCTTACTATTTTAATATGGATCGCCTAAGTTACCATTCATAAAAAAAGAGCAATGTATAGGCCTTGTGCTTCCTTCATTTTGTTGTTCTCAATTGGATGGGACTGGTTTTGCAAGCATTTGCAAAAACAGGAATCAATTAGGCTATTCCTGTTTTTGCAAATGATTTTCCTGTTTGTACTCCAGCTGGCAAGGTTCCCATTAGTTGTTCTGACATATGTTGTTTGTGGCGGAAGGATTTAAGACATTTTTGAAATACGTTAGCACCGCTCGCTTGACATCAATAATCCAGTATTTGTTCCTTAAATATGCCATGGTCAATTGAGTGCCACCGCGCAAAGGCTGTAGTCTAGTCAAGGTTAATTGACTGCCATCGCGCAAATGCTACTGCTAGATTAATGGCTGCTGTAGTATTCAATCTGTATCGTTCAATCTTTCATAATACCTGAACCTCAAGCACATTCATGAGTTAAATGTGCTTGAGGTTCAGGTATTCTAACATGAACTGGTTAATACATCTGCTTGATTGAGGCATCCTTTATTAATTTTCTCGCGAGCTGTAGCAATCTGGTTGCAGCCATTTTTCTGGACTCGCCTAAGTGTGCTGGCCTGATTTAAAAAGAATTCTCATCATGTACCTTCCATCTGAATTGAGCCCCAGGTTCTCTTTGAAAAATTCTTCGATTTGGATATCCTTTTCGGTGAGATTTCTTTCTTCGTGTATATATTTATTCTCAATGAACAATTAAAATTTTTCTCGAATTTTCATGCTCATTGTTCCCCAGATTGCCAATTATCACCCATCCAAATTAAATGTTTTGAGCCATGGGCTCATGACGTTTACCCTTCATGATGTTGTCGGTTATTATTAACGAATGTTAATCCGTTTCAAACACCAAAGCGTCAATAAGCAAAAAAAAGCTTGATGATGATGGAGTGTCTGCAAACACCAGCATTGTTCTCACCTATGCAAGCAATATTCACGTTGATTTCTCTTTTGGTTGCATTCAATATAAGAGCGGCTTTTGATGATATTAAAGTGGCTTGGGATCCTGAGCCTATCAAGGCTCTTAAGGTAGTGACCTGTCCAGTGCCTGAAGAGGCTTTGATTAAGGCGGTGGATAACAACACAGGTCTTTTTTTGATTGTTCAGAAGAGTTTGACTTGTACTATTGCTTGAAGATGATGCGTTGTTGCAATGAAAAAGGGTATGATGGTATCCATTGCATACCATACATGTTGTAGGTTTACAGCTACCCCTTCTATATTGCACGAGGCAATGTATGCAAATGTTCATCAAAATACTCTAATATTTTAGTGTTTCTCTTGTATTAGATACCGTTGATTCATACAGCCTAGCAGATTCTGGATCCATTTTTTGATCAAGATAAAGTTTACAAATGACTCAAATGGTAAGCTCAAATTAAACCGTTCTATGTTGTGTAACATTTCCTTCGCAGAATCGTGAAGATTCTTTAACGCCTCGGTATTTGCAACTTGTAACGTTGGAAGTGATAACAGAATTGAAATACTTGGCAGCCAGCAGTCGAGGGTTGTTGGATCTCGACTGTAGTAGGTTCCAAGTCATTTCATTATTTTCGCCGGTTGTTGAACCGACCACCTTAACCAACGATTTCATAATTTTCGCTGGTGAAGGTGGCTTATAAGGTGTGCTGCCCCTTTTTGAAGCTTCGACATTAAATAAGTCATTTGGAAATGTTTAATTATGGTAAATGAGTTCGGTAACGAAATCATTGAACTCACTACACTGCTTATATTCACCGTATAATGAAGGTTCTTCCACTTTCAGTAGTTGTACTTTTGTCGATGATTCTATCAGGCAATTTCCTCGCTGATTCAACATTACTATTTTTTAAATTAAGATACTCTTTCGAAGTAGTTGTTTGCAGTTATGGCATCGTTAACAGATATCAATTTTCTATACATCTGTCGCATCAGAACGTCCAGCTTCTTGAAGAGTCTAAGGGAAGTTTCTGAAATTTGTTGATGGTATATGTGAGTGATGGAGATCCCTGGTTCTTCAATGATATTGATGGTGTCTATAAAATAGTTGTATATTTCTGGCGTAGTTTTTCGCGGGATGAGGTAACGATGTGACTTCTCTAATGATGGAACTCTAAATGCTTAGAATCTTTTCATCGTTTGTCATATATTCGGAGTAGATAGGTTTTAGAGACTCTATTTTGTTCTCCAAATATGTTTTTTGTCTTTCTACTTTCTCCATCTTTTTTGAAGTTCGTCTGCAGCTGGTTGATTTTCGACGTAAGCTCCCTTGCTTTACTATAGAACAGCATCTACCTTCAATTTTCCCTATGTTGTTATTTGATTATGTTTTACTTGAAGTTGTACTGTTTGTTGGCTGGTTGATATGTGGCTGTGGCGTTTTTCTAGTTTCCAGTTGTTATCCGGCTCGAAGGATTATTCATAGGTCACTGGTTCATATCCGGCTCGACGAACCATGTACAATTCTAGCCTTTACTTAGAATTTGGTTTGATTGCTAAACAATCTTTTGCACTAAGCGTTGTTGGAATGAAATGCTCTAATTAAATTATAGCACGGGTGGGGTTTAATTGGAATTTTAAAATAACAACTGTTTCCGTTTATATGGTTCATTTTATTCTACTTTTTATTTTATTAATTGCTACACTAAGATAAAATAATCTATGGCTTAGAGGCCGTAAATGGCCTTTACCGCGTCTCAAACTGAGGCCTTACGAACCAATTTTAACGATTGGTGCACATTGTAGGTCTCTACGAAAATATACAGCTATCGGTCTAAATAACTTTGTCAATTTCCTCCATTTTATGCCAATCGATATAGTACTGAGTAATAGGCTGGCTCACTCCTTGGCTACTGCACTGCAATACCTTTATAATCTGTATCTGTAACTGGATCTTTTAGTTCCAATGGTAAACAAAATAAATTTGTATCTACAGTGCTTTTATCGGTGCTAGGGAACTAGATTAGCGATCAGCATGTTATTAATGAGTGAATAACAGGAACTCGAGGCTCTTCAAATCACTCGATGGTTAAAACCGAACACATGTTATTTTTTAGTTTCAAGTACTATTTACTCTTCGTTCAAAAACTTTTGTAACCACCATTTTTGTATTAAATAAACTAATCTGTCAAATGTGTGTTTATACAAATACGAAACAATAAGTGACAATCGACGAACAGGAAAGTTCATGAAGCCAAATTGAATATCTTTTTATTTCTAACTGCCTTAAACAGGGATTACTCGCGATTTGAAGCTGTACGAGTATTGGTCTACCTCAAAGTGCAAAAACATCTATTTATTGCAAAGTTACAATGGAGGTTTTGGTAAATCTCAGGAAAGGGTTGGGAAATATAAATTGATTCTCATTTGAAATGTTGGTACTAAAATACTAATATCGTACCCTCGTGGCAGAGAAAGTAGCGTGTTTGCTCTATCATTCGAAGGGCCTCAGTTTCCGATTCCCGATGGGGACCAAAAATCACGATTGGGGGTTTTGAATAGTGTAGGTGTATGTGGGTTGAATCGTGGGCCGTAGTGTCATCGAGTTCTGGAATAATTTCCGTCTTCTTTAATTTTTTTAAATATCGTACCAGCGTGATCGGAGTAATCGTTTAGCTCTAAACAATAAAATTCAATGAAAATGTTTATTAACTGTTATTGAAAACCCGGGGAAATTTTTATCAATATTTTAATCGAAACCAAGCGTCAACGTTTTTCTGATATTAAAGTGTTTTAAAGGAAGTGACCCACCTTTTGAAAGGTTGAAATAATTAGTCCAATGCATATAGAACAATAAAAGTATATTATGTTTGGTTAGAAAAGTATTTAGCACTGGCTCGTAATTAGAACCAACCTCGTAATTAGATTGTTGAGATAAAACCTGTAAATAAACTCTTCAAAGACTATAATTTTTATTTATCATTTAACTAGAATTCAATTATTTACTGACCGCCCAGGTGGCGCAGTGGTTAAAGGTGCGGCAGTTGGAGGTACCGGGTTCGAATCCCGATAGGGGCAGGATGCAAAAGGGAATTTTCACGATACGAGTACGATCGGTGGTGTAAATGAACACATCTATGACCCCCTGTTGGAGTGCAGAACTAATGGGCCGACCCATCTTCCATGTCAGTACTATAGGCTGGCATGGAGCTATGCAATGCGCAGATGGTTCTACATAAATCGGACCTATAGCCGTATGTCCTCGATTTGGCTGTAATGGCGTAAAGAGTTGGAAGTGCCTCGAGCCCCGAAACAAATTGTAGAGATAAAAACAAACAAACAATTATTAACAGTTGTCAAAAAGTATTTTTCGATATACAATAAGTCAAACCATTTCATGGGTTCGCTCACGTTTTTTTAAATCAAGCGCGTATATGAAACCTGTAAGTGAACCTGAACTAATGTAATGTTTCTTATTAGATAACCAAAGCGTGCAAATATTTCTGACATTTAATTACTCAAGTCAGTATTCTATTTTTTCAAGTTTGACCTGGTTCAAGTTGCTTCTCTAGTTAGCATAAAGAATTATAATTTGTAACTTTCAGGGCAGTTAACCAATATTTTAAATTAAAATAAAAATGTTTACAATCTTCAATTGTTCAAGCTTCTTAAACATTTTGAATTTCAATACATTTTGAATCATATACCTAATGAAAATTTTCGAAGTTCTACGTATTAAACTGTGGGTGCTGTCCACCCTGAACTACAAGTAAACAATAATATAACACAGTTGACATATTTTTCCCGGTTACAGTCAGCCGAAGCAATAGATCCACAAAATTTACACAAAAAAGTTTTAAAAAACATTTGAATGTGTATGTTTCATTTTATTTTACAAGGCACGAGTCAACACGGACAGCAATGTTGATAAAAAATTCTATGTTTTTACAAATTCAGGCTTATTTCAATGGTGGTGTTTACACGAATATTTTTGATCCATGATTTTCTCCTCGGCTTCTTCTCCACTATGAATCACAGTTGGAAGTGTAAATCATACGATGTAATTTACACGGATTTTGTTTTACGGTTTTTATAGGCCATATTTTTATAGGCACCGGGTCAACAATATGACTCAATCCTTAAAACGTGTGGGTACAACTAATGATATCAATTTCGTCTTGGTCTCGAAAACCAAAGATCAGGGGCCCTATTTCTGTATACGATACGAATCTTCATTCGATACGAAAATTCTATTCGATACGAAAATGAAATGGTATTTCTGTATACGAACGTACAATAGCAAAGACTATATAAATATACAAAGACGTTCCATTTCATACAAAAAACGAGTAAATTATTTTGGGTACGACCGATTTTAATTTGGGTACGATCGCATCAAAGGAGACTGAAATCCAAACCTTGTTATAGTAGTAAAATAATTGTATGCTTTTGTTTCTCATTTTAAAATTTTTTCGTTTTAGAAGTTGCACTGTAAAACAACAGTTTGAAAATGTATACTTTTTTATGTTATTATGAGAAGTCTTTGTATATTTATAGTTTTTGACAATAGTTTTTAATTTTTGCAGTGTACGGATAGGGAAATTTACTTTTTTGAAATTTCCTTTAAAATAACGGAGTGTATTTGTGATTAATGTCACTTTTTGACATTTAGTTTCGGTAAACAAATTAATCACGGAGGGATGTTTTTTTACGTTTTTATATTAAAAATAATAATATATTTTAATATAATATAATAATATTTTATATTATCAATAATAATTTTATTTAATTTGTCTTTTTTTTAATATGGAATTTGAAATCAAACCATACTCTCTTCCAGAGGTCTGAATTTCTAACTGATAAAAATCCGCTGTTGTATTATAGCCTCTAGTTAAAGCGGGGTGCTTCTCCATGAATGCAAGCGATAGCTTGTATTGTTTAGCCATTGTTATGTCCTAATAATAAAAATAATTTTATGTTGTTATGCCAATTAAAACAAAATCCTAATTTATAAGATCAACACATTAACATTTACAAATTTCATTAATTGATGGAAATGTCTCCATTTTATTCTGTATCTTCTATTTTAGTAGCATAAAGTGTATACTATATAAGCAGAGCCATCTTACTCTGAGGGGAACTACATTTTTCATATCTTCCATGATTTACCAAGTTGTTTAGCTTCTTTTATAGCATTGTTCTCCTCCATACCATCGCTGGTACTCTTACTTTCCTTTTTCTTTGTGAGTTTCATTCCAATGATATCCTCCTTAATCACTTGGTGATTTCTTCAGTGTGTGGCCAATCCATTTTCACTTTCACCTCTTTATTTCAGTTTCTATATCTATCTATCTGAGTTTCTTTCTACCTTTGTATAGCCATGGTATTCAAATTTGTTTACATCAATTTGTACATTGTTGATGTGCATTGGTATGGTTATATTTGTGTTGAGTCTCACCGTCTTGGTTTTTCTGGTGTTCATCTTGCAACCAACATCGTTAGCTAGATCTGATAGATGTTGTATTTTTTGCTGCATATTTAGTGTTTACTGAGCAGGTATATATGTCATATGCATATCCCAGATCATTGAATTTACTTGTTAATCTCCATTGTATGCTACTAGGATACGTGATGGCAATTAAATCCGCATTAGATTATCCATTAAGATCAGGAACAGCATTGGTGAGAGTGCCGAGTTCTTATCTTATATTGCGTTTCTATTTATCATTTTAAATGGCCGTTCGAAATGATATCACAAAATAATTCATATTAATACTATTAATAATAAATTACTTACATATTTCAATTTAATAATTTTTATTTTGCTTCCTTTCGATAACTAAATACACAACGAACATATAGTCGGTCATGATCGTATAAAAACCGTACGAATTCGTATTGCGCAATAAGGGAAATTTTTCATCGTATCGTAGCACTCGTATTCGTAATAGAAATTATACGTTTTCGTATTCAGAAATTCCAATTACACGTATTCGTACAACTATTGCACGAATTCGTATTCAGAAATACCCAGATATTTGGTTTTGGACTCGTTGATTTTGAGACCAACGGAAGCTGAAAACTAATATTGTCTTGAAGTGTTTCACTTCTACGAAGAATGAGAATAAAAAGTCGAACACCAGTAGTGATTGCAAAAGTTATCGATAGCCTGTTCTTAACTTTAACACAGCATTGTGATTGCGTTACTGTCATTTTACATAGATGTACGGATTTGTTTGGTATTCCTAAATATTCAAGCGCATTCCATAGTCTCTCTCGATTGATCGAGTCATAGGCTTGCTTGAAGTCTAGGAATACCTGGTGTACATCGCCAGATGTTTCGTAGTACTTGGAAAGAATCATCCGTAGCGAGAAAACTATATTAGTGACTCACCGATTTGGACGGGATTCTCCTTGGTAGTCACCGACAATTTCCTCCGCCAGTGGAGTAATTCTTCCCAAGATACTGTATGACAGTAACTTGCACAGCATGCAAAGGAGAGTTATACCGCGATAGTTCTCGCATTTCATGCGATCACCCTTTTTGAATATTGGGCATAACGCGGCCACTTTCCATTCATCAGGCATAACTTCATTTCGCCATACCAATCGAACAAGGTCGAAAAGACAGTTCCACAAAGTTAGCCCTCCGAATATCAAGAGCTCTGAATTAATGCAATCAACTACTGGTGAACGGTTTTTCTTCCCATTTGTTGTAATTTTGAAACTTTTATGTTTTAAGACTCACAGTGAAACTCTTTCATGGTAGCCTATTTCAATCTGGCCATTTGAAAATTACAGAGAGTGGTTCGGTAATTGAGGTCGCTAATCAACTCAAACTTAAATTTTAGAGAGTATTGATTTATTTTATATAATAATCAATGGTACCATAGAAGTAAGCCCTCTGGTTGCCAGCTAAACCGAATGACCTGAACACGGCTTAACTTGTTAGATCTCTGATCTAGGAATTAAACTAGGCCTAATACACACATATATAAACGAACATCGACCGAGACATGTTTTCCCTCAAGAAACTGGTTTGCCTTCGTATGTATAGACAATGTGGTAGAGAGTGAGTTTATCCAACTGAACACAAAAATTTGGTCATTACAAATCAAAGCTTTACCGGTTAGAAAAAATCTCTGAAACAAAGTTTACAAATGAACTTTTTTGTAACTTCTACGTTAACTAGTCTTACTTCATTTACTCATGATTTGTCTATAGTAAAACTTTGGTTCTTCATGCTTGTTTTGGGAAGGTTTTCCATGTCTGTTTTACTAAGCTCATATACAGAATAAAAACAAATAATCGATGGCTTTAAAAGGCTCTACACCTAACCAGAACTAAGACAGTAAGTCCCGTTTAAACGTATAAGTGATTCACATTGTAAGCCAATAGATAGGCTTTTAAAAACTCAAAACTGTAACGTGATTAAAAAGTCTTTTAACTACTAAGCTACAATCGGCGAATAAAATATCCAACGAGAAATTTACCTGCAGGCGATTACTCTACTTCATAACTCTTCACATTCGAGTGCAAATGTGGAGCAAACATTATTAATCCGTAAATACCATAACTCGGTCAGTAACTGATGCCTTTCTATTTAAAAGACTGTGGCGACCAGAGTAACTCAAACAAATCGCAAATTAGCTCACGCCACACGCAATTAATCATGCCGATTATACAACTCGCCGGATTTACTGCGGCGGGAGTTCAATCGATCCGCATTCGATTCGCAATTAATTTTTTTTGCATTATAGAAACCGCCGGAAACCTGTAATACCGATCCGCAATGAACCGCTGTGATTTTACTAGCTGTCAATATTTTTATATATGAATTTTATATTGCACAGTAGAAAAGCGGTGAGAAATGTGCATGGAAATATATTTTAATTGTATTTTTTTATTAACACCCAGTAAGAGCGGAATGAAAGAGATACTTGATCCACTAGGGACCAGTGTTCAGCTTTCGTTGGTCTCAAAATCAACGAGTCCAAAACCAAATATCTGATCTCTGGTTTTAGAGACCAAGACGGAAATGATAACACACAGAAAGTACATTGTGTCTCAATCAACGTATCAGGTGGTCAAGCGACTTATTTCTACAATCACCGTCTCACAGGCGCGGTCCGTCATAATGGGCAAGGTGGGCAGTGCCCACCTTTATCATTTACTAGACTTCTATCAAGATCAAACAAATTATAGTTTAAGAATCGTTTACCATAGATTCACAAGATTTGTTTTAAATTTACGCGCATATTGTTTGCAACCTGTTCAAAAAATCATGTTAAAACGTTCTAAAGTAAAATATTCGTAATACATGCATATATATCTAATACACACATATACGAGTACATAAAGTAAAATGCAAAAAATTGTTCATTTCATGATGAAATTATCATCTCTATTTCTCTCAAAAATATACAAACGTATACATTTCCTCTTCTATTTGCATTTTATATTTGGATTTTGTCTATAAACTCTCATTAGGCAAATCGCAAAGTGCTACATATTTGAGTATTAATATGCATTATTTCTCTCTCAGCCTTACGATTTTATTAAACCAAATACCATGGTAATATCGTCTCTCAGTTTGGTTTTATACAAGAATAGTGGGCAAATGACGTAAATCACTTGCTGGTATAATTTTATCTCTCTCCTTTTTAACATAGGAATTAATTTTAAGATGAGATGAAATAGAAAAAATGTTTTTTGATTTGGTTTATGTGTTGACTTTTGCTGTTTTTAAATAATACTAGATTCCCTCAACTTACGTGATTTTATATAATTATAGATATAGGTTAGTAGTTAAAATTATAGGTTAGTAGTTAAAATTTGTGGCAGTTGTGAATTGACCTTATGTGGCCATAATGAAAAAACTGATTCAGATCGACCGGGAGTGTTCAGAGCCATATTCGAATAATTTTGCAGAAATTAGGTTACTTTAAAAGCATATTATTCTACTGCTCCAATTTTTAACGGAACTTTCAAGCACATTCAAAATGATATTCTCAAATGTATCAATACCGTATATAACGACTTCGTTTATGCAGAAATTCAAGATATTCTTTACATTTCCATTCAAGCAGAAACTACTGATGTCTCAAACAAAAGTTAATTTGTGTTTATATTTTGATTAGTTTCTAAAGAACGTATTTAAACAGGAGAAGTCGTCTAAAGATTTATTCCTTTTGTAGAAATCCAAGATCGTTCAGCTAATGGATAAGGTGTATAAATAGAATATTACCAGTAACAAAAATACTGCTCAAACTTACGACGGTGTTACAGTTATGAGTGGAAATAAAGGTAGAGTGCAAATCATATTAAAACAGGATTTCCCTTACGTATATTTTGTCTACTGTTATGTTTCAAATTTAGTCCTTCAGGCCGTGTGCGCCAAACAAATGTCCGAACTGCGTATTTTTTGCCAATTTATATGGGATATCATCATTTTTTTTTGTATCTCTTAAAAAATAAGTAAGTTATTGTAAATCTGTGACAAAAAGCTACCACGACCAAATTTCATCTCGGGAATTTCCAGTCGTTCAATTGACGTAGTGTATGAAAAAGTGCAAGAGATAAAAAAATTGCATGGCAACCATTCAGAACGGCACAACTTCGGATACAAGAACGATTCGCGAAGCGTGTGATTTTATTTTATTACTAAACGATTTAAATTTTATTACGTTTGAAAGATTTTCTCATTAAACAATTAAATTTATTTTAAAAGAAGCGTATGACGTAATACGAGAGCTTGTTAACGATAGGTTTAGCAACGCAGAATATTTAGTTATCAGTACTTTTAGATTGCACAAAGATTAAACTTTATGCTTTAAACTCTTCTTACCAGCTGCTAAATACAATAGCCAATTTATATCCATTTTAAGATAAAGCACTCTTGAAATCTAATAAACTACAGGTAGTTTATCAGCAAACAATGATTTTTCAGCCCGCAAAACTATTTATAATAACAATTTAGAAAAAATACTCGAAGAAGTTATTCGCCTTTCGATAATAATAATAACCATACTGATGTCGACCGCAGTATCAAAACGATGTTTTTTAAACGCTGAAAACTGTAAAATCTTATTAAAGAAGCACAATGAGGGACGAATGATTGAAGAAATTAGCAGTATATTCAATTAAAGAACCCTGATCAATGAAATAGACAATTTTAATGGCAGAGTTCTGTATCGAAAACACTCCTATTTTTAATTTATTTTTTCATGAAGTTTTATATAATTTTGCCCACCCATGTTTGAAACCTACGGACCGCTACTGCCGTCTCATCATTTACCGATAATAGAAACACTGATCTCAACATTCTAAAGACAGAAGATAGATACATCCTTCAAAGAAGCATACTTTACAGGATAAATTTGGGAGGCTAATCGAACCTAATTGATCTTTAAATATTTTTATCAGTATACAAAATCTGTTTGAATGAGCTGTTTTGAGGAGATCAGCTGGACCAGCTACAGCCATTCAAGAAAAGGAAATAATTTGATGATATTGGCTACAGTGTAAATCTTCCTTATAAATGGAAAACCCAATTTTACGTGTCTAGAAATATTCAAGTTAACTCTAAATAAGTTAATTTATAAATAAGTTAAGGCTCAAAAAACTGCTTTTGAAAAAGCTGAAAAGCAATTTACCAAAGGTAGTAAAATCATCTTCTATTTAACTCGGGAATTTAAATTGGCAGCTACTTTACGATTATGCAAGTCGGGTAGCAGAATCGACATTTCGAGTATTATTGCGATATTTCGATATTAGTTCTTGTAAAACGTATATATATATATACGAATCGCACAGTATGAACATCAAGTCCAGTAGCATATGCCTGATGAGATGGATTCAGTCATTCAATGACGTCATCATCAGATCGAAACCGGCCTAGTGGATTACAAGATACAAGCAACAACTCGAATGTACAACACATTTAAATTTACAGACAAGCTACACGGTTCAAGACCGTCACAATGATCAGGTTTACAAAATATTTGTTTTTTTTTTAATTGTTTGGAACCCAAGAAAGTTTCACACTAAATGACATAACCTGGTTTATGGTGCTAATCAAAACTTTAAACCTAATTTGCAGCATCATATTGCTGCGTTGGCATACTGAACTTATTTATACAATAGCTAACTAACGTTCATTAACTTACAGATAAGTTAAACACTGATATACAATAGAGATAGAGATAAGATTTAGACCCATGGTATAAAGATAAACTTTAAAGCGATAAGAATCACCACCAAGACAATGATCAATGTTGGGTTCACTACAACAAACATTTTGACTTAAGTACAAGAGGTAAACCACTTCAGTTTTAACTATGTAAGAGCGAATTTATTAATTATTTTCTAACCATAAGGCCTCCCAGTTTCTTGAGTTAAGAGATTATTTAAAGAATTAAGTACAGCTTCACATCTCTGCAAAAAACATATGTATGTTTCTCTACGACAGTGAGATTATATAAGAAAATCGTGCAAAATGTGAGTCATTTGAAAAAACGACAAGTCATTCAAAAAATTATGTCGGATCCAAAAATCTCAGGAAGAACAAGTTACTTAAAAGCTTATTAAACTGTTTCGAAATCAATAGTTTAAAGAAGTGAAGCTTTGAACAATCTTTATATGCCCTACAATACCACCAATAGTATTTGATGGGCCAACACATAGAATAAACTCTATACCAAACATTGTAGTAGAAGCAAACGCACGAGTAATCGCTCTACAAGCAATAAGCTTAAGTCAATTAGTTTTCATATTAACGTCTTTATTATATATTGGCAGCGATAGCACAGATCCCAGATATGTATAAACCTGTCGTAGTACCAGTGCCCTTCGTTGGTACTACTACAAGTTTATATATGATCTGGGAACATTTTTGATTCATTTTGACTATACTTTTGAAAAACGCGGTGCCTAAATGTCAAACTGTGTGGCTATTGAACAATCATATACAATTTCTTAAACGAATACATACACCAGCAACAACTGTGATCTGATTAAAGTTTAGAAAATTCTAAATTAAGATCTATCATCTTACAGAATGCATATTCTAACAATGATTAAATTTACTAACAATGATTAATTTAATGCATGTTGTGAATTGAAAGATGACAAATATTTAGGACTAAGTTGTAATTAATCAGTATACTTGTTCCATATAACCTTCGCGAAAATTCGAAAACACGATATTTATACAGGGTGTCAACTTTTAATGCCTAAAATATAAACAAATATTAGTTATTTACACATTACTAAATCATAAATTAAACAATTACCTTTTAAAGAACGATCCATCCCATTGTTAGTGATTATGATCTGTGCGTCCTTTAGTTTGAGTGGGCATGAACTGATTGTTCTGATTAATACGACATTTATTTATGAGTCCCTTTATTTACTTACTTGTCATTATTCTTTTACATGATTTCCAATCATTATGTGGGAAAAGTTTGGTTAGATCTTGAAAATGGTTTCGAAGCAATAAAAAATGTATTTGAGCTACAACACCATTGCCAACATAAAATGCGTTACACAACTAGCTATGAATTACACAATATGGCAAAATTATGACATAAATATGCATCATTGATTATACAATAACAGAAGAAACCATTTTGAGTCATGCGCATAAAACCAAATTAAAAGTTTTTTATTTATTTATTTATTTGAGATTTAGGTTGTTGTAAATGTAATTACATTCTTTGTCACATACAACAACTTAAAAAATAATACTTAATGATGCAACGTAATAAGTGCAGAATTCCAGATATAACATAACTATAGTTTCAGAAAAGATCATTCTTTATTAAAGTTCTCCCGAAGCAGTATATGGGTCCCTTTGGTATATACGTAAATATTTTGAGTACAAAGTACATGCAAATATGTGAGTTTTGATTCTAAATACTTTATATACAGCAAAGGTGCCCTGTATATATTGCATCGGTAGGGTTGTAATTTTATTTTTAACACTGAATTAAACATGTTTGTAAAGAATGATTTTTGGTTTCAATCACCTTTAGTTAGTAGATCAATTCACAAATATACCGCCCAGGTGGCTCAGTGGTTAAGGCTGTGGCAGTTGGAGTGGGAGGTACCGGGTTCGAATCCCGATAGGGGCAGGATGCAAAAGGGATTTTTCACGATCTGATTACGATCGGTGGTGCGAATGAACACATCTATGACCCTCTGTTGGAGTGCAGAACTCATGGGCCGACCCATCTTCCATGTCAGTACTATAGGCTGGCATGGAGCTATGCAATGCGCAGATGGTTCTACGAAAATCGGACCTATAGCCGTACGTCCTCGATTTGGCCGTTAAGGCGTAAAGTAGGACGTAAATAAGTGAACCGCGAAAGAGCTGGGAGAGCCTTGAGCCCCCAAAAAGATAGCATAGAATAAAAAATAAAAAAAAAAAATAAAAAAATAAAAATCACAAATATGTTCAAAATGAGTCTCAAATAATATTGCTTACATGAATTACCGTAGGCTCTTTCCAGGAAAAGTAATGAAATTTGGATACTTCAGCAAAGGAAGGTAATGCAGGAATTTGAAGCTTCCACGTCAAATACAAACTTTTCATTGTAATACACAAAATATAATTGTTGTAATGTCAGAATGGAATATGTATGTACATTATAGTGAAATGTGTTGCAACAAAATGTGTTCCAATAAAAAACGAATTCATATTCATACGCCACAGAAGTATCCATGAAAGGTAGTAAGCCTGAGATTCATCCTTTGGCGATGTAAGGTAATTCATTGAGAATGAAATTAAGCGATTCATAATAAAAAAATCTAAGCGTTCTAGAGGGCTTGTATAACATTGAATATTGTATTCTAATAATGATGACCCTCGCGGCCTAATTTCATCATACCTAATACCGTCCTTCGTTATCTTATTATACATTGATGTTATTTCATCCTAACTTAAATTCTGTCCTGAAAAAGTCCTGGTATTTATAATAACAAGCACTAAATATGTAAAAATTAAATAACTTTTTCGTTTATAGTATAACGTATATAAGTTCATTCCAGGTCCATTCAATTTATTACTAATGAATAACGCACTTATTTGAAACAAATAAGTGGAGAGTATGCATGTAACCCGTTAAGAAATGTATGGAGGTTGCAATTTTTGGTCTGCAACGTGTATGTTACATGTACTGATTTTAGCTCGTTAAGCTTTATTTTCCAATCCCTGGTCCATTGGCTGATTTTATCAAGTGCTTGTTGTCGGTATTCGACTGCTTGATTTTACGATTCACTTGATGCCAATACTGTTATATCATCAGTAAACTTCCGATGCAGGTTCTTTCCGTTGTTAAAAGTGTAAAATCGTATATCGAAAGTGTAAAATATGGACCCTAATACGCTATCCTGAGGCCGGGTAAAACTTGAAGTATGTTTCTTCATGAGATACTCTAAATTCTCGTTTGAAGGGATCGACACGAGCAATTAGCAGTAATTTTGTAGGATTATTTTACTTATCTTGTATAGATAAAACCCTCATGCCACACTCTATCGAAAGCCTGTGAATCTTCTAGAAATACAGCAGGACAATATTTTTTCTCTTCAAATGCTTAACCTGTGCAGTCACGCGATGAACATGATCAATTGTCAAATGTTTATTTCTGAATCGAAACTGGAAGTCAGGTATGATTATCATATTCGTTAAGATGTTAAACTAATTTACCTGTCTTACTTTACATCGCCTATTTGTTCATAACTGATTTTAATTGTAACCACACAGTCGAAGAGGCTGTGCTTTGTTTTACTGCTAGTTAAGGTCTGTGGGCTAGTGAAAAGGCGAGACATCTATATATATGTTGTAGATGGTGTATGGCGAAAAAACTTCGGTTGGTATAATTTATTTCGGATAAAACCTTTGATCAATCTTTGTTTTACTTATCCGAAACTCTAAACTGATTGGGCGATCTTCAGATCTGAAGTAGAAAACAAGATTAACTTACAAACACGATTAAAAACTATTCAGGAATTAGAAGAAGAGGTAACAAATTTCACCGACTTCATTCAGGTTACCGCTTGGAATAATACTAATGGAACAGTATCCAAAACCATTGGTAAAAGTTACCCAAGAGAAATTCGGAATCTTTTCTTAGAAAAAAGAAAAGCTAGGATAAAATGGCAACAAACAAGGAGTCCATCTGATAAGACGATTCTAAATAATAAATCACAACAGCTTAAGCGAGAAATTCAGAAGCTAAATGAAAAATCGTTTTCTTTGTACATGGGAAGATTGACCGCTGATGAAGATACGAACTACTCACTATGGAAGGCAACTAAAAGTATAAAAACTCCAATTACGCAAATCCTTCCTATTAAGCGAAGTAATGGCTCGTGGGCTAGGGATAACAAAGCAACAGCTGAAGAATTTGCTAACCATTTGGCTGATATTTTCAAACCGAATGAGATTGAATCGGATATTATAATCGAAAATGAAAGCAGCAATTATGAGGGTGGAATTCCTCTAACAACCCAAAAAGAAGTAACCAGTGAAATACAATTCAATCTGAAGTCAGCAAAGGCACCTGGATATGACCTTATAACGGGAGAAATTTTAAAGCAACTACCAAAGAAAGCTAAACTAACTCACTTGTTTAATGCTGTTCTAAAATTAAGACATGTTCCTTCGGCCTGGAATGTTGCGGAAGTTATTATGCTACCGAAACCATGTAAACCGCCTAATGAAGCTAAATCGTATCGTCCGATATCACTGCTCCCTATCATTTCAAAGCTAATGGAGAGACCACTCTTGAAGAGAATGAAGCCAATAATAGAAAGTAGAGACCTAATACCAGGTCACCAATTTGGGTTTAGATGCAAACATTCTACAATTGATCAGGTTCGCAGAATAACAGACATTATAGAAAAGGCGTTAGAAAAAAAACATATTTGTTCGACCTTATTTCTGGATGTGGCAGCAGCTTTCGATAAGGTATGGCACGAGGGTTTAATACATAAACTTAATGCTATGCTTCCGGGACCATATATTGATCTTTTGAGATCATATTTATCTGAAAGGCTTTTTAGAGTAAGACAAGAAGATAAGTATTCTGAACTGAGACAGATAAGGGCAGGTGAAAACTGTGGAAGAAGCGGCAAATAAACTTCACTGTGCAAGTGATGAAATTCGCCAGTGGACCAAGCGATGGAAAATCAAACTTAATGAATTAAAATCTGCCCATGTCAACTTTACGAATAAAACATTGGTTAATCCGCCGACAATCAGCTTAAACGATGTGATGATGACGACCGTGAACTCTGCTAAATACTTGGGTATGACTCTGGATGTTAAACTTAAATGGAAAGAGCATGTGAAGAAGAAAAGAAAAGAGCTTGATCTTAAATATAGACAATTGTACTGGCTAATTGGGCGAAGGTCAAAATTAAGCATATGCAACAAAATACTGATTTACAATCAGGTTCTTAAGCCGATTTGGCTATATGGCATTCAGCTTTGGGGCTGTACTAAGAATACTAACATTAAACTTATACAAAACTTCCAAAATAAGGTACCTCGGAGTATACTCAATGCATCCTGGTACATTCGTAATAGTGATTTGGAGAGTCCAGATATAAAACTCGAAATACAACGATTTGCATCGAAGCATGAATTAAGAATAATGGAACATGTCATTGCAGAAGCCTCTCGACTACTGGATAATGAAATTTGGTAAGGAGACTTAAAAGAACCAAACCCTTCGAGCTCGTTAGTATGTGAGCAGCTACCTATCAACGAACAGGCACTGTGCATCGCTGGATCAATAGTGACCACATTATATTTTAGTTTGTAAGAATTTAGATGTAAATTGATGGTTAGTCTGGAAAGACTAGTTTCAATAATATAATAAAAAAAAAATAAAAAAAAATCTGAAAATCTACTTTGAATGATAGAACCGTGAAGTTGATTATTAATTCTAGCTTTATATTATTTATACTAGGGCTAATGTTTTTGTGCGTTGAAAGCTCATATTTTATTAATTGTTTAGTTTGCGCCATTTCAGTATTTTTGTACGCTTAAGACAAATACTATAATTGTCACAATTCGTGAAAATAACTTGAAAATTTATAACTTGTTTGAGCTTTAAGGTTACCTAAAGTTATAAGATACTATAGAATCTAGTAAATATTTAGCATAAAAAAACGATATAAATTATGCAACAACTTAATAACATTTTAGTTCTAGTACATACATATATAGTTTTATTTATTTTTTAACACGTTACGAAAATTGTTTTTATATAAACAAAGGTGCTGCGCGCATCAAACAGCTTTCAAACATGAAATGCAATCATTCAATAAATAAAAAATAACCTTTTTTGTATAAAACGAAAAGTTACCGAAACTTGAACTCGAAAATAACATAAAGGGCATAATTTGTCTGACTTTTCATAAAATATTTTTTTTAATTGCTTAAATACGATTCCCTTAAATAACTCATGGAAGATAATTAGATTGATTTGTATCAACTTTTGCAGCGGTGTAAACTTACAAGATTTGATATTTTATTTCGACTTGAAACGTATTTCGATTTAATTGAAAATATATCATTTGTACTTATATTCAATATAATCGCACGAAAAAATCGTTTATGGCAAATCGTCGACAAAAAGCTAAACTCTAATTTAATCAAAAGCACAAAAATGGTATTTCCATTAAGGTTAAATACTACGAAAATTAAATATCTACTTTAATATTTCCCCATCTCGGCATCATCGTTCCACTTCCACCCATACCGATGGTTTTGCACGAGTATACAATATATAAAAGTATATTATGTTTGTATGCTTGTATCTATGTATAGGTGTATACGACTGAGTATGAAAATGTGAGTAGAGAAAATTGAAATATGTTTGAAAACCAAATGGAAATCTATAAATTGTTAGTATATTTTCTCCCCAATGCATTGTTGTTAGTACAACAATTTACACTGTACAATCAGTTGTATTGAAAAACGCGATTACAACAATTATATGTGTATACGTTTGTATTTTTAAAAACCAAAACTCTTTCATCATGGTGCTCGCACTAATATTAATAAACACAAAAAAAACTACTTTTTATTCATTTTTAGAAATGAAAATCACTGTACATAGTCATACTCGTCGTATACTCAAAGAGAGACGTGACGGTGGGAAATGAAAAAAAAATGATTATACCAAAACCATATGAAAAACATGTTCATTGTGTTGATACCAATGAAAAATTATGAAAAGTTTTGCTTCTGTTGTTGTTGCTGTATTCTAGTATTTATATTCTTCTCGGTTGATGTTGATGATGATAATGTTGATGTTTCATTTCACTTGGCGCAGAGGAAAATATGAAAATCGGGAGGTTTCTGTCTGTTAAATGAGTATGGGTTTTTTTGGGGTCGAATTCGATGTAAAAGTTATATTTATATACATGATGTGAATTGTGTGGAGAATAAAGCTCTCGTATACTTTTTTTTATATATACAATACATTTTTTTTGTTTGGTTGTGCTTTCGTTTTGATTGGGTTGGTTGATCATTACACCGAGAAGATGATGATAATTTTTTAATTTTTTCGCTCATAAAAATTTGAGTATTTAATCAAGTTGTTCTGTTCATTTTATGTGAAAAGAAGTATAAGTATAGATAAATTAAGCTCACTCTTCAACGAAAAGCTCTTTGTCTTCATTTATTTAAATTCTAAATTTTAATATGATTACCATTTCTCAATAGTCGTTAAACTAATATACGTTATTATGGTATTATATCTTAGAAATTTCATTTCAGAGAAATATTATATCTTAGAATTTGTTATAATTAGCACTGTTTTGAAATCAAACTTTTCGCCGTAATTATCAGTTTCACGAAAACTACAATTTATATTATTACTGCGTAACTTTCCTCGTAGGAGTCTTCTTCTCGCTTTAATTTCAACCTATAATGGTGTGCGAGGGCATTCGATAAAGTATAAGCTTTGAAACTATATTCATTTATAAAATTATGTTATAAAATTGAAATAAAAGGTGACATGTTTTCTCTAATGAAATGCAAGTGCATGAATTGAATCTGTCCAATTTCCAAATCGTCACCATTTCAGTCATTGGGCTCTTAAAAAATTTTGTTCGGCGATGAAAGTTGAAACTTCAGAATGGACCAGTTAATTACTCGATGTAATTGTGTATTTTTGTATGAATCACCCACTCATTTCATTACAATATTTGATTAATTATTTATTCAAAGCTTTACTATTAATATCTATTGCTTAGAGGCCGTAAACGGCGCTTACCGCGTATCAACTGAGACCTTATGAACCAGTTTTTTAACGATTGGTGCACATTGTAGGTGGTCAGCCCTACGAATTTTTTTACACACAAACGCGTTTTTATGTCATCCGGTTGCATGTTAATTTTTTAGTTAACGGCGGGAATCGAACTCTAGACCGCTGCGTGATGAGAAACTCCCTTAACCATTAAGCTACAACCGGCGACTATTAATAAATATTATTGTATAGTCAAGCTAAGTAATCTAGTTATTTACTCAATCTTGTTTTTATCAAAACCATACCTACACTCAATTGAAAAACCACACCAAACACAGACCTATTGTGGTTTTCGATCGTCCTCGTTTTATTAATTTCACACACTAATTGCTTTCGAAGGTGGTGAAACTAGATAATAAATGAAAACCATTGTACTATCTTCCAAACATTTTACTTTTAATAGTTCCAAATTATTTTTAAGGTTATGTTCATTTTTATTCGTAGATCAAACAAACATCCCTGTAGTTTATTTTTCAGGCTTCCATTATTATTTTTTTCGTTGACTCCATCACAAGATCGAACATCTGGTACTTCTCTTGGTGGATAATTCCAGCTTATCTCCCTTACAGTGATATTGACAAGCTCCTTGGGTCCTTTAATTTTCTTCGTTTCTACTTTCACTGTTTTCCTTCCGTTGATCTTATCACAACACCGATCATCATATGTTTTTCCTGGTGAACGCTTCACCCAGTCAGCGACCTATTTCTTTGAAACTTGCCAATTGATCTCGTTTAACGGTATACACTGAAAGAAAAATTATGCTGATATTAACAAAAAAGAAAAGAAAACTTTACAAAAAATAAGTTCAAACAAAGCCAACTTAACGCTTTGTAAATTATTAAAATTTTACATTGTAAAAGTCACTTATTGCAAAGTTAATAAAGTTCCATTAATGGGTAGTCAATAATACCCCTTTTTTGTGACTTTATATATGCGCTTTGTTAATTTAATTAAATTTAATTGTTAATTAAACGGAAGAATCTTAAAGCATAGCATAGTAAACTAACTTTTTTTTGTTAAATTCAACGAAGAACAAGTAAATTTAATAAAGCACGACTTTTTAGAATAACATTGCACATCTGTTAATTTTAAATTAAATTATTGTTTTTTTAGCTCAGCCCGAATATAATTTTAATCTAATATCAACGTCATATTAACTAACGAGATCAAGTTAATATGTATATATATATATATATATATATATATATATATATATATATATATATATATATATATATATATATATATATATATATATATATATATAATATATATATATATATATATATATATATATATATATATATGTATACATATATATATATATATATATATATATATATATATATATATATATATATATATATAAATATATATATATATATATATATATACATATATATATATATATATATATATATATATATATATATATATATATATATATATATATATATATATATATATATATATGTATTATAGTTTTCTAAAAAATAATAACACAAGATATTGGTTTAATAACTTTATTTTTCAATAATAAAATATTTCAAATAGTAATACAATAACAAAAATCAATTGATAATAAATCACAGTTTAAGAATTTTATAATAATTAATAAATTATAATAAAATATTATATCATTTAGTTAAGTGGTATATATAAAAAACAAAATAAAAAAACTCGTGTTTGTTTTTCAAATAAATTATCACTTACGATCCTGGTAGTTAATGTTGTCGTTAGATTATTAAAATACTTTTGGATGATTTTTAGAAATAGCCAAAAATTATATGTTGGTAAGTAAATATTCTAATTTTAAAATGGCAGTAATTTCAACCACTTGCAAACAACTACGTGTTGTGTAATAAATATAAATACAGTCAATAAATTTGCTTCGAGGTTGCGGTTGAAGTTATTGCCCTCCAACTGATTAGTTTCATGGCACTTGACAACTTCAATGTTCATCTCGGCCGATTCACAAGTTAAAACTTTTCTGACATATTTTGTTGTTTTTGCTTAACATTTATGAGTTCTATATTGTATAAATCGAACAAAAACAAAAATATTTATTAATATAATAAAAATAAAATACAATTAAATAAAAATTAAACTGAGGGCTTTAAAACGAAATTATGAACAAATGCATTTATACATACATACCTGAGTTCACTTCATCTAGGTTAGGTTAGAGTGGCTGCTAACGCACACTTAGACCGTTGCCGGTCCGTTGTGATACCGCAGGATCTTAGTCCCCTAATACCCCTAACACTCTATTGTAACCATCCTGAGCTACTAATGTAGCGTAAAATGTCCCGCACCTTACTATCTGCAAGATCTGAAAGGTTGTGCATTACATACCTACCCAAGTGTAAATGTCTTCTTAGTGCCAGTGCAGGACAAGAGCACAGGAAGTGAACAAGCGTCTCTTCCTCCTCTTCGTCCATGCAGCTTCTACAGAAGTCATTTGTTTCTAGACCCAGCCTTTTCGTATGCTCCCCGAAAAGGCAGTGTCCCGTTAATATTTCTACTATTCTTCTTAGATCTCTCCTCTCCAGAGAGATTAAGGTCCTGGAGCGATTCAGATCCAACCTTGGCCACATTTGTCTCGCTCTCTCGCATGTGAGGGTGTTAGACCACCTCTCCTGTGCTGAAGCTTCCGCCCTTTTCCTCAGAGCCAGTCTAAGCTCCGCTGTAGGCCTCCCCACATTGGCCCTTTCAGGCTTTAGCTGAAGAGTTGTACCTTGCCTAGCTAGTTCATCTGCCCTGCAGTTACCCTTGACGTCAGAGTGGACGGGGACCCAGATAATCTGAATATTGAAATGCTCACTCATCTCGTTAAGAGACGAGTGGCAACCCAATGCCACCCTAGACTTCAACAGCACTGCTTTCAGTGACTTGATAGCCGCCTGACTGTCCACATAAATCTTGATATCCCTCTTGGATATCACGTTATGCCTCAACCAGTTCAAGGCTTCCTCAATCGCTATTATTTCCGCCTGGTACACGCTGCAGTGGTCAGGGAGACGAACGGAAGCACTTATATTTAATGTTCCACAGAACAGCCCAGCTCCGACCTTACCATCTAGCTTCGAGCCGTCCGTGTAGAATTGTATAGCTTCGGTTTCCAGTGCTAGCTTATTCCCCCAGAATTCTCTTGAAGGGATAAAGGTATGAAAACCTTTTTCGAAGCATAATATCGGCGTAATATAGTCAAGGTTCAACATTTCCTTCTTTAGCGAACCAATTATTGTTGAGTGACCTGCCTGAAAGTGTTTCCACTAAGACACGGCCGTTAGTCTAGTGGCTATGTTAGCCGCCATCTGTTTACCATATATATCCACTGGAAGAAGGTGTAACATGACCTCTAAGGCCTAAGTAGGTGTTGTTCTCAGTGCCCCGCTTATCAGCAAACAGGCCATCCTTTGCACCTTCTCTAACTTTTTCCTATAGGTTACTCTATCCAGTGCTGGCCAACAAACACTTACTCCATACATAAGAACGGGTCTTACTAAACACTTACTCCATACATAAGAACGGGTCTTTGACTTCACTTCATCTATCTTTGCAATAATTTTTAAAAATAATAATCTTGTTACTTGGCATTATAATTGCTGGCATTTATAAAAACATTCCATAGTAAATTGCTTATTGGGTCTTTTACAATCAATACTTATCTGCAATACAATTTTTTGCAATACAAAAAAATTACCTTTCTATTTTTATAGCTTAATTTACTATGCAGCTTGAATAGTTTGACTGAAAATATTGCAATACAAATATCGAGATTAATAAAAAACTCCAACTAATATACTACTTTAATGTGCCAAATTTTCTCCCAGGAATTGAATTATTTCAATTTGCAGTAATTGATTAGTTGTTTGGTACATTTGCAACTTTTATTTTTCAGACACGTTCTGCTTCCTCCATGATTTGGTTTACTGTTTTAAAAGAATTTTGAAAAAAAAATCAAATTATTATTAAATTTTACCATATATTTGTTTTGGTTACTGGTGGTGGAGTCTTAATTGGAGTATACTGCAGTCTTGGTTCTTTTTAAAATCCATTTAGAGTTGTCATGGAACCAAATATTGAACATATATTCACTTATTAAAATAAAAATGTATATCACTTGTTTGTGCATATTCAGATGGTAATTTTCGAAAATCAAATTTTAATTCAATATAAACTCACACATTATACATAAAACACACAACTTACATTGATTAAAATTAAAAGTTTTTGAATTAAACACTTCTAAAACTCAGAAACTACTATCTGTAATTTATTGGTAACTTTAATTTATTTTAAATCACAATAATTTGAACAAACTCTGTCCGAGCCAGACTAATAAAAGATAATCTGCAGTCTTTTATTTCACGAATTTCGACACTTTATAGCGGTTAAATGAATATTTTTTGTTAACATTTTTTGTTTTAGTTAACACAATTTTAACTTAAAATTTACATATCGAATGTTAGAAATCAACTTTACAGCTAATTAGCAATAGATTTGCTCGTAGTAGTGAAATTGTCTTATGGATATGCTATAATTTCATAAGCATATGACTTATTTGCATTTCGGCTACGTAAAAGATTTATATATATATATATAAATAAATATATATATATATATATATATATATATATATATATATATATATATATATATATATATATATATATATATATATATATATATATATATATATATATATATATATATATAAATATATATATATATATATATATATATATATATATATATATATATATATATATATATATATATATGTATATATATATATATATATATATATATATATATATATATATATATATATATATATTTATATAGATATATATATATATATATATATATATATATATATATATATATATATTTATATATATATATATATATATATATATATATATATATATATATATATATAGATTAAGTTCAGTTAAATAAGTTCTGCTTATCAGATTCACATATCTATATCACTGTAATCTAGTGATGCCTATGAGCTATTAAATATTGCGCCACAACATTTTCGTTTTCAATGTAAAATAATTTGCGATTTATGTTTGGCACATTTTGATCATAATTTTATTGCTGTACATAAAAAGGTAAAACTAACACATTATTGCTAAACCTATTGATCGATTCTTCTTAAGTAATTATTGCTTAGCACACGTAACTAATGCATCTCAATTGTAACGTTTGCCTAGTAAAGTTTTAAAACATAAAAGAATTTTCAGAACATTATATTTTACATATCAATTTTTAAAGTAATAACCTTGCAATAGCCAACTTTACTTAAAAAAATCACGCTTTGCATATGAAGCTTTTACAAAAACTTGGTTTTATTTACAATTATTACTTTACATGTCAATTTTGCTATAACAACACTGTATTTTGTTCAGTGTAAGTGATTCGTTAATCAAACTATTTTTCATCACTGCTGCTGGACGGTAACGGTCGGTACACAGCTACGTTGAAGAGTTTTCCACATCTCAAACATTTTCAGCATGCTGGTCACAATGATTTACTATTGTTTTGAGAGCTCCTCTTCCTGCTCTCCTTCAGACTCCACAGTGTTGCCACTAACCCATCACCTCGACATGTTTCACTGATCCATCAATTGGCTGTAATGGCAAGCAAGGACGTAAATAAGCGAACCACCAACAAATAGGGAGTGCCTTGAGCCTCAAAACAGATTAGAGATTAGATAATAATAAAAAAAAAGATATGTCAAACGTCAAAATTCTCAAAAAAAAATTATTTGTTTTTCACGTGAAAATAAAATAAATTTTTGGAGACCGCGGTAAAATTTCATTTCAATTTGATCTAAGTACTAGCCTTAAGAATTCTATTAATTTTTCGTAGCTTCTCCTGACCGCAATTAAGGTCTACAAGATTTTGGCGGCTGCTCCTTGCAATGCCAATATTAGCGCATTTGTTCGTTGTAGTGCATTCCTCCTGCAGTTGCAACTTTGAATTATGTTCTAAATGTTTGTGAAGGTTCAGTTGTATCGATGGTGGGAGTTTCGAAAAACTACTCCACCGGTTTTCAGCTTTTCGATATCAACTGCGCTAGCCATTTACCTCTTAATGTTTTCTTTTGGGTAAATTTCCTTTGTTGCTCCAGTTTGTAAACCTTCGAGTAGGCGAATTCTTCTTATTTATGAACTTTATTTTTCAAGTTAGCTACTTTTGTTTAAATTGCAACCCTAAGGCTGCCAATTTGTTTCTTCTGCCCACTGAACTTTTCCATTCCACCGAACTGTTATTTCCTGTTGTAACAAAAGTATCTTCATTTTGTTCTCACTGCGCTAAGCAAGTATTTTGAACAGCCAATTTTATTGATAGTGTAACTGCAGCATCTGATCCGTTGGTACAGTTGGAGTAACCAAACTTCAATTCATTCACTTTAATTCTCCACTTAGCTAGCCAATCTTGTATATTATTTATGGCTAATGGCTATGGTAGTTTGAGTGTAGCTTCACCGATTGTATCACCAACAGCTAGAATTTCGGTGTCATCTACAAACGTGGCGATAGTTGTACTATTAGTCTGCAGTAAACCGGTTGTAAACAGTAAAAAACATAATGGCCCTAACACACTTCCCTGTGGGACTCCTGCTTTAGCTTCTTTTATACTGGAGTAAATTCCTTATTTTTTTTTTTTTTTTTTTTTTTTTTTTTTTTTTTTTTTTTTTTTTTACGGTTTTTACAGGCCATTATTGGCCCGTACCGTGTCAACAATCTGACTCCATCGGTTTCGATCACGAGCCAGCTCTTCAAACCGTTGTAGGCAGTTTGAAGATGCCAGATCGCTCTCTACGCCGTGGAGCCATCGTCGCCGACAGCGACCTCTTCGCCTACCGAAAGGCGGTTCTCCCTTAAAGGTTCGCTGTATCATTCGGTTCGGATCAGCACGCAGAACGTGTCCGAGCCAGCGTACTCGCTGTCCTTTAATTTCATGCACGATATCAGGAATTTGCATTAAATTCCTGATCTCGTGATTGAAAAGAACTCGGTAAGTGCCATCGACGTCGCGTTTTGGACCATATATCACACGCATGATTCTTCTCTCGAATGTTAGAAGCCATCTTTCGTACTCATCCGTCAAGGTCCAACTCTCACATCCATACATGACAACGGGTCTGATCAACACTCTGTACAGTTTCAGCTTATCCGTATTTGCAAGATATTTTGATTTCAGCAGTGGACGTAGAGGGTACAAAGCCCGATTGCCAGCGGCAAGGCGGACCTTGATATCCTCTCCCACACTATTATCGTGAGTGATGAGAGATCCAAGATACTTGAATCTCATCACTCCTTCAAACGTGTGGTTACCACTACTGAAATCAATTGCGTCTTGGTCTCTAAAACCCGAGATTAGATATTTGGTTTTTGACTCGTTGATTTTGAGACCAACAGAAGCTGAACACTGTTCCAGTGGATCAAGTATCTCTTTCACTCCGTTGCCATTTAATCCAATCACACAGATATCATCTGCATAAGCAAGAAGTTGATTGGATTGTCGGAATAAGATGTTGTCCTGAGGTGTTTCACTTTTACGAAGGATGTATTCCAACATGAGATTAAAAAGTATCGGGGACAGCGCATCTCCTTGTCGAACACCGGAATTGATTGCAAAAGTTCTCGATAGCCTGTTCTCAACTTTGACACAGCATTGTGACTGCGTTACTGTCATTTTACACAGATGTACATATTTTTTCGGTATTCCTAAATATTCAAGCGCATACCATAATCTCTCTCGATTGATCGAGTCATAGGCTTGCTTGAAATCTAGGAATACCTGGTGTACATCGCGAGATGTTTCGTAGTACTTGGAAAGAATCATCCGCAGCGAAAAAACTTGATCAGTGACTGACCGATTTGGACGGAATCCTCCTTGGTAGTCACCGACAATTTCCTCCGCTAGAGGAGTAATTCTTCCCAAGATAATGTATGACAGTAACTTATATGCTGTGCAAAGGAGAGCTATACCGCGATAATTCTCACATTTCAAGCGATCACCCTTCTTGAAAATTGGGCATAACGCGGCCACTTTCCATTCTTCGGGCATAACTTCATTTCGCCATACCAATCGAACAAGGTCGAAAAGACAGTTCCACAAAGTTAGCCCTCCGAATATCAAGAGCTCTGAATTAATGCAATCAACTCCTGGTGAACGATTTTTCTTTAATTTCTGCATGGCCATTGTGAATTCCTCATAGGATGGATCCTCAATGAACATCTCCGCGGTCTGTATTTGAGGGTATTCAAACACAGCTTGTGATACATGTGGAACATTAAGTAAATCAGAAAAATGTTCACGCCATGTATCGAGTACCGCATCGACGTTAACACAGAGGTTTCCATCCTGGTCCCGAATGGCAGTTGACCGAGATCTTAAGGTATGGTGCAATTCGGTGATTCCTTTAAAGAAACCACGCGAATTGTGCTCATTGCTGAGTTGTTGTACTCTTAAGACCTTAGCCTTCCACCATTCTCGCTTCTTCAGTCTACAAATGCGTTTAGCTGTCCTCCTAGCGAGAACTGCTTTGTTTTTCCTTGCGATTGTAAACCGAGTCTGCGCTTCATTATAGGCTATATTTCGTTGCTCAACAGCAAGACGACACTCCTCATCAAACCAATCATTTTTGGGCTTAGTTTTCACTATACCGAGAGTGTGCTGGGCAGCATCGACAACCGAGGTTTTCAATACTTCCCAGACACTGTTCACATCATCAGATTGGTAATTGGATTGTATAATGCTATTGCTGACAAGATCTTGATATTTTCGTTGCGTTTCTTCATTTATCAGACCTTCACAGGAGAATCGCGTTGTATATTCTCCTGTCCTCCCTGACTTGTACGAAAATTTCCATCGTAGCTTTGCAGCAACCATAAAATGGTCACTGCCTACGAATTTTGTTGACGACCGATACGATCTCACATCTTGGACAACCCGAGCCCGCCCTTTTGAAATCAACACATGGTCAATTTGGCTTCGGGATGTTTTACGTGGGTGTGTCCATGTTTCTAAGTGGATGTTTTTATGAGGAAAGAATGTACTTGCTACTTTGAGATCATGAGCGATCGCAAAGTACATCATTCTTTCCCCATTCTCGGTCGCAGTTTCGTGTCGGGAGTACGGACCTATGTTGTTACATAAGTCGGTCTGATTTCTGCCAGCTCTAGCATTAAAGTCACCAATCACCAATTTGACATCGTGCTCCGGTATAGAACCCATCAGATTATCTAGATTATTGTAAAATGAGTCTTTATCCTGGGATTGGCTTACATCAGTGGGCGCATGTATACAGACAATTGAAATTCCTTATACTGTTTATCTTTAAAATAGCTTCGTTTCAAATACGACTTTAACAGTTCGCAATACTTAACTGGCAGAGTTTCCATTTAAACACTACACCGTTTAGCCTGACTTTGTCAAATGGCTGCGCTTTGTCCAGAAATATGGCTGAACAAATCTTTTAATCAACTAAGGATGTCTATTAAATCTGTTATTCTGTGGACTTGATCGATTGTGGATAACTCAAACAAACAGTTTTGACATATAATTGAAAGAAGCGATATTGGTCTATATGAGCTTAATTCACTTGGTGGCTTACCTGGTTTAGGTACCATTAGTACTTCCACAAATTTCCAAAAAATGGGTCATAAATGAGTTTGAAGGAAGCATTAATTACGTCCGATATTTTCCTTGGGTAGTTGTTTAAGAATTTCTCCAGTCATTAAGTCCTGGTGATTTCTTTAGCATTAATTAATGAGATTTCCTGTCTCAAGATAGTTTTATGACTTTCAATTAATTAATCTTGTTGATTGTTGTTAGTCTAGCTGAAAAGTTGCTCGAAATAATCCGCAAAACTTTCTGCTTCTTATTTGGATTTAGCCTGGTGAACATTATATCTTCTTATTGGTGGTACTTGTATTTGCGTAACTTGTATTTTCAAATATTTGGTTGCTTTCCACAATGAGTTATCGCTATCTTTATTGTAGGTGAGAGATGAAAGGTATGGATTTATTTTTAAATTCCCGTATTCGATCCTATGAAAGGTTTTGGAAATGATAAAACTAATACAAAATAAATCTAAGACCATGGCTCCAATCGTCAATAGTTAAGTAAATTAAATTAAATTAATTGAATCAATAAATTTATGAACTAACATACTTTTATATGTCATTGATGTATTTTGATGATGAACACTTGAAAATGCTAACTGTAATTTTGTTTACTTATTAACTTGTTTACATACTGATTAACTTTTAGTTTGTCAGATTATGCGTCGTACAGTTAAAACTTCCAAGTATATCGAGAGAAAGTTGTGTGCTCGCATGTTCATTTTATAATCCAACGAAATATACAATCGAATTTTTATACAATATATATATTCCACCCACAACATAAATATGTATGTTAGAATATACATTTGTATATTCAAATAAGTATCTATCTTCATCATCGCATCTTCGATATACATAGATCGGAGAGCGCACTATTATATAATATACAACTAAACACTATTATATAATAAACCACACACCGCAATCCATATAAAATTTTGAAGAACGGAACATGTCGCAAGAGCTTATATCATATATGTTTGTGTGTTAATATGAAAAAGGTTAAACATTTTATTCGGTTGTTACACTATCACTATTGTTAAATCAAAACGGATGTTTCATTTTAGTGTGGTGTTTTATGTTAAACGCGGTTGCCTAATTTTTAAGTCGTTTTAAGATAAATTGAAATCATTATTGTTAAATAATGTACTGCAATGGTATTACATAAACGTCGAATATAAAGGGTCCGCCAAATAACTTTTTTTTTTTGAAAATGCAATAAAAAAAAACTACTGAATATTTGCTCAAATTTCTTTTTTATTTAAAAGTACAATCCTTTCGGTTAGTAATGGAAAATAATTTCATTCAAATGGCTACCTCGGCTGGCCATGCAGTAGCCTACACGATCGGTCCAATTTTTAAGCACATTATCGATTGTGTGCAGCTGTATTTCACCAATGGCCTTACGAATATTGTCCTTTAAATCGTCAATTGTTTTTGGCTTGTCGGCGTAACACTTATCTTTGAGGGCACCCCACAAATAATAGTCCAACGGTGTCAAATCGCAGCTCCGAGGTGGCCAAACGACATCAGCTCTGCGGCTGATAATGCGATCTTCAAAAACAGGGCGCAAAACATCGAGTGTAGCTTCAGCTGTGTGGCACGTAGCGCCGTCCTGTTGAAACCAAATGTTGCCAATATCCTCCTCTTCAATTTTTGTGAACAAAAATTCGTTCAACATGGCCCGATAACGATCGCCATTTACTGTAACGGCCACTCCTTGTTCATTTTCGAAGAAAATGGCCCAATTATGCCTCTGGACCAAAATCCACACCAAACAGTGACTCGTTTTCCAAATGCGACAATTTTGCTTGCCGAAAAGATGATTTTTTTGGCAAAATCGGCATCTTCTGTAAGTCGATCGTAGGCCCACTCAGCGAAGCGAAAACGCATTGGATTGGAAAATGCGTTGGCCTCAATTCCTGAACCAATTGGACTTTGTATGGCGTCATACCAAGGTCTTTATGCAAAATTCGTCTCAATGATGTCTCCGAAATGTTCAATTATTGAGAACGACGGTGAATTGGTGTTGATGGCGCATCACACACACACTTTCTGCCACAGTATCAATATTCTCGGGTGTACGCACTGTTTTTGGCTTTTCACGCTTTGGTTTATCGATGAGGATGTCAGTTTCTTTCACTCTTTTCACAAGATAACGAACATACGGAGCTGACGGTGCTTCTCTTCTTCCAAAATCCGAACGCAATTTTCGCACACATTCTGCAACATTACCATGATTTTCAAAGTAATATCGCAATATTTCCCAGCGTTGTTCAAGCGTATACACAACCATATTCGTTCAGCAGAAGGATAAAACTAGTTATCTGTCAAACCAGACATGAGCTAAGTGTTGCCATTCACGAAATAAGCATTTGTTGAAAAAAAAACTTTAGATGGTGGACCCTTATATCAAATAGGTAGTCGATTAAATAGTTAGCTTTACTCTCACAGGTTTGTGCACGTACGAAACCGAAAATGACTGCAATTCTATAAAATTAAGACTATATAACCGCTTATTTCAATTGCTAGATCGAAATCATTTGCTTCTTAGGAACGGTAATGGAAAAGCACTTTAACGTTACATTATGCATATCATTCGAGTGAGGTTAGGAAATATAAATTTAAAGTTCTTTAGCTCATAACGTTTTACTAGGAAGAACTCTATACACAGGACAAATATATACGGACAGTCGATAATTTTCTAAAGAGTGGTCCAATAGGAGATAATTTTTCCAATTGGGACTCTCATTGCGATTCATGCGTGACAAGTCATGTTCATATGACATTTGTGTTCAGTATTCATTGACGTTTGACCACTTCAAACGCTATGCTTATTTCAAACGAGAACAACTTTTACAAACTGTGGAAAAAAATAGTGAAAAATTGTTTTCGTGATCTTCGACCATTTTACGGTGTTCATAATCGCCCAACTGAACGCACTATTCGGAAAACAATCAATAAATTTCGAACCACTTTATCATTACTGGATATTTATCACCCGACTAGAGTGCGTACAATTTGATCGAATGTGAATATTGCCGATGGAGCTGAAAGTTAACGTGAAATCGCAAACAATCAAGCGCTGGGTATCTGCGAAAAGGCACATTGTGGCATATTTTGAAGAGAGATCTTGGTGTAATGGCATACAAAATACTGCTTGTCCTAGAATAGAAGCCGGTTAACCTTCCTTTACGTTATCGATTGAGTTTATGGGTGTTGAAACAGCTGGCATCGGGATATGTGGTTCTCAACAGACTTGTTAAAGCAGATATAGCTTTAGTTACTTCTGTCCATCGAATGATTTGAGAATTTTAGACAGTTTGGGAACCTACCATACTATTTATCAAGTGGAATAAATTGCGCTAACTCGGTACACCGAGTGAAGCGACGTCACTGAAATGAAATTTTGGTATCATGAATGTCACGGTGAGCGAGAATTTTGTCACTTACAATTTGTCGGTGACAGCAAGTGAGATTTTTTTTTGACTAATTTAAAATAAGTTTTTACATTTTTTTTTATTTTATTTAAATTAAAATAATAATTTTCGATTTATAAATAACAATTTTGTTTGTTTGTTTGTTTGTTTTTATCTCTACTATCTGTTTTGGGGCTCGAGGCACTTCCAACTCTTTCGCGGTTCGCTTATTTACGTCCTACCTTACGCCATTACAGCCAAATCGAGGACGTACGGCTATAGGTCCGATTTACGTAGAACCATCTGCACATTGCATAGCTCCATGCCAGCCTATAGTACTGACATGGAAGATGGGTCGGCCCATGAGTTCTGCACTCATGCACAATAACAATTTTCTTCTTTAATAATAATTTTCTAAAACAGTAGTCAGTTTGCAAAATTAAAAACGACAGTCAGTATCCAAAATTTGTTTAAAAATGGAAATAAAATCCAGTCATCGAAGTTTTGAAAAATTTGATTATTAAAATAAACTGAACTAGAAAACTTTAAATTAATTTTCTTTTTAAAACTTGAAATTTATTATTTTGATACACCACCAAACGTCAAACATACCGAAATCAAAACAAAAAATAATAGTTACCAACTTAAAAACAACAAAATATAGAAAATAACGCATCATGATGCGTTCGTCACTCACTCAAAATAAAGCGACAATCATAATACCAAAATATGTCTCGAGGGGCAATACACGTCACGGTGACGGGTGAGGTGATGTGACATTAATAATAGAGGTATTAGTGATTTCAACTCTTAACCTCGTTAAAGAGGACAAAGAGATTATATTTAATTACTGTCCTTAACTCCTTGAAAAATCCTCTAGCCAGCTCTAAACTGGTGGGAGTTTGTAATTTCTGAGTTTCCTTGGTTGTAACAACAAAGTATGTGTGTTTCTGCCCATTGTGATATTGAAGGTAACGCAAATCCAGATTGTTTTGCTTAAACTGATTTTCGCTTAATATTTTGTAGGTCCTCAGCTGCACCTCTTCACTGATTTGGTCAGCTACCCCTACTTGTCGTAACACGAAATAATTTGTCAGAGAGCTTAACTCGAAGCTGACCAAAACCTTTCTTTCATTGAAAAGACGATTTGAGAATATTAATGATAGCTTACATTTCATCAGCAGTTGTTCGGGTTTCTATTGCATGACATCACTTGAGTTCATATCCAGGAATATTTTTGTTAATCTACAGTCTTCTCTGCCCTGATTCAAACTGCTCCAGTTTGCTAAGGTTGCAGAGCTCGCTTGTACCCTTTAAAGAAATCCTAGATTTGCATCCTTTGTGTCATTGAGAACGGAACTTTAAAGGATCCCAGCCAATTTTAAGAAAAAATCTAATATTAGAGGTGAAGAAAGCCCTAATAAAATAATAAAAATTATAATTCAATACAAACTAGAGAAATGAACGAACCGACCAAATTACGCAGAGGTTAAAGCTGCGGTCGTTGGAGTGGTAGTACTGAGTTCGAATTCCGATAGGAGAAGGATGCAAAAGGGATTTCACCATTCGATGACGATCGGTGGTGTGAAAGAATACATCTGTGGATTCAGGGACAGACCCATATTCTATATCAAGTACTTCTATATAGCGCATTTATTATTACATGCAGACAAGCTGAAGTAGACGGGTAAAAACATCGTTTAAGTGTTATATCAATCTTAGTTCTTTAACTTACTTTGACAATATAAAATTTGGTATACCATTTATTGTTGGAATAATTTAAGAATTAGTGGCCAGAAACAGATAACAATTCAACTCTGCTAATCACACACACTTTTAACAATTTACCTTGCATTTACACACTTTTCAATTACTATTATTATTAGGATGCTTGCATAATATTGATCATGATATCATTCTAAAATTAATTCCACTATAGGGTTTCCTAATTTAAACTCGAGTTAGGTTATCACTTCCATATTTCGACAAAAAACAAAACTTAAATCTAGTGGTTACCGTGAGGTCGGTCACTTCTGCACAGATAGATCTTCATTTTGATATCTTTTCACTACGAATACCTATATTGTTCTTTGATAGAATCTATACAAGAATCGTGTTTTTTCTTTTTGATCGTATTCAGAGTAAAACTGGAGGTTTATTTTAAGTGTTTCTAGCTTGGACACAGTTAGCTCATCCCAACCAAGGTGCAGGTTGGTTTTTAGTTCCATTAATATTGCTTCCGATCATCGTATCTTATTCTTGAACCTGTGACATTAAACCGTGGGTTACTCATTGTCTTTTAGTATAGTTTTCTGGAGGGAGCGAAGCCGTAAATAATTTTTATCGTCTGGAATAAGGCATTTTGTCGTCTTAATCGGCCTGTATCTTCTTAGTGCTCTTCTTTTCTTTCGCTTTCTTCCCAAAATATTTGTATTCCTAGAAATTGCCAATGTTTGTAAATTGGCGTTCTCTATTGAAGGTTCATGGCTCTTTTTGATTAATAACATTTGGTTGCCAATCGGCACAGTATGATTGCTATATCTTAATCCCAGTTATTTTGTGCCGTGTTTGTATTCATTGATGTTAACTGTAAATTTTGGTGTAATTGTAAACAGATGAAGGTAACTTTGAGAAGGGAACCTTGTAGTCTACGGATTTAATAGATTCATTTATCTAATATTACTGCATAAGTTTAATATGGTAAAAAAACGAAGTGAGTATACTACTTCGGCTCCAAATTTTCCGAATAAAACAAATTTTGGTATGAATAAGGGAAGAATCATGTGACAAGGGTATTTCGATATATACGAGTATATACATATATATACTATAATGGTACGCATATACTCTTACTCGTATACATACATATGTGTATCTAATATGTACATCTACTTATAGATTGAGATAAAATTAGGTTGGGTCGACTTTTCGATTGTTGTTGTATAATTTTGAATTGTTTAGATTTTTCTTTTGTGTATACGTTCTTGGTTTTTTGCCCAAATTTTTTTTAGATCCATTTTCTTTTAGAAAAAGGAATGAAAAATCTTAAAATATATATTATACACAACATTTTACTTGTACATTATAGGAAATACATACAAACATACTTACATATATACAAGTCAAGAATCAGTAATGAAAGGAAAATAAGAAAGGAAAATAAATTTATTAGGATTTCTAATCTTCTTACTCTCCGCATCATCACATCATTTGGCGTTGGCAAGAAAATTTTCACATTTTCTGCACTGTATTCGGGTCGGTTTTATTGTATTTTTTTGAAATGGTCATCGTAAATAGGTATATAGCCTTACATTAGTCTGTTTTAATAAAAATATGTATATATATATATATATATATATATATATATATATATATATATATATATATATATATATATATATAAACATACATATATATATATAAATTTATATTTCTGATCTAATAATTGTTTAGCTTGTTTAAAATCATACGAAGAATAGAATCAAATGGTAAAAATTTTCATCTCAATATTTTCTTATTTCAGTATAACCGTATTTTGATAAATTTTATTTATTTTTATTCTTTAGTCATATACTAAAGTACAATCAAATATACTATATGGATAATACACAATACACGCAGACACACATTCAACACAAAAAGATATTGATCCATTCGATGATAAAATAATTTATTCAAATAAACATATTTACTGTGCGCTATCAAGATTACATTTTATTGTGACCGGCAGTGTTGATATAAGTACGGTGGCAACAGCATAAAATATTATATTTTAAATGAACGTCTGATAAATACTACTCCTTAACCTAGATTTGTTTTACCATATAGTCTCATGGCACTACTATTAGGTATTATCTATTATTTCAACTTAAAATCCTGCTTCACTGTGTGTTTCTTCGTTATTTCTATTAATATGCAGTATATACCATTGATTTTTTGTAGAATTAGTTTAGCGCTATTTGACCTAACTATATTGGTTAGATTAATGTCTTCACCAAAACAATCACACCTGTGTGATTATTTATTTGTTTATAAAAATGAATTTTTAAAGACAATCTGGTATTAATTATAACTGTCAAGTACTTAATAATTTATCTATTAAAATGGTATTATTCCTTCTTTTTTATCAGTGATCAGAACAATTTCTTTCTGTTTTCCATTCCTCTAAGTAGGTTAACAAATTCTTTTATAATCCAAGATCTGTGTGGATTCAAATCGGTTTATTGTGGTGAAATTTTTAATCTATCGTTTTTCATTGGTTTTTACGGTATAATTGCAATCGCATGTATCGATAACATCATAAGTAATGTCATTACACTATACGTGGTAGTATTGCAACACCAAGCCTTGTAATAAGCCAGTTTAATAGTACACTTTTATACCATTTAAAATAAACAGTCATACAAACTTCTGTTGAAAAAGCTCTGAACCTGATATTACTGAATCTTAAGAAAGGGGAAATACAATTCTTGTGAACTTGACAAATTAATAATCGAAATAGCTAGATTGTTATTCCGATAAAAATTAAATTAAATGTGTATCGAATCCAATTAGAATTTGTTTAATTGATATTACCTCATATTTAATACGTAGTACTGGAAAAAGATAGGTTCTCCGTTCAATGCCCTAAAGAGCCCATGGTGCAAACCTAGTTCTGTCAAAGCTTATATACATACATTCGGCATCGCTTGCAAATTGAAGAAGTTTGAATCAGAGTAGAGACGATGGTTGATATCCAGGAATGGTCTAACCGTTGATGATATACGGGATCTAGTACTGTCAAAAGCTGTACAGTTACCGACATTATGAATTCATTTATTTTCTTCAAGACATTGCAAGCTAGTTCAAAAATTTAAGATGACTTTAAAAAGTGATATGACCAGTAAGAATCGATAACAGAATACTTAAGTTTTAAGGGAAAGAGCGTAATATATAGTTTTCCGTCCTTCAAGAAGTGCAATGTTTTTATTGTTGTTTTACCATAGGCAAGAGTCAGAGGAGCAGCTGGTTTTTGTCTTATAAAATTTAACATGAACCGTTTTTGGCTAGAGTGCAATTTCATGGCCTTGAATGTATAACTATGATCTACATTATTGTAAGTTTATTGTTAGTACTTTTACTATTGTAAGTTTACTGTTGTGTTATGCATCGTAAAATTGTATACTATTAGGAACGCTGAAATATTTTGACTCCAATTCCGTTTAATTTTTACCTACTGTTTTGTAATCTAATCTTAATTGTAGCATTAAAACGCTCAAAGATGCCATCAGACTGTCGTTATACCGAATTTGGCCAATCTGATGATAGGAATGATGACAGTGGAGCATTTAGTTATGGGAGTCAGCTTTCTTGAAGAAATGGAGTTGATTGTTCTTGGTATCTTGAAGAAAGTTTTATACTAAATGAAAAAGTTCTATGTAAATAAATTCAAAAAGTTTATATACCTACCAAGCTCGGAGTTCCCTTAAGCAATTACAAATAATTTTCTTCATCTCATCAAAGTTTTTTGAGACGAATTGTGATAAATACCAAGTATTTTAGGATTTAAACAAATCTACGATTTGAATACGTGGTGTATTTTGAAAATTAAATAACTACCACAAATAAATTATAGAAGAACAATCCAGAAGTAACAACGTTTAATGTGCTTTTCAGCGTTTTTAGATAATTCTCGTAGATTTAATCTTGATATAAAAGTATATAACTCATAATCGACAGTTGGAGCACTAATGGTTGACAACGTTTTTCATCGCGATCTCAAGTTCGATTCTCGTCGTTGACCAAAACTATGACATTAAACCGATGACATAAACCGAGATTGTGTACTTATTAAAAAGGTTCGTAAGGTTTAAGTTGAAATGCGTCTAGGGCCGTTTACTTTATAAAGTGTATAGATGTAATAATAAAGTATAAAGTATATAGATGTAATTCGCGGTTTTATAATTTGATGATGTTAGCCGGGAATTCATCTCTGTTTTCAATTATCAGACACAATTTACTCTTAGTCCAGAAAAAATAACTATCTTAATACTTTGGCATAAATAAAATAACTGTACAGAATATAGCCTAGAAATGATTAGAGAGCCAACCTACTTCGTGTATAAAAATTGTAAAATACAAAACCACAAAAAAGAAATCCAAAGTTAATTAAGCGGGTTTTGTTTCGTATTTTTGATTCGTTCGATTTTTGTTCACGATGTGGGTTAGCACGCAAATTATTCTGAATGTAAATTATACGAGTTCCCTTTATGGAAAAATTTAAATGAGACAACATCTCAACAGTCGTTTTACACTGCTCTTTTGCATGTTTACGTATTGATAAAAATAGAAAGTTTTTTAAAAATTTTATCTGTTACAAGGCAAATTTTTGGTGTTCGCGATTCAGTAAATATTTCTGAGTTAAGTCCACCGAAACAATTCCAAACTATCTTCACAGCGGTCCAGAGCCGCGGTTTCCTTATATGCTGTGTAACATAAAACAAATGTTAGAAAATTAAAAATATTGAGTACCCCTTATTAATGAGCTTATTACATTATTTTTATTAATTAGTAATTGGAACAGAATCTCAAAAATGGATTCCTATAAATTACATTTCAATCAATTATTATTTAGTATTTAATATATGGTCTAAAATAGATCCTTTTAATTGGTATTACGCAATTAGTATTATTTATTTATGTGATTGAAAATTTTCGATTAGTAGACTAAAAACCTGTTTTTGTTTGACAGTTAAATCTCAACTAGCACACAGGCGGCCGAGAAGCTAGGCGCGGCCCTACAGAGATCTATGGAAAACATATTGTCTTCTTAATGTCACTTTTTCCATGTATAAAAAAGTAGCTGAAGTTAGCCCGAATGCGAAACATTTTTTAGTTCATTTCTTCGCTAAAGTGTAGCCATCCTGAAAAAATGTAAATGTTGAATAAAATGTAGCATCATCCCGAATTTACTTAATATGTAATTAAACTTAATTTTGATGAAAATAAATATTTTCTAATTTTGTTTATCATATTAAATAATAAAGACGTTCATATGAAACGGAAAGTTGGTATAAAAATAAAACAAATTGTAAATTAATATTTGATATGAAAAAGATTAAAAATCGTTTCAATATCATTCAAGAAATATAGTATAATATATATTTAAAATAGAACCTTTTAAATACTATAGTAACATAAGCCAATAGCTGTGTCTTAAACGGCCAGATTACACAAAGTCCAAATCACGAGTATAAAACGTATTCTTGATGAATCAAGCCTTCCCATTTTATATAAAATGTCTAAACTTAGAATTCTACAATATACAGTCAATACCTGAGATTTATCTCAGTAGAGACATTAGGCAATCATATCCTTATAAAATGTACCAAGCATTAAACATTGTATTTTTGATGAATCTCTAACACTTCCCAGTTTGTCCACTAGAATGGATCTAGGAATTAAACAATTATAATAGGTTTTTTTAGATACTTTTATTTCTAATATATTTTTTATGTAACTATGTAATTTTAAATTATTTGTCCTAATTGTTTTTTTATAAATTACGACTTGTGGTTTAACATAACTGGTATTTCGTATTTTGTGTATAAAGTTGCTAAGATCATAGTATTTTTCCAATACATATTTCATTTCTCAAACCGTAGCAAACATAATGGTCCTCGGAAATTTTATAATTGGTTCACACAGCTAAAACTAACAAGAGTTTCCATTTTACATCGTTCCTTATTTATCAAAATAGATGGGGCTATATCAAAAATTTTTTATTATTAGATACCAATTTTTTCTCCATTGCTTCAATATATAAATAAATCATAGGACTAAATGATTTTTCTTTGGGAGTAATCTTTTGCTGACAAATATTGCAACTCTATTGTTAAATATCCCGAAAAAAATTTTCCATATTCCAGAAACCAAATTTATCAAATAACACCATATCTAAATTAATTGTTGGTCGCTTTTCTTCATCGGTTCAAAACCTTTTTCATTTGTACATTCTAGTTTTACAAAGGATATTTATCAAAAATGTGCTTGCATACAGAAAATAACTCTGTTGCACAATTGGTAGTAAATCCTGATAACGGAACTACTCTTTCATTTATAATTTTATATATTATACGTTAATTAAATTATTAGATTTTAATAAACAATAGTTATGTTTCTTCCAAAAATGCCCAGTGCAGCCAAAGAAATAGCAATCACCTGTGAAATGAAATCAATTGAACGTGAGTTTTTATAGAAACTATATGTTTTAAGAGCATTCCATTAATGGTAATCGATCGTTTATTTGAATTTTTAAAAATGACTAAGGTACGATCGTTTTTGCTTCTAGGTGTCTTATCAAAATTTCTGACGTAATGTTTTCACCTGTTTCGGTATCAGGTAAATGTTTTTATAAATTCACAGTTTTCCAGTCTCTGGTATTGGCTATATAGAATTTCAAGTGTCGACATTACACGTATTTAAATTGGAAAGCGTTGAAGTTTCATCAAAAATACTATGTTGTATGAGTATAATGATTTGGAGTTAAAGTCACAAAGTGTCTTAAACTGTGTCTTAGTCCTGTACATGACTTGGCACATTTGATACTATAGAAATGTAGAGTCTATATTTTTAATATATTATATTATATATTATATTTTTTTGAATGATATTGAAACGATTTTTAATTTTTTTCATATCAAATATTAAAACATAAATTTACAATTTTGTTTTATTTTTATACCAACAAATTCGGGATGGCTACACTTTAGCGAAAAAATCAACCAAAAATGTTTCGGGTTCAAGCTAACTTTAGCAACTTTATATGAAATATAATTGAAGTATTAATATAATTTGAGTATTAAATTTTACATTGTACAAATTATTATAAATTAATTTTTATAGTGGACACGTAACGGATTGTGAGCTCACACCGACTCAGTTAATTCTTCTTGCTGAATCGCTGTATACATGAACGGCAATGCCTCCTATTAATGTTGATTACAATAGAAATAGTTGCTGAAAAGTTGGTGTATGGCAACATAAACTCGTTAATTATGATTTTTACTTTTATATAATGTTTATTTCTGTTGTAGCTTATTTATAAATAATATTGACAATAATATACAAACTTCAAGATTTAAGTAAATTTAAGTACACTCTAAATATATAATCTAATTGATTATTTCGTTGATCATCATGGCAAATGTGTAAATCATTTTCATAATTTTCATACCAGTTTCCACATTTAATTTAGCAAACTTGCCCGCATTCAATTCCATTGAGCTCTGTGACCTAAGCAGCATTAAAAGCACAGTACTTTGATCTTTCGATTTCATCAAATACCACAAAATTTCATAAATATTAACCATAGTCACCTCATTTTCAATTTGTGTTATTGTACCCAGTATACAAAACTCAAATAATTGAAAAATTCCGGCTATAATTAAAAACGGTGAAACAATCCAGGCTTTCCAAAGCCATAAAAATACAGCTATTGATATATATAAACCACTTGTGGTTATTTGTACCAGTGCCATTACGGTATACGTTTCGTTGATATTTTGAAAATATGCAATCAAACTGTTATGATTAATTATAGCTGCTTTTAATTGATCTTGATAATTTTGTTTTGCTAGAATATTTTCATCTAGTTTATCGAGCATAATTTTAAAAACATTCACAGCCGCCATTGAATGGATTACAACAACTAAAAAATATATATCATAACATAGAACACCAAAGACTCCAATTGCCAAAAACATTATTTGATGTGAAATGTTGAATATAAATCCAAATGTTGAGATTGGATCAGTGAAAGGAAGATGTACAGGAAATAATAGTAGTTTTTTGTTGTAGAATATTAAAGAGAAAATTGGAATGCAAGCATAACCAACCAAAACGCATAAATACACAAAAAATAATAATTTGAAGAAAACAATCGAGGTTTGAACGCAAAACGTTAAAGTTTTTGTATTTTTACCAAATTTCACATCATTCGTGTAAAGCTTATGCATCTTTTCATATAAACTGTAGTAACTTTTTGGATTAAACGCGGCGAGCATGAGTTTAGTCGTTCCCTGGAAAACATTACAAAAAATTGGACTTTAGACTTCAAAGTGTTATGTTTGAAAATAACTTACCTGAATAACTAGTGACATCATAATTGCCCCCTCCAGTACTAAAGATAATGTAATTATTTGACTGCAAATCATGTAAATAAACGCAATACTGATAGTGATTGGAAAGATACCAGTTAAATATGTTACAGCGGATATTTTATAATTCGTATTAAATATATCAACACCAACGATAGTCGCTATTGTCCGAATGTATCGGATTAGTCGACTAAACCTTGTAATATTACTTTCTACCATCGTAACGCTTTCTTAGCATTAGTTCGTATTGCACAATACAAAGGACGAATTCAAAGTATTAACGGTTTTTATAGTAGAGTTTTGCAAATGAATATTATATAGTGTTTGATAAAATTATATGTAATTACGGAAAATTATATATGTTTTTGTATTGAAAGGATTGATTACTGTGCACAAAACGTATGTACATGAAATGTTAATCGAGTTACATTAAATGCAGACCGAACAATACATTATGAATAATTTTAGAAGTTCAAGATTATTAACTGTAATTTCGAAAATGTTAATGCCAATATCATCCAAAAACAACATTCTTCCTGATTTAGCGTTGTCGAAAGTACTACTATAGGAGTAAATATTCTACTTTCAACACCGATGTACTACTATGCTCCACAAATGAATTATATACTCCCCTGAAATAATAAATCTTCATGCAATTGCACTTTAATGCAATTTTTGGGGTTTCTTTTGTTTTACTTAGGTGGGAAAAATATATTTCACTATTACATATTCTTCCTTTTTACGAAACAATATAATAAAAGTTTAATTCAATTAATGGAGTAGAGAAAATAATTGGAAATGGAAATTAAAATAAATGTTTTGTCATCAAATTCTTACAAATAATATTGTACACATTGATAGGCACAATAAGTCCGATTAACATAATAATTCCATGAAATCAAAATTTTTCAATCTGAATTCAAAACTTTTCGAGAATATTTTAATATCGAAACACTCAAAATACTTAAATTATCAACAACAAGATGGCTATTAATCGACTCAGCAGTAATATCACAAATTATAGTGCATTGTCATTTATCATTATCATTTAAAATAGAATTCATGGCTCAAGTTCCAATCATAGTAGCTTTCACAATGTTATCAAATTTTGTTGAAGCTGAGATGATTTTGGATAATGTGTTGGATAAAACTATTTTTAAATATTAATAATATTTAGACATTGATAAAATTTATATTGGCACAAAAGCTGAAATAACTTTTTAAGGGGGTGTTACAGCTCTAACTTTTAACAATTTCTATGACCACTGTACAATTTTAAACACGTCAACGTACTAACAATTGTTTTTGAGTTGAAGCTGGGAGAGTTGATCAGTAGCTTTGAAACCAAAAATATCACAAGTAAAGTGTTCTCGTAGACAGAAGTCAAAATTAAAGACTACTTAGTTGTGTAACGGTTTTTTTTGAAAGTTTTATTGGTGCGATCAGAAATTTTGCTCGAATTGATATAGCAAGTTGCTAGTTATAAACTATGTTTATGTATATAAAATTAATATATTAGTGTGTGCATCTGCATAATGATATGAATGTTGTAGGTTAATACCATTAAATAATGTAATGAAAATTTCTTTAACTATAAGTTAAAAGCTTAATATTAACGGTATTCAGTTGTGTGCTAAAAAAAACACTGTATCTGTAGAACAAGACTGACTATTATCGGTATTACCAAATGTATACGAAGTAAACCGATATGTTAAATGCATTTACACCGACCTGATTTAACCAAAATTTAACATTCATTTGTAAAATCATCAAACGCATATAAAATACGTTATCAATCAACTTTATACATCTAAAAATATGTATCGTATATCCAGTGCTGGGCAAACCATCAATATTTTGAATCCACGCATCGTCTACAATAACCGCATACAAACTTGATTTTTTTTTTATTTAACTAATTATTATATATGTATTTAATTTTTTATTATATTATATTATATTATATTATATTACATTATATTATATTATATTATATTATATTATATTATATTATATTATATTATATTATATTATATTATATTATATTATATTATATTATATTATATTATATTATATTATATTATATTATATTATATTATATTATATTATATTATATTATATTATATTATATTATATTATATTATATTATATTATATTATATTATATTATATTATATTATATTATATTATATTATATTATATTATATTATATTATATTATATTATATTATATTATATTATATTATATTATATTATATTATATTATATTATATTATATTATATTATATTATATTATATTATATTATATTATATTATATTATATTATATTATATTATATTAAATTATATTATATTATATTATATTATACTATATATTATATTTTATTATTATATTAATTATTCTATTCGTACATGAATTAAAATTAGTTTTAATGTAATTTATTTTGGGTACGCGTACATAGATATAAGAAAATCTAGTTTCAAAATATTTGTTAAACCAACGACATTTATATTGTTAATCTTTCCATATAAGTGTTTTGAGACATATGAAAGGTTAAGAAATTTCAAATTTTGTTAATTAAATTTAATAACGTGAAACCTAAGTGGTGCATCTGTTTTTATTTGTTTTTTGCTTCACTCTTGCTTTAAGAAAAGGCTGGGCGGGCTTTGAATAGGTAAGTGGTTGTGAGAGGTTTGCATATAGCAGATTATCTTACTATCTGTCATCAAACAAGGAACGTAGTTCATGGAAGATATAAATTAAACCCACGAATAATATACCTCTACGAACTGAGCTAGGGGGAACAACGATGACAATATTTTCCGATTCCGTTGAAATCTTTTATTTTATGGCCAACAGTTTCAATTGATTTCGTTTTATTAAAATTAATGGACACAAGATTGGTTTAACTGTTACAAGGGAACAGATTCAGAAGATACTGCCAACCGTGTAAGGAAATCGTGTTATGCTTATTACATTCAGTAGTGTAATCAAGTCAGCACTCGAATCAATTGAGAAGATGAGGTATTAGTAGCTATACAGTGCTTGGACAAAAAGCAATTAGTCTTCACTTATACGGTTGTTTCCGAATTTTTAAAAAAACACTTTGAAGACGTTTGGACTTCTATATTCGATTTGAAAAATGCTGACAACGAAAGATTTGAAAAATGCATGCACAACATCGTTATTTTGTAAGATCTAGTTTAGGTGTTCCTCAGAGCAGCGCAAACGCATATTTTCCCAAATCAACCTTATAAGAGATAAGAAGCGTAATTTATTGTTAACCTCAATTGTAAATGTCAATCTTATAGTCCGACAGTTATTGGATGGAACAAATCCGTAATAACTAAATCATGTATTTTTAAGTTGTTGATTATAATTTTGAATTTTTTTGGATTAAATTAAATTTATTATTTCATTAATTATACATCTTTTAGTTTTGTTTTTATTAAACCATAATATATATATTTTTTATTTTTTACACTACTTTACTTTTTGAAATACTCCCATGGTTATATGATATGTACCTTAGAGTTTTTGTAAACGACAACCCTGTATAACAGGTGATCTAATGAATTGAAAGAAGTTTTCAACCATTGATTGTTTATCATTTAACGAGTAGTAATCCATGCAACACCCAACATTTTTTGTAATGATGAGTTTAGTTTTGACCGACCAAATGCCGAAATGGTTGATACTTCATTTTGAGACAGGTATCGAAACGACTTAGTTTTTATTATATTTTATTTATGATAACAAGAAAAAATTAAACAAAGTAACTAGTCATTTTTGACTAATAGTTGATTCAGACTATAGATAACTAAGCACTCCCATATATTCTTTCCATAGTGTTGTAGTTTGCATGCTGCGGACGGTTCTTGTAATTCAAAAGGATTAAGCCTTTTAGTGCTGCAACTTTACTTCAAATGTAACATATCTGCTACAATTTATAACTATGTATAAAAGATTCAGTGGCCACTTACATAAATCTGCTTCACTTTTCTTTATCAATGTTTTTATTTATATTTTTATGAATATAATGCACGCAAAAATTGGTAAACTGTCCATGTTAAAATATCTATCTATCTATCTATCTATCTATATATATATATATATATATATATATATATATATATATATATATATATATATATATATATATATATATATATATATATATATATATGTATATATATATATATATATATATATATATATATATATATATGTATATATATATATATATATATATATATATATATATATATATATATATATATATATATATATATATATATATATATATATATATATATATATAAATATATATATATATATATATATATATATATATATATATATATATATACATATATATATATATATATATATATATATATATATATATATATATATATATATATATTTATATATATATATATATATATATATATATAATTTTGCTTCACAAATAATGGATTTACTTCACTTTTTATGGTAAATCTGATTCGCGTTTAATGTGTGGAAGTGGCAGCACTGTAGTGTTTTGAGTTTTCTTCTTATAATCTCTTGATGAAGAAGTTTTACATCTTCAATGTTAAGATAATGATTGAGTCACTCCAAATGTTTTTGGGGACACCTTTTTATCTCCTCTTCGACTATGTTTTTGGGGACACTTTTTTATCTCCTCTACGACTATGTTAATTCCGAGATCTCGGGAAAGAGCATTAACTATCCCTCTGAGAACTTTATTTTAAAAACGTTGGACTATCTGTTGATTGCTGATTTTACACAATCCCTATAGTTGAATACCATATGTCCAGCCGGGCATGAGCACTTGTTTATAAAGCATATGTGTATTATGAATAAATAACTGAGTTTCTTCCAATTAGTCAGTAAATTTTTCTGTATTTTAATTGTAGTTCTTCTGCTTTCTTTTTGACGTGTGCTTTCCACTTAATGTTATATCAAGATTAATACCAAGGTATTTTGCCAATCTTGTATATTATTTATGGCTATTTTCAGTTCTATCTGCAATCGTGGTGATAGTTGTATTATAAGTCTTTGACCAGTCGCTTGTAAACAGTACAAAAAGGAATGGTCCTCTTTTTTGCGTGACTCCTGCTTTAGCTTTTTTAATCTGGAGTAAACTCCTTCCTGTTTAATTTTAAAGTATCTCTCTTTCAACTCCGACTTTGTCAGTTCGCAATACTTAAGTGTCAGAGTTTTATCAATTTTTAATATTAAACCATCAAGTCAGACTTTGCTTGCGCAATGCTTGCGCTATGTTCAGCAATATGGCTGAACAAATCTGTTTACCGCCAAGGATTTTTCTATAAAATCTGTTATTTTATGGAACTGATCGATGATCAGAATGAATAATTAATAAGGAGATTAGCGCCTTTAGTTTGAAGAGTAATATTCGCGACAGATATAACGTTCTTAATTACATTGAACCACTACTTGTCTTAAGCGTAGGGGCAACATATTATAGTTAAAACAACCAGCGACAATGCGTTCATTAAAGAATGTTCTAAAATATGGTAAGGTAGACTATAACTTTATATATATATGCTTCAATTGCTCAAAGAAAAATGTTCCTGTTATTTGAGTTTAAAAGTTTTTTTAAACGTAACCAATTGTTTATTGTTAAAATAATCGATCAATGTACGATGCGAACAGTCTGAAAAAACATCAGATGGCTGTTGATTCACCTATTCCAACTTGAAATAAGCCACTTTATACAAAATCGATTTTACTATAAAAATATTAAAAGTTGTGATTAGATTTTGAAAAATATTCAATTTTCTAGTTTTAAAAAAATTAAATTTATTTTGTTTAAGGAGCTTGAGAGCTCGATGAGTAGGGGAAAAGAAACAAAGATGTATAAGCTATTTTCACAAAAAAATAAAGAAAAAACTTTTTCTTATTTCTATAAATTTGTATATCTTAAGTTGTTGTTATAATTGTCGTTTTGGTGGTAGTGGCTAATCAGCTAGAGGGTGATTAAACAAGTTTTTCATTTTATTTCGTCAACTTAGTGAATAAGCAGTACTAAACAGCACTAACAGGTTATCATAATTCTTACTCAATACAGTGAGGAACTTTTATATTATTTATCACATCACCCTGTAACGTAAACATATACATACATACAAACATATTTTATTTTCATTTCTCACAGAGTAGAAAAAGAAAATAACTTAATAGTAAAAGGTAGTTTTTCTTCTTTCAGATTATACACCAAAATTGAAATTTTCTTTTATGTTTTCTTCGTTTTTTTGTTATTCCAGTAGCAAAATCAGTTTCAATCTTTGATACAGAAAAGAAAAAAAAACTCTCGGGTTTTCTATTTCTCTCGTTCACTTGTTTGAGTTTTTCTTTGTTTGTGTTTTGTTTTATTTTTCTTGCGAACCGATCATTTTGTTGTTGTGTAAAAAATAAAGAATAATTTAGTTATTATGGGTGGCTAAAATAAAAAGGGTTGATGCTAGGTGGATATTCATTTCTGTTGAAGAATTTAAATACTTTTGTGAAAATTGGTATGTAAACCAAAATCCTAGACCCATATAATAGTTTACTATCAGCTATATATAATTTATGTGTAAGATATATATTGTATTGTTTCAATTTGACTCTATAGAACTTGTATAGTTTATAGTACAAATCGTTATTTATTTTCACCGAATGCATTTCAAATTTCTATAGAAATCCACTTTTCTTGAATATGAAAATGGAATCCGAAATTTTTATCATTATATAATTATTACAGCAGATGTCTGCTATTTTTCATTCAAGCTATATTTATTATCATTGTAGCCATCTAAAAATTCTAAACCTTTACAAATTAATAAAATTATTTTAATACAAGGACATCCTAATTGATTGCAATCTTTTATGAAACATCATTGTTCATTAAATTAATATCCTTAACATTGCTTTGTACTTATACAAGGTGACTACCCGTTTTTGAATAACTTATCAACACCTCGCAAAATAGTTGATTAAGATTTAACTTATTTTTCAAAATATTACTGTTTATCAATTTTTCAATGATCTTATATTATGAAATTTATATTAATGTTCTTCTATTAAATATTTAGAATCTGTTGAATTTTCAATTAAAACCTTGTGGCAAACTGCAACAATTTAATATTAGTTTTTAACTAATCGACAGAGCTTTACTTGTTGCAGTTTTTCATCCATGGGAAACGTTACTTCTATATAACTCCCTGGTTATTGTAAATTAATTTAAAAGTATGATACGATAATATGTACTTTTTAGTATAATATGATAAAAAGGATAAACGGCAAACGCACTTTCCTGAAATATACTTTGCAATAAAACCTAGAAGAATTAAGGCTAATTTAACAGAATTAAAGCTAATTTTATTGTATATAGGGTTACAAGATACTTTGCCAACCATTTTTAAAACTTACAATGTCATTTTTATAACACATACTGTACAATAAATTTGCTTCTTCTCTATTACATAAACTAGCTGAAAATATCAAAAATTTACAAAGCACATTACCTTTAATTTAAGGGTAAAATCTGCGAGAGAAGATTAATCGAATTTCATTTTATATTAACATAAAAACAAGAAATAGACTAATTGAAATTAGCCCAAACTTTAGTCCAATCGAAAATGGTCATCCTATCTTAAATAAATCTCCGTTGTAAAATATAAATTAAATCTCCTGTATGGATATATGAGTGATAACTTTTAACACTCTCCTTTGATTTATAATAAATTTTAATATATAATTATATATATTATTTTAAAAGAATATATTAGATACAAATATAATTTATTTTTTTTAATTAGTTGTATTTTAATTTAAATGTTAAATGTTAATTTAAATGTTTAAGTAAAATATGCCGCAAATATAAATATAAGTAATGTTTAAGTTAAATATTTATATATGATAAGTTTACTCAGGCCAATAAATGGTATACTGGGGTCTAGCAACTGAAAATTTTCACATTCCTTTTGATCAAGCCAATATACGCTACGTTATTAAGAACATGAATATGTCAAGCTATTATTAAGATTAATGCCACATCCAACGTGGCAGGTATATTCAAAATATTAATAACAGCTTCACTGGGACTAATGAACCAGTCCCAGGCGATTGGAGTCGATTCGCCCAACTAATTCAATTGAAATAGAGAGAACTTCTACAGTAGATGCATTGCTGTCCAAAAATCCAGTTTTAGACAACATTTTCCACGAATTATGTAAGTGAGGTAACGTCGACCCATAAAAAGATATATGCTCAATACAAATTGCTCCCTGAGAAATGTAAACTGCAAAGAAAGGAAATTATCATTATTTGTATACAATGATTTATAAAATGTTCAAAAAACCGTTAGCGACTTGACAATTCAGATTTTACGAAAAAATTATCTCCGGACTACCACGTTTCGTGTGGCACTAAATTGGTTTTCACTCTTTGAACAGTGTTATAATTGTAATTCTACTCTACGTAAGTAACTACTATTTCTGAATAAAAACAACCCTGGCTTTGGATATTATGGCGGTAGAGTATATGATGATAGGCGAATCGTGCACTAAACCAGGATATGCTATAAATACATATACAAAGTAAAAACTAGTATCGCAAAGAGTTTGGCAGTTTGGCACTGGATGATATATTTTAATATTATATTAGTAATTTGGTCGTGTAATCGTACACTCAGAAAAAATTATGTGACCAAATTCTTAGTAACACAGTTTGGTTACTTTAACATAAGTTTTTTGGTTAAATTCACCAATTCTCTACTTTAATTTGAAAAATAAAAATTTTGCTGCTTGGTTAAAGCAATAATTGATCAAAATGTAGGGAACCAAGATATTGGTACGTGTTATTGGTTAAATTTCCAAAATAAAACTAGTTAAATAACCTAAGAACATAATTAAAATAACAAAGTTGAGTTCTTCGTTTTAATTAGTTGTTTTGACCTAACTATTTAGTAGTATAAAGTGAGTTGTTGGTAACATTAATTATTTACCAAATATTAGGTTAAACCAAATAAAATGTGTGTTCAACATGAACAAAATACTTGGTTACTAGAAAATAGGATTTTATTAGAAATTAAATTTTACAAGTCAGTTCGTGTTGTTTGTTTCACGTGAAATGTTTTAAATGTAAAAAGATTTATTTTTAGCGGAAACACGTTGCTAGTGCTTTTCAATTTTGGCATAACACTCCGAAAATAATTTATAATAATTAAACACATAACAATTATCTGGATTTAATTGGTAAGGAATGTTTAATAGTTTATAATTCTATACAATTTTTAAATGTTTAAACAAATAACATAAAAAATTTATTATCATATAGAAAAAAGCCATACTTCATCGTGGGACTCTCGTAATATATATATATATATATATATATATATATATATATATATATGTATATATATATATATATATATATATATATATATATATATATATATATATATATATATATATATATATACATATATATATATATATATATATATATATATATATATATATATATATATATATATATATATATATATATACATATATATATACATGTTGCTGTAATTGTGTGGTTGTATACACACATCTTTAAAATTTTACCAAGCTTTAGTTGAATTTGCCATTGCCTATTGATAAGATATACTAAATCTTTGTCATATTTAATAAGAAATTTAGTTAGATGTAACTAAGTCGTTAGTGAAATTTACTTTTTTTTTGTGGTTAATCCAACTTTTTTATTTGGTTATTAACATTAACATTTTGTTTTTATATTTAAAAAGTAACCATGTAATATTGGTTAAAATAAGTAAGGTTTTTATTTTATAACCAAAATTTGGTTATTTAAAATAAAAAATTATTTTAACCAAGGGATTAGTAATTTATTTGACTTAGCAAATGGCTGTGATGGTTGAAAAATCCTTAGTTTTTGGTTAAGCATGCCAAGTTTTTTGGTATTTTTGACCCAAATTTTTCTCTGAGTGTACAGGCTATTTCTTTATGTGAATCACTAGTTGATTTATCAAAAATTGGAGAAATCCAACAACTCAGTTAGTGATATTTAGATCTATATACACATTTATCATAAGAGCGTTTAAAGTAAACCTATTTTATTTTATTTAGTGACTGTGCTAATACGACATATATATTATGTAATTATACTTCTTTTTACAATTTAATATTCTGAAATTCTTATAAATTGACAAGAGCTTTTCAATTTTATTCTGAAAACCAACATTACTAAAATCTTTCTTTTTATATTTATATCAATCGAATACTCAATTAGATTTTAGCTAATGGAGATTTTGGCAATTCATGGAATCAATTCTACTCAAATAATTATTTCATTTAACCTCTATAACTTTATGACCTAAGATGGCCTACAGCTTTCACAATACACTTACATTCTTTGTCGCTTTTCTTACATACTCGTAAATTAAATCAATAAAGTTTAATTAAAATTATATTAATTAACCTACTTATATACATTCTAACATAGATATGGATTACAAAATTTGTCGTAAAATACTTAACAGCTTTTTTTTTGTATTGCTTAAATCTCCCGTTTTTAACGCGTCATAGTAAAGTAGGTATGGGTGTATTAACCAGTTATGAATATGAAAGAAAATTCCACTAATATATATATATATATATATATATATATATATATATATATATATATATATATATATATATATATATATATATATATAAATATATATATATATATATCTATATATATATATATATATATATATATATCTATATATATATATATATATATATATATATATATATATATATATATATATATATATATATATATATCGAAACGATGAACGAAATACAAATATATAAATACATATTAACAATTCAAAAGCATCCGAAGCAAAGCAGATTTTGATATTAACAAAAAAGCTTCTCTTTTAAATCACCATCACAAAAGGAAAAACATCAAATTTCTTAGGATAAACCAAAACGAAAAATAGAAAAAGGATGGAAATGAAAGTTGTCCTACTATACAACCTCGAATATCTCTAAACAACTATAATATATAAAATAACAATCCATAAAATATAAGTATAGAAAATGTTCAAAACGGAAAATGCGATTTTCTTGAATAAGGATACACACGTTAATGTAAAAACATTCTCTTGTTTATCCACTCTCGTCTCTTATCCATAAAATGGAAAATTATCTGAACCTAAAAATAAAAATTGTATTCAAACTGTATATACTTGTACGACATAACTGAAAAAAGTCAATACACATCGACCATTTACGTATGTAGTTAACACACCAACATATTTTATTGGTAAGTATATCCCCAAAAATACTAATATTGCTGAGAAAAAAGGAAAATAAGGATTTTTTACTTGACTGTTTTCCATCATCTCGTTCCCATTTTACTCTAAAAATATATTTATTTATAAGAAAATTTTATCCAGTTTCGGTTTTATTTTCAAAAGTAATTCTCTTTTGAAGGAAAAATTTTGTGATGATGATGATGATGACGTCGATCATGGAATGATTTCTTGTTTATGGGTAAATGATAAAAATAAATAATTGAAATATTTATTGTTGGCATTCGAGGTTCTTCTTTATCCCACTCTGTTATCTACACAAACTTTGTTATCAAAACCTTTTGTGTAGTCTTAGAAACCCACACTCGCATACATACTCGTAATGATGATATGCATTTTTTTATCTATTAAGTCAGATTCTTTGGAAGATCAATTTCGGATAGTAGTAAATAAAGTACGAAGTTTTATATTAACTCTATACTAAGAAATTTAAATTAGATGTAAGTTGGTTTAAACGATACCAGATGCAGAATCCAGATGACCAAATGAACTGAAATAATAGATATTTAGTAGAGAGCATTTTATAAAGCTTTGCAATACAAACCAACTTATCACATAATCTTTTATTTTTTATATTATATTATGCAATCTGTTTTGGGGCTCAAGGCTCTCCCAGCTCTTTCGCGGTTCGCTTATTTACGTCCTACTTTACGCCTTAATGGTCAAATCGAGTTTGTTTTGTTTTATTTCGTATATCATCATTTATGCATAGAGATAGTATAAAATATTAGAAAAGTAATTTTAATATATCAAAAAAAATAGCATTCCATAAACCATAACGGCTCTATTTTATGTACTATTACATATTTTCACATATTTTCAATGATAGTCCCTTTACAATTTCCCAACCATTAGTAACCAATAGTGAACCGCTACTAGTTCGGTTTTTATCTTTGCTGAATTTACTATGGTTTAATTAGCAAAGATAAGAACCGAATTATTAGCGGTTGGTTGATTGGAAAGCAACTACTAGCCTTGCATCTAGTAGCCATTCTAGACCTGAAGCAAATACGGAGTAAAGATCATCGCGGCAAAGCACTTGTTAACTTCGCGATTGCTATAAATGTTAGTGTACGTTTAGATATAGTTTCTGAGTCTCCTACTTATCGAAAATCGGCTAATCTTGTTTTACAAACTTCCTTCTTCTTATTTACTTACATCCCTCAAAAAATATTTAGAAAATCGAGACCACCTTAATGAATCAATCAAAATCTCTTAACAAATTAAGACAGCAAAATTACAAAAAATGGGAATTCCTTATCGAAAAACTCACTGAAACTGAAAGTGCGTCGCATTCCAGAGTTTCACAAATGACGGGAATGACTCAAAAAGTGATCGATCAAACACCAATAGATTAAAATACCGCGATTAATATTTCTGACTTACTAACACAACACTCATTGCTGATGACTACGATAATGATTCAATTTAGTCAGTTATCTAAACAGTTAGAATTGCTAAATCAAAAGCAAATCGAGCTTCAGATGCAATTGACAAGCCAAGGTACACCTTCTGAGGTGAAGTTACCCATCGTTTCTTGCTCTGTCAGTCCTTCCCTTGATCCTACTATGCCTCAAATAAGATTTCAAGAGTCCACAACTCATACAACACGATCTTTACCCAGTGCAACTTTTACCACAAGTCCTATTTCAAACCAATAATGACATTTTGCTATTTATAGGACTCAACTAACAGCACTTTCATTTCACCGCATATAAAAACTGTTTCCCACCACGAATCCGACATAAGGCCAACGCCAATTGTTCTCAGGCCTAACTCTACTGCAAAACACTGACACCTTCTGTCTCGAAATGGTATAACTTAAAATGAATCGCCGGTAGGCCAACAGTCAATATGTTTTTTTTTTCAATTGGAAACTATAGCAGCTTCAATGAAATTACCCGTTGAAACCTTGTTGACTGAAATTAGCACAGTTTTCATAGTACTTCAGTGGTGCTGTACTTATAGAAGACATAATCCTGTTGCTTTATGAACTGACTTAAAAAGAAACATCATGGAAAGATTCATAGACCGAACAACAAATTTTGAGATTCAAAGGGCAGTAAAAGCACAAAAGCAAAGATTCGATAAAAACTTCCTCGACTTTTTTCATGATGTTTGAAGATTAAGGCTCCAATGCCACACACCATAAACGGACGAAGATTTTGTCCAGACGCTTCTGATGAAAACTAAGCCTACTCTTCAATGTCACTTAAATGACCCCTGTTTCAGCAATCTCAACAAGTTAATAAAACGTTGTGTAGCTTGAGACATTCAAAAGATTTCCAGTTCCTCAAAATTTTTCAATTATAAAGGGGCTCTCAATGAGCAAGATGTGTCAGTTTTTGGAATGCTATTTTGATATATGAAATAATAAATGTATATTATTTTTTAATGATTTTGGGTCAAGTTTAACTAGCCCATCCTATTTTGTTTAAATCTAAATTTTAAAATCTAGTGTTTTATTAAGTTATTTCTTTTTTACATATTGGTTAAAGAAGAGCAGAAACAAACGAAAAAAAATCATTTGAATCAGTAATACTCGTGAGAAGATCGTCATTTAATGTTCAGGTTAGCTAAATAGGTTAGGTTAGGTTGTTGTGGCTGCTATCGCATTTGCATCTTGCCCCGAATCGAGATTCGAACCTCCCGCTCCAACTGCCGCAGCTTCAACCACTGCGCCACCTGGGCGGTTATAAGACTGCGCTAAATTAATTATTTAATTAATAAATTTCCCATATACCCATTAATGTTATAATTCTTATTGTTTTGTCCAATAATAAGTTTACTAGAATTGGAAAAGCTCCATCATATTCCAAGTTAAGTAAAATAATGATAACATGTTAATTAATAAAATGTGCTTGTTGGGTGTACCACATTAATAAGAATAGATAATCACAGTTCAAAACAGTAGAGTTTTTTAAATCTTTATAATATTGTTATCTTATAAAAGACGACACTATTATGAGTTGCGCAACGTAAATGGGACTGTTACTGTGGCTCTACTGAATTCTACTGAAAAACACGCTCACTATACTACTCCACAGACAAGTAAAAGTTATTCTCCTGATAGATAATGCTCTCCGTAAGTTGTCACACCAATTGAAACCTATTTGAAAATACTCAATTGGGTAGTTTTATTAGACATTGCTCCGTATTATTACAAATTTCCGATGACGCATGGCGAGATATCAAAAAATTGATCCTTTTTCACTTTATATTACGATTGTTCTTGGTTGTATTCTATTCCATTCGATATTAGAAGTTTGAGATCTACCGAGACGTTATAATCAAGATTTTTTGAATGGTGTGCTAGAATGATAATACTGCCTGCTCATCCCATTGTAAATGAGCTTGTATTCATGGGATGTGTGTGCATAGTGTTGATTTACTCAGTAAACAATTGTTTGATTAAAATTGCTGTCTCCTCGAGCACGATCACTGGGATGCAATGTCCAATAGGCTCTCTATCCCGTAATTTTGATAAATTTTTTTCTGTGAAGTGTGTCTCTGCTATTAAAGCTTCATAGAAATACACCTAGGCCTTGGGCTTATGCATTAAGCCCATTAGCATTCCAAGCAATTATACGAAGGAACGTTGCAGTCATTTACTTTTTATGATTTAGCGGTTTGTTTGGTGACTTGCACTTAGTTTATCCACCTGCAAAAGGTGTACATAAAACAATGCGAAATATCTAACCACCTTTAACTTGTCTGTACCATCTTTCACTTTTGAGCTGATATGTATGGTATTCCATGTGAGAGTGTGTTATCCTTGTTATTGGTTTCAGTTACTTTTATGTGGCTAAGTAGCTTCTTAATTATAAGGTACTTATTTTCAAACTGCGTTGTATTAAGATATGGTTGTTGGATATTGCTTTAAACTGAGTAGGTTTTTCTATCACTGATAATACTTAAGCTCGGAGTGTAGTAAAATTGCTCACCTTGATTGGTGGTGTTAAAGTTTTCCTTTCGAATGCATGTTCTCGTTGTTTTGGTATTTTATTAATTAATTTTATTAATGAGATACCTTTGGTGTGGGGTTTTACAGTCTCTTCTTTTTATTTACATTCTCTTTATTTTGTCTGGGTTGGACTTCCTTCTTTTGTAAGTTTACAATATCATTTTGGTATTTATAACATTGTAACTCAAATTGCATTTGATCCTTATTTCTATATTCTGGCGCTCAAGCAAGGCTAATTTTGATATTAGTTCATTGGCGTCTTGACGCTGACGGTGTTTTAGAAATTTAATTATTTATTTAATCTTATCACAAAAACAGCTTGAAGCACCATCATTGGGTGTCTGAACCCGGATCGTTTTTATCTTATTGAAGTAAATATCTTTGTCTCCTGTTATGTGTGAACAAGGCTGTTAGATTTAATTCAGAAATTCTATTGAAATCAATCTTTTACACTGGATAATTATTGTTGCGCAAAATCAGATGTGAACGGATATAATTTATACCCAACGGATGTATATTCAAGACACAAAAACCCCACTATAAATATCTACGCAAACTTATATACTAAAAAACTTTGCGCCACACATAAACGATAAAAGACGAATACTATAAGTGTTCATCGCGTGGGATATTAATACTTATCTTTAGTGATTTGCACAGTTACACATGCGTGCAATATTGGCGTAACAGAAATCTATTGCGAGATTTAATGATTCGATAAGTTTATATAAAAATCACCCACTATTATGTTTTGAATTTACAGTCATGCAAAATGAAACGTATATCGTTTAATTTTTTTTTTAATTTGAACGACAGACCAAAATGAGTATTGAAAACTGGTATTAGTGTTTTGTGGATTATTTTAGCATCACTAAGGGCTTGGGAACTATACGAGATCGAAATTTTAATTATGAAAGTAAAGCTGCGGCAGCTACTATGGAAGGTACCGCGAGTAAATTTAAAAATGGGTTTCATCATTCGACTTCTATCAGTGATCATTCGACTACTAGTAGATGAACGGATATATTGTTGGAATGCAAAAGTCGTAGAACCATCTTCCTCTTCAATGCTTTAGACTGGCAAGAAATGTAGAGATGTTATATGAATATCGAACCTATAGCTGTAAGTTAAACAAATAAACTCGTGATAATGGTTAAAATATAACCATATTAGCCTTTTGATGATTTTGCTAGGAGAGCAATCTTAGTTAACTAAATGTGTATTGAACTACTAATCATTATTCATTATTGGTGATTTTTTCAATAATCATGATGGCCAGATGGATTTCTGTACTATTTGATTGGTTGCAGTTTAAAGGTACGTTTAGCGGAAATCCTTACACCAACAGCTTTACATTTCAGCAACATAAACGTGCAAGTTGCTGAAATATTCATCTTCACTTATACGTGAAATAGTTTATAGTAACACAACTTACGTAAATTACTCATGCACAGAGTAACATCCACGCAATATAAACGCTTATAAATAGATCGACTAAGTTATTTTAGAAATTAAATAAGGTTTCTTATGTTGTGTGATTATGTGGGTGTAGTGTTGCGCGTTAAACAATACTCTGGTCTATCATAATTATTATGGGGCATCTGGCTTTCCAAGAATACCAAAATTTTCATGTTTAAACATTTTTCAATTGTTTGGTTTTCTTTTTTCTAAACTGAAATAAAACAAAAAATTACCATAAATTATAAAAAAACGATGGAAATGGTGTTTGCTTTTCATGAAAATGTTTGTTGTTCGCTGTTAATTATTACGGTGGTATAGATACAACGTGGAATCGCGCGCGTACACTAAAAGAAAAGCAATAAAGTTAAATGAAATATTGAAATGGTTTCATGTGCGGTAAAGATGTAAACAGAGAGAATTTGATTTTATACACACGGTTATCATATTTGGCCTATTAAATACATATATACAATACTAAAATATTCTATTATCTTGGTATTAGTATCAATATAGATACAGAAAACACACAAGAACAACTCTTACCAATACACAATTTTGTGATAATAAAGTGGAAATACTTTATTCGAGGTTTTCATTTCATCTTAATTTTCGTTTCATACTTTAATGGAATACTTGTCAACCCTAAAAGTTATCTTTTCGTTTTCTATAGCCGTTCAACCCAAGTTTATCTCTCACCCACATACAAAACAAAAAAAATATTACAAACCGAAAAGGATACCTAAAAACGCCTAGGTTTTTCTTATTTATGGAATAAGAATATGAATTTGTATAAGAAAATACTCCTTGTCGTCTCCCACCTCATCATTCACAATATACCGAGTACATACAAAAGAAAATGAAAAAAATAAAAAATAAAAAAATCGTTTTTGCTTTTCCTCAAGTGGATTTTCTCTTCTATTCTATAATACTTTGATGGTTGTTTGTGTTGTACATAAGTGTATAACAAGAAAGATCGTCTAGGTATAGCTAGTCTTTATAGATACGGATAGCATGCAGTTAAAGTAGTATAAATATATACATGCATAAAGCAGTAATAAACAATAGGTGTTGGTTATCTCAGCATATATTTGATTGTATATATGTGTATGTGTCGATTGACCATACGGTGGGAAAATGCGGAGAAAATAAAGTGACTTTATTTATTACATTTTCATTTGCTTTTTTTATGTCCAACGCCGTTACCGTTACTCGTTTACTAATAATTAGTTTTATAAACACAAAGAAAATTGATTTTATATCAAATATGGTAATAACAATGGGTTTAAAATTTAAATGTATATACGAGTAGGGCGAGTAATACCTGTATCACTTTTTAGAAATTTTCTTTTTCCATACGTTTACAAAAGTATAATAAAATAATATACACCACCTGTTGAGTCTGCGATCATTTCGTGTTTTGCAGTGAGTTTTATAGATTTTGATGTTCACTTTTCGGGTTTGGGTGTTAATATATTTCACTGTAGCTTTTATTAAAAATTAATAAATAAATAATTTCCACAATAAATAATTGTCAACAATCGGTTTTTATCGATTCCGATCACGAGGCAGTTTTTCATACTGTGCAATTAATCACAAGATATAACGACTTAACTTTCCAGAAAAACACAGCTTCAACAGCTAAACAAGCTCATCCAAATGATACAAAGTTTCATGGGGGTAACGGAAATAGCGATGGATTTCATGATGCTAAACATGGATATCATGATGGAGATAGTCGTCAAAAATTAAAATGTTTATCCTTAAAATAACCATAACTATATAGCAGAATATAAGACGGACGTTGATAATCGTATGTGTTAATAACACACGTACGATTTATCAAAATCAAATACTTTATTCCGAGGCTACAGCTGTTTTAATTAAAGGAAAGTTGAAACACTGTGAACTCATGAAATATCTGAACGATCATCTTCAAGCAACAAGCATCTGGTTGAAAGTGGGTTCTTGGACTGTCCTGATAAAGTAGCGATAAATGGATTATTTAGGTCAACTTGATTCTTGTAATTCTGGTGATTACAGCTTCTCAGCATAGACATGAAGCTTAACGACATCGAAAGGCACAGAATTCTCCATAGTTATGGGAAAAAATATTAAAATTGAAAATCTGCAAGGCGTCGTAATCTAGTACATAATCAATAATATATACTGATCGTCAGTTATGGTGCATATAAACACAAGGTCCGTGTGGTCTATAGATATGTCTGCCCCTCCAAGGCTGAGGCTTGACCAATCAGTGAATAAGGCGGACTTGTAGTCGTCTTTAGTTCAGTTGTACAATACTTTTGCGACATTTTCTGGTTATAATATTTGCTAATAATAATAACTAAGAACTGTTAACGTGAACTATAATAATAGTACTAACTAACGTATAAAAAAAATTGGTTGTTGCTGGTTTGAAAAACTTGGATTGTAACCTTTGTGTCTAACGAAACCATCCAAATTTTTCAACACTGTTACTGTAATTGTTTCTAAAATCTGCTACACCTATTTTGCGATTATGCACTGTGTAATATGACAATGCCTTTTAACAATGCGTAAATAGTCTAGATACGGCATTTATGTAGAAATTCGGGTGTTCGGAATTTTTTACGAACAGAGTAGAATTTTATACGCATGCTCAGTAAAACATTGCGTATTTCCTGGTATTTTTAATTAAACTATCTTCAAAAAATGAAATATATAACCGAGATTATTTTAAAATTCGAGGATGGTTTCGTTCTTAATAGAAAACATAAATGAAACTAAAATTTTGGAAGCACGTGCGTTCAGGAATTTTACATTATCCTATATATTAGCATTTCTGATGAGAGTAGATTTTATGTAATGAAATTGTTAACATCAAAATTGCCTATAGCTAATGGCACTATCAAAATTCAAGGTTAATAAAATGTTACCTTACGGAACCTCCATTACAATTAGAGCAGGTGATTTCAATCATATTGTGCATTTGCCCTTCATTTCTGGCAATCTGCTCAAACTGATACACATGTTGTTAGAGAAGCTTAGAAGATCGCGGTGCACTCCATTTTATCCATACTTAGTTCGTACATTCTAGAACGAGCAGTTCTCTCAAATATTCGAAGATGTGGAACAGCTGAGGAGTCTATTCGGTTATCCTTCCAAATCTGTTGTATATATATATATATATATATATATATATATATATATATATACATAAATATATATATATATATATATATATATATATATATATATATATATATATATATATATATATATATATATATATATATTAATAAACTTTCATCATTAGATGCTTAGAGATGTATTTTTGACAGAAAAAGTAAATCATGAACGGCTAAAAGTTCTTTGAAAACGTCATATTCTGTATCATCAGTCTTAAGTCAAAACTATCGTTTGAGAGTTAATTATATTATTTTTGGTCCACTATTTACAGTGGACGCCGGCTGTAGCTTAATGGTTAAGAGAGTTTCTCATCACGCCGCGTCCTCGAGTTCTTAATAGAAAACATAAATGAAACTAAAATTTTGGAAGCACGTGTGTTAAGGATTTTACACTATCCTATATATTAGCATTTCTGATGAGAGTAGATTTTATAGAATGAAATTGCTAACATCAAAATTGCCTATAGCTAATGGGATTATCAAAATTCAAGGTTAATAAAATTTTACCTTACGGAACCTCCATTACAATTAGAGCAGGTGATTTCAATGATCATATTGTGCATTTGCCCTTCATTTCTGGCAATCTGCTCAAACTGATACACATGTTGTTAGAGAAGCTTAGAAGATCGCGGTGCACTCCATTTTATCGTTTCCATTTTATCTCCAAAAAGTAAATCGTGAACGGCTAAAAGTTCTTTGAAAACGTCATATTCTGTATCATCAGTCATAAGCCAAAACTATCGTTTGAGAGATAATTATATCATTTTTGGTCCACTATTTATAGTGGACGCCGGCTGTAGCTTAATGGTTAAGAGAGTTTCTCATCACGCCGCGTTCTCGAGTTCGATTCCCGCCGTTGACCAAAAAATTACCATGTGTTGACCACCTACAATGTGCACCAATCTTTAAAATGGTTCGTAAGGTCTTAGTTGAGACGCAATAAGGGTCGTTTACGATCTCTAAGCCATAGATTATTATTTAGATTGGTATTGAACATACTGCTGCTACTTATCTTTCTTCATTTATTAGTCAAACTATTGCGGTTCAAATTTTTGTATTTTTATGTATTATAAACCAAGTTTTCACTCAAGACAATATTTTGCTGCTTAAACGCAAGTTGACACACCCATCGAACCAATCATGTTTGGTTAAATTTTCACCATAATGAGAGTATTCTAGGACACCATCGATGCCAAAGTTTTCATTTCTGTTTAAACGGAATTTACTTGGTCAGTGTGGTAACTTACTCACAAAATGATATTGTTGACAAGATTTTGATAGTTTAGTTTTATCAAAATCCTGTAAACATTTAATTTGTAAACATCGAATACTTTTTTATTCATTTATAATCACGATATTTACAAGAAGTGCATCGGGTATTCTGAAGTACGACTCCCTTATAGTTGAATCGACGTTACTGTTATAGCTTGCAATGTCTTTTAATCGCTATATCTATAAACCAAATATTTACGAAAGTTACATTGAAATTGTTTATTACTTACTATTCGTCTCAACTAGAATAACCCAAAATCAAATAAAAGGTTCACGTCTCACTTTTTTATCCATACCTAGACTACACCCGATCGTAGTGTGAACTTAATCAATTAAAAGTAGCGTTCGATTTGAACTATTATTAAAAAAAGTTTTCAATATCCTTAACTTTTCAGTATATAACAACTTTTTATTCAAAAGAATAAAAACCTTAACGAAAAAGATGGAATGAAAATTCAGAAGTCACTTTTCCTCTATACATCATAACGCTTTTTTCATATTATCTTTCTGAAAAAAAGGAAAAATTGTCCGATTCGATAGCGCATGTGCTCAAACCGAAAAAGATGCCATAACGGAAAATACTGAAAATGATAACTGGAAAAATCTACAAACAAAAAATAAATAAAATAATAACACAATATAAAATAAAATAAAATTGAGAATTTGTCTCCTAATAAAGTAAGTACATCTACAGAGGCAAAAAAGCTCAAGAAATTTTCATTATTGTTATTATTTTTTTATTCATTATAATGAATTTTCCTTTTTCTTACTTTCATACTTTTTTTTTAAGATATAAGAGAAATAAAAACATAATTTTCTTTACTTTCTGTTTTTCTTTTTTTTTAATTCTTCATTTTAGAACGACAAACTTTATCGTTTTTGTTTTTGCTCTCTCAAAAGCACAAAACAAGTACAAAAAACTTTTTCTTTTGTTAGATATTTTTTATTTTCGTTTTTCATTTTTCATATGAAAAAAAGTTTACGGTATTTATTTTAGTTTCTCGAAAAAAGAAAAAGAAAAATCATGGCAAAGAAAAAAAATTGGAATAACTTGGGAAAGGCTTCTTCTCGAGTCGTTTGTTGTATGAGTATATATGTACTCATACATGGGTATGTATGTATGTACAAGTATAATGTACCGATACGAGTGGATGTTGTATAATATGTCAACTGGTAAATTTTTGATGTGATTTCTCGAAATATAGAAATGAGATTAAAAAATTTGCTTGTGCTTTTTTGATATTGGTTTCGTTCGCATCGCTTTTGTTTGTCTTGCTGAATAATAGCAACAACAACAACCACAACGAGCGTATTATATCAAAGCGATCCTACATAAAGAAGCCGCAATGATTGACCCTTTAAATTTATTGAGCTTATTTATGGGGTCTAGATTTTCATACATTCCATAAGAACTAATGTAAAATTGAAGATTTTTGGTTCAAATTTAATGAATGAAAAATACTGAAATCAAAAATAATTTTTATATCAAAATTTTAATCAAACATTTTCATATAACATATATGGAAATCAAGTGAAAATACGAATTATTTTAATAGTTATGATAAAAAGAAAAACGGGTTGATTTATTCAAAGCTTTCCAAATAGAGAGACCGAATGAGAACAGTAATCGGTGTATAAAATTATCGGTGCGAGAAAGAGTGATTTTCTTTATGTTATATGCTTGTGTGTGTATTTGTGTGTGTATATATATGTTTGTATGTATGTAATATGATGTTAATGGAAAATTATTCACTTTAAATGTGGTTGATTTGGGTGGGTGGTGTATTACATATATTCATATAAAAGCTTTAATTTGTTGTTAGTGCTTTGTGTGAAAGGTTAAATTTGTATTAAATTTGGTACACTTTAGTTGAAAATTGTTGTTTGCCCTTTTCGTTTTCGTTTCATTTTCAGTGATAATTTTTCAATTTTTGTTTGTTTTATTGTTTTTAGGGAAATAATTCGTTTGTTTTATTTCAGATTGTTAGCAACTTAGTAGACACTTGCTTCGTATGATAACTTTAGGAGATTAGGGAAGTATGAAAGCTATTATTATTTAATCAATTAATTAATATTATTCGTAAGTAATCAATACACTAAATAAAGTTTGAATACAAAATAAATTTTTTGAGAGTGGCTTACGATTTTTTAATATGAATAAGTACGGTGTGCTTTTCTATGATTTTGTGGAGATACTCCAGTGTTTTCAGGAATTTTCAAGCTTTCAACATCTTTTGTCGCATGCATCTTGATAACGATCATTTAGATTTGGGTTTTGAGATATGATCATAGAAGGTTGTACGAATATTTCTACAAATTTTAAGTGTCATTGGTTATTACCTACCAACTAGGCTGAGACATGATGTGTAAGATTATACTCCATCTTAGTTAATTATTAAGTTTGATGCCATTTTATTAACAACCTTGTACGATAGTTGATCTGTATTTGGCATATTTAATTAAAAAAAGCTTATTATACATAGACTAAGTTATGCACCTTTGAAGAAATTTATATACTACAACAAATCATAGTTGTGCCATTATATAATCAATCCTTGCATAGACATTCCATTTTGAATTAAAGCTTACTTACCATATGAGATGACCTAGCATGGAGCAGAAAATATTAAAAAATTCTTACCACTAAGTTTAAACTACGTATATTCTCACCCAAGCACGCCATTCAAGGGAGTAACCTAAGATTGGTATATTTCAATCAGCTAAATAATAAATTTTTTTAACTGAAAATTTTCTTGTTAGGTTCGAGAATTTTTTTATTAAAACGGAAGGCCAAAATCATAAAAAGCTAATCTACAACCTTCATCAATCTAAGTATAGAGTGAAATATTGTCAAATTTTCAGATTTCGAAAATATAACGAGTCTTGGAATATATGGTTTAGTTCCCAAATTAATGTTGGGATATATGATTTAGTCTCATAAACTTTTTGTACTTAGAAGCAACTCTAGAAAATTTGACAAACTAAAGATGTATTACTTTATTTTCGATATAACCCGTCCGATTAATAATAAAATACTTTTGTTTCATTCAAATGACAGAATTAGCCGCATCTACAGTACACTATTTTGTTGAAGCAATTTTGCATATTCAATTGATTGACCCATTATTTCACCAATATATAGTATCTAGATGATAAAAATAACATTTTTCCTTGACGCATCCTTCCAAATGATCAGCCAACAAATAAAATCGCATCTATACTCTGAGAAGGATCCTAATGTCATCTATATTATTTTAATTTAATATTGTGAGCTTAAGTTAACATTTTAACTGTTTTTCAACATCATTTTATTCAGTGGGTAGATTAGATTAGAAATAAAACTATATATGCATTATGCTCGAGGTTTCACTTATAGTAGTTATTTGAGTGTTATGAACATACTAAATATTACGAACTGATCAAAGCTGTATTGGAACTACAAATTTTTAAAGGAATATCATTGTCTATTACCAAAGTACATTGTCTTTGCTATTACTATAAAGTTCAGTAAATAGTAGTATTAATCTAAAATACCTTATGTAAAATGTTAATGTATGTAATGTAGTTTTACAAAAGTATTAAAAGATAAAACTGGTTTTCAAACGTTAAAAATGAATGAACTTCAAATAACCTTTTACATCAAAATATTAGAAACTCGTTTGGAAAACTGCTATAAGACCGAAGATCTTCTTACTCATTCATGATTTTAGTTTATTTGAGTAAATTTGTCTAACCAGTCATAAACAATTAATAACTTGAACTTAAATAAACTACTAATTAAACTAACGTGAATTTGCGAATTGTAATCGAAAAGTTATTTTTTCTATCGCAACTATTAGTTTAGTTCACAATAATCGAATCAGAACTAAAACCGAATATAATTCTTGACCGGTTATGACAGATTGATCACAAATATGATTAATTGATGCAGCTCTGTCATCGTTTACAACAAAGCACAAATTTTTAAAACAATCTCGTTTCCCCATGTTGCTTGAATGATAAAACACAAAAGTATTTATTTCTTTACTGTATATTTGGTAACATAAAACCATGGAAAAGCAGCTACCCAAAATATCAATAAATTTTAACAATACCCGAAAAACTTAGGTCAAAAGAAGAGCTTTTCCGACTTTTTTTCTTTATTAGGTTCATAAAAATCAAAGCTTCATAAAATATCTTCAGATATTCAGAAAATACAAGCAGACAACAACAATAAATTTTTTTCAGTACGAACGAATATATTCACCAAAAGCATGGAAACATGTTAAAAAGAAAATGAGAAAATGGAATGAGAACGTATGAAAATCTTTTTCTCATGATTATCATTTTTAGAAACGAAAATCATCGGTTTTTCGCTTTTCTTCCTCTTTTTTACGTCTTCGATTAAATTATTTTTTTGTGTAGTTTTCAATTTCAAATGTCACACAATGGAGAAAAATATAGAAAAAAAACCCAAAGTAAAATTAAAACGACAACAAAATAAATGATGGTGAAGGAAAAACTGAAAATGAAAATTTAATCGAAGTATGACAACAATAAAGTGTAATGAAAAATTGGTATCTTCTGTATAGTTTACTGCTGTTTTCTCGTTTTATGTTCTTTTTCGTAATTTTGTCTGTTAGTATCCGAATATAGCCGAACGACTCCCGAATTACGAGTACCCATGACATAATTTCTTTTTATTTTGCCATTTTTGTTCGATTCTCAATTGAAAATATATAACTTGAATGTTTTCAAATCAAATTAGATTCCAACTAAAACAAATTTATACTATTTCCATTTTTGGGTAAATGGTAAGTTAACAGATATTCTTTATAAAGGGTTAGATTCTATCTCTAAAATGCTTAATATAAAAAGAAATTATAAGCATGAGTATTCGACTTAGGGAAAAAAATAAAAATCTACAAATTAACCTACTGGCTCCTAGTATATCCACCAGTAGACATAGACGTACCGTATCGAATAGTCAGATTATCTTATTTGGTCCGAATTCAAAATACTGCTGTTTACCATTTCTTTGAATACTTAACATTTTGTAACGGGTGTTTCTTATTTATTTTTATAATTTTTTTGTTGCTTAATAATTTTCTTGGTGTTTTTTTTTGAGTCACACCTTTGAGTCGGCAACACTGCTTTATTTGATTGACAGTTGCATTTTGTTTAATTTGGTTTGACATGGAAAGATTTACATCAGGGCAACGTTTTTTGTTTAAAATTGTTAAATTTTTTTTATTTACCATTCACATTATTAATGTTTAAAAATTTACTGATTTTAATAGTGGAACTTAAACAGTGTTAAGTGTTAAATAAGTTTAACACTTAAAACTAAAAAATAAATACACTTGAAGAAATTTGATAATTTGTGTGAAAGTTCACTCGTTGATAAACTAATTTTTGCGGTGTGCGAATTAAGAAAGTTTTAAAATATGCAATTGAAATATTATTAATGGCTATTTAGCATTTCTAGAATTTAATTACATAAATATTAAGCTTAATAAGCATACTTATTAAGCTTTAACAAAGATTTCACTTACAGTCACACTTTTCTTAATAGATTTATATTAAAAATATTGCAGCCGACGTATTTTTTGTATAGCCCGTCGTTAAAGAAACCCATAAATATGACCATAAAATGACAATCAAAAGGAACAATGATTCTAAATAGTTGCAAATAAACATTTGAAACTTATAAATAGATTTTGTTGGCATCACCCGATATGTCTACTAATGTAACTAATATTATAGAAAAACGTCATAGGCTACGAGTAAAACCAAAAACAGTTGGAACAATTAACATTGTTATCTCACGGTTGAAAAATGAGTATAAAATTGATAAAATTTAAGTGTTCATTTTATTCCACGCAAAAGTTATTATTAAACAAATTTTGTATTTAATTTGATTATTATAGCTGTTCGGACAAATAGGTATATCAATAAAAGTATTTCTATTTAGCGCTAAATATCATAGTAAAATATATTATAATTCAGTACTATAAAATAATACTGTAAAAATATTTTATATGAAAATTGTATATGGATGTGAAATCGTTTCTATGCAGTCATATTTTAAAAGTGAAGTCGTTTCTTAAATATGAAGCATTTTATAGTAGTTTCTTTATGGTAAATTCATAACTTTAACATTTCGTGTTGTGTGGTTTTAGGCTGATTTCCATTATGAATAAAATTTTGTCAGTATTTTTTACTGGAAAAACAAAAGCGAGCAAAAAATTATAAATGCCATTAGAGTGACTGAGATCGTTTTTTCCTTTTTTTTCTTTTTTTATAGTGGGTATATTTTGACAGCTGCATGTAACATAACCAATAAATTTCAAATTTTTTTTTGTTTTTCAAAAAAAAAGACAAAATACACTTTAAATCTACAACAATATATTAAAAAAAAATAAACTTAACATAATTATTCATTATTTCAATTATTTTCACAATGAATTAAGATGAATGACACAAAACGAAATGTTAAAATTATTCATTGAACACAAAAAATCAGCAATCTTTATTTTTCCTAAAAGACATTTCTCCAGTACTGAATAAAAATACTTCTCTTCATATATTTTGTCAGTACTGCTATAGTTATTTTCTCAGTAACCATAAAAATTTACTCAGTACTGAATACATTTTTTGTACTGAAAATATTTTTATTTCACTCGCACTTTAAGAAAAAGTTAATTTTTTATCCCGCCTTGACTATTTTGTCAGTATTTTTTCATAATGGAAATCAGGCTTTATTTTAAATCATAGTGGAAAATGAATAATTACGGTAAGTTATTTTTTTTATATTCATGGTTGTAAAGTGGGTTATATCTATTTTTTCGATAACAAAAAAATTGTGAAATTTATTGGTTATGTTTTTAACATCTGTCAAAATATATCCATTTAGGTGAAACAGGGAAAACTCTGTCACTCTAATGGTATTTGATTTTTTTTCTCTTTTTGGTTTATTTAGTAAGAAATACTGCCAGAATTTTTTCATTATGGAAATCAGGCTTAAAGCAGTATAAAATATTTTTATAATATTATAAAATAATTCTAATAACAAGACGTATTAAAAATTGATACCAATAAAATATAAAATTGAATTTATTTTTATATTAAATACTTTAATATGTAATAGGTTTAAATTGTATAACATTTTGGTATAATAAATTATTTGAATTAACAGTACAGAAATTATATAAAATTAATACTTATTATAAATTAAATTTATTGATACTATACATAAATTTAGGTTGGTTATTTTATCTAAAGTTGAGCTTAATGATTAAGCTTAAAAATATTGCTTTTCCCAGTATCATAATTATTTTTCCTGTGAATACTGGAACTTAAAATCACAACAATTATTGAAGTTTTAAAGATTCGTTTTCAAAAAAAAGTTATTTTAAGTGCAATTACTTTACTTAAACAACTAATTGGAAGCCATTTAACTACAGTTATAAAAGTTTATTAACTCATACTTATTCCCAAACATCATATTCTTATGCAGTAAGTAATTAAATCTACCTAAAACTTTATCTCAAAGACATCAGAAAATCTTTGTTAAGGAAGATTTTGCAATAACACATGAACTCAAAATTGGCAAACTTATTTTTTTTCTAATTATGATTACCTTTGTTTCTATCAACCTTGATTTTCTCCTGAATCCTCCCTATACCTATATTTGATGTTTAATCAAACCGTATTGGAAAGTCATAAGTAACATATCCAGAAACTTCATCATTAAAATGTACAAATTTATAATAGACATTTTACTTACCAATTCCGTACACACAAAAAATATCGGCAATCTTCGTTTATTTAGAAATTTTCCAAATTAATTTGTGACCTTCAAAATTCAATAGTCTGTTTTAATTTATGCCTGCGGCTAAATGTATTTATGCCTGCGGCTAAATGTTAATTTATGCCTGCGGCTAAATGTAAATCTCTTTAAATCTTCTCGGGATCTATTACGGATATTTTGATGTGTGCTGGCAAATTTGGTGTTGTCCTTAGCTTACCTATCGTTTCTTAGCTTACTTTAAATAAATCTTATATTATTGGAATTAATGAGCACTTCCTACAAAAACAAAAATTATTTATCTAAAATGTTGATGTAAACTGTAAAAAATCTATTGATCTAAAATCTATTGATTGATCGGAGTTTATTAATTTTATGATGCTACAAATTATTTCATTAGCAATACTGATTTATGTATGAAACTAAACTATTTAAAATAAATCGAGATTTAATAAATGCTTTATACGAACTTATTTGATACAAGGAATTTAGTGTATGCTTCAGCAACTGCTAATTTTACCTCTTCGATGGCGTAAGTGTTAAATTTTCTTGTAAGTAACTTGCTGACTATTATAATAATTTATAATATTCTTTTATAATTTCAGACCCACGAGCTAGATATGAATCCTTTAATGGACTATATTTTACAAAGAAAAAGTTAACTTGAAAAAAAAATTGAATAAACTGAATTTGCAAGATTTTGTGTTATACTTCTGGAGTTATAAAAAGACCTTCAAGTTATGTATAATTTAATTTGATGTTATGTATAATTTAATTAAATTTAATTATTAAACTCAAAAGATGTTTTTAAGTCTACCGAAGAAGTAGGGTCATTCAAATTTCGAATAAATTAGTTTTAACTTTTAATATTAAACATGCGCCACACTTTAGGATGTATGGTTTCATGTAGCAAAATGTGATTTTCAATAAAAATTTCGACACCAAAATAAATCTTCTTTTTGAAAATTATATTTTGATACGCTACATATATTTTGAACCATACAACCTAGCGCGTTGCGCATGTTTAATATCAAAAGACGTTCATCTTTTTTTTTCTGCCAATTGAATTTTATATACAATTTTGGTTAAAATATCATATTAAGGATACATTACCGCACACCCGGCGTAAACGTTGAGGTATCTAAAATATCAGAAAGAAATACTAGCATATTTGCAACAGTTAATTTAAATTACCTTTATCATCAAGAATTCAAAGTCCATTTGAAATAAAATTTCAAGCATTAAAAAAGTAATTGTGTTCAAGAAATTAACCAACATTTCAAATAAAATTTAGAGTTAATTTAATAAATGGGCACATATACAGCATTTACATTACATTATAAGAAATGAAATGTTAAAGATACCTCATAATTATTGTGAATAGTAACATAATTAATGGAACACCCCGTGGATAAGATCTAATTGTTCAGACCACTGAACTTGTTAGAATCACGGTTCGTGTGAACCACAGACTGCATTCCGGAAATATTCAAAATCTTGTCCAATATTACTACTATTACTCTTTATCCCGAATTTATGGTTGATTATTTCAAAACATAGCCAATATTTAGTTAGTCATATATGAGACAGATGACGGTCCGATATAATTACTTTTCATATCAACAACGAATGTACTACCACAAAACTAAGGAAATTATTCTATTTCATGTAAAATTTATATCAGCTAACCCTCAAATTTTAAGACCAGCAGCACTTCAGTATTAACTATTTTATTAATTCAACTGAGGAACAAGGTTGAAAGATGGGTCAGGGAAGTAGAGCAAACATTCAAGGGGATTTGCATACAGATATAATTTTAACAATAGGTGCGTTTTGAATATTTTACGAGATATTGCAACAGAATTAAGGAATTTTATATTTGTACCAACTGTTTGTTGGTGTTTGGCTTTTATCTCCCAAAGCACTTGCAACACTTTCGCGGTTTCCTTTTCAATATTCTACCTTACAACGAAGCCAAATTGGGGACTTCAAGATATTAAGCCGTTTATCGTAAACTTTCTACACTTTTCAATGCGCCATGACAGCCTATATATAGTTATGATATGAAAGTTTGTTCGGTGTATGATATCAGCATTCCACCAACCGACCTTAGATATATGCATCGACACCAACCCGTCCCCGACGCAACTGCGTTAAACGAGTAAGAGTCAGCTATGAAGACTAAAACCTCTTCCACAACCGAATGCTTCATAAGCTTTATCCCCATTTCGAGATTGGTAAGAATAGGTGATTACTTGATGGTACGAGACCGTGTAAACGAGAGATCCAGTATGATAAGATTGAACACGGAAACTAAGAGAAAAATAGTGCGGCCGGATTTTTATCAGGAATGTTAATTATTTTATTTTTGGTAATTAATTGTAGTAAGAATTTATGTTTATTAATTGTAGTAAGAATTTATGTTTATTAATTGTAGTAAGTATTAAAGAGTTTTTTAAAGTCAGTGAGTTTTTTAAGCGACTCAGTCGATGGGTAAATATAAAGAACTAGATAAACATACTAATACACATTTTTACTGAAGTGAAATAAAAGGAAGTGAAATATCAATACAGATTAAAATTACAAACGGTGAAAGGTGACGGTGCGACCAATAAAGGAAAGTAAGAGGTGAAAATACGAATTTTTGACATGAGGTCCTATTTGAGGATATTATGGATGGGACTTCAGAGTTTCGATACGGGCATAAAATTTATCGAATATAACCAAAATCATCAAAAACGGGAAATTCGGCAAAGGTATATCTATCATGACTGAAGGAATTAAGAGTACACAAAAAACCAGGGAAAGGATTTGCTGCAAGATACTCAGTTACCAAGAAGGAAAGTTACCTTTTACGTGGGATAGATGACACACTAGATATATTGGCAGGTGAATGGATTTTTTCAACATTGAATTTGTAGTGCAAGTGGAGGTCGTAGACAAAAGTAAAATAACAGTGTTCAGTGTCAATGGATTATGGCAAATTTTTGTTATGGCATTTAGGCTTAGTAACGCTATACTATGACTTTCAAACGAATTATGGAACGCGTATTTAAAGACTTTCATTGGAAAACATGCATGGTATTTTCGGATGACATAATCGTTATGGGAAACATTTCAATAAACATCTACAAAACATATAGAGAACGTTAAGTCCGAAGAAATTGTGTATCGTTCCAGGGTGGCATTTTGGACATAGAATAAAAACAAGTGATATTCATCCGTCGTAACCGAAAGGTCAAGAGCGCAAAACATCACAAGAACACTGCATGAACTGACACAGAAAAACATGCCGTTCCAATTAAGAATGAACCCACAGAAGCATTCAAAGAGCAATCACTCTTTCATTTCTTTATATCAGTGGCTGTATTGACGGACGTTAGTTGATTTGTATAATGTGTATTAATAATAGGTAAATAAGTGGAAGCAGATACTCTAATAAAATAACAAAAACATCATACTCACAATTACGTATTGTGCTTATAAAATACTTCATAAACTATATATGTAAAGACGTAAAATTTGATTAATTAAACAGTATAATCCAAACCTTTACTCATTTTTAATCTTTTCTAAACATAACTCTTATCACCTGTAGCAAATGCGGAATAAAGTGAAACCAAGATTCAAGCAACAATATTCTGTTATTGTCAGTTTCCTATAGTTTTCTTAAGTGAAAAAACAGAATTTAAGTACATATTTTGAAACCTAAATTTTACCACCCTTTATAAAAACATTACGTATTTTAAGTAAACTATAGCAACACATTTACTAAAGTAAAATATAAATTAATACAAAAAGTAAAAAACAGAAACAACCATGACGTCACACACAAAATAATACAGTGGGAGAAAAAAATTAATTCGATAGTATTCTTGGTTCAAATCACAAACTCGTGTGGCGGAGAACTCATATCCAAATTAAATTTGCGATAACTTTTCGTGATGAACTATGTACACAAATTCAAACTCGTTACGGATATTGTATCTAGTCCAGTACATATTCTTACATATACATATAGATTTTTTATAAACACACCCATACACATATTGTAATGATAAAAGCTAACTTCATATACCCTTGCTTCGTATACAGCCTAAATGTAATAACATACATTTATACATTTTTTTGTACATAAAACAATGTCATTTTCATTGTTGTTTTTAATTTTTCATATTTTCCATGATATCTAATTTTTATTTTGATAAAATCCTGTAAAATCAACAAATCATCATCGTCATTTTTAACAAGAAAAATAGACAAAAAAAAACAAATTCGAGAGAATGAAAATCTTTTATAAAGAGTGTTTTTTCTCACATCAATTTCCCATCCACGTGATTTATCTAATCAAAACCACTCAGAATACAATAGAAACAGTATACATAAATAAATAAACCAGAAAAAATACAGCGACGACGAGGACGTCAAACCAAATACTGAAAAGTGGATATACTATATTCAAAATCGAGAAAAAACGGTTTTTCACAAAAAGAAAATGAGGCGAAAATAAAAATACAAAATTATATATGTATATACACATACATACATAATACCATTTCGTCACTGTCATTATTTCGTGTATTCGCTTCCCTTTTTTTATACACCATAATAATAATGACAATAGGAAAAATATGAAAATTCCAATACCACCACCACCACCGTCGCCATCGCCACACTGTCATACCGTTTCACAAGAGATAAAGTATCGCACAAGCAGCATTGTAGCATGATCTTTACATGGAAAGAATATAAATAAATTTCTGAGTTTTTCACAAAAAGTTTGGCAAAATATATGTGAATACGTACATGTATATGTATAGAATTTAAATATGTATGGTCTATGTTTATCTCTTTCATTTTAAAATGGTTGTTTCAACCTTTAGTTTCAACGTGTATGCATAGTAAATGTCAGAATTTGTATTTTACATAAAATAATTTTCCGTCACACAATCTGCAACAATCCGCGAACTCAGTGTATGATTCGAGTTTCACTCGTTTTGCCCGAGATAATAGATAAATAATCTATCTCATTTTCACAATAGTATCGCATACGGAGAAAATATAGAAAATCTGTTAGGGAATTTAGGAATTTATTTTTTTGTGTCATATTTTTACTTTTCAATCTTTTTTCTCCTCTCTACTCACCACTCGGTCGTTTGTTACCCCAATTGTGCGCATCCCACACCAATGTGGATAAGGTTGTTACAGTTTTATAACACACAAAGAACACAAAAATGAGGTTCACTCGAGAGACGAAGTGGATGGTGTGTGAGAAATGTTTTCTGTGAAAAAGGAAACAACTATAGCTATACACCGAAAATAATTTTCCAGAGAAATTTTTTTTTATTTTTGCTGTTCGTTCATTCGTTTTATAATTTTCTGTTAGTGTTTTCAATTTATACTTTGTTATTACATTACACTGTTAATTTAAGAAAAATATATATTATTATTATTATTTTGAGGGAAATTTTGGAAAATTAGATGAGATTTTGAAAGGTGGTTTTATTATTGTTGTTAAATCACAAAAATAAAAACACGAAGTGAGTGAGTGGCTGAAGAGGATGGATAATGGATATAGGGGTTGAGTACGTAGATATTCTTTTTTTTTGGGTTAAGAAATAAAATTTGCCGAATTTTATTTCTTTTTTGTGTCAGATTTTGTTAGTTGATGTGTTTTATTTAATTTCCTTTTATAGGTAGTAAATTGTCAGAACGGTTTTTTTGTTTTAACTGAAAATTGGGGGCGAAGTATTATTTTTTGTGCGTCTTTGTGTTGAATATGCGTCCTAAGAAACTTAAAGTCTAAACAATTTATTATCACATATATATTTAATACATTGAGATATTTTCCACTTAGTGCAACATTGTAGTGTCTAAATATTAAAAAAATTTTGTTCAATTGATTGACGACGTTACGATACACGTTTATTTTTATTATATTGTACAATTTATATGAAATACATAATAATTCTATAATTTGAAATTAAAAAAATTGTACCTTAGCAATTATTTTACCGCTTAACAATTCTTTCTTTTTCAACTAAATAATGTTTTACAAGGTTACATAATTAACTTAAACTTATTAGTTTCATTTAGGTTTATGCTACAAGTTTTGTCAAACAGTACTTCCACTCTATTGGTACACATACCACTTCAGAGATATCAGTTATGATATCAAGAATAGTTAGTCACACAAATTTGCACGTTATTACGATATGATAAGTATAACAATTAATTGGTACCAGTTTTGTTTGAGAGTTGAATTAAGAATCTCGCACTCTTCAAAGAAACGCAAAAGAGAGAAATGATGAGGTGTTACCTCATCTAGTTCACAAATAGTACATACTTCTCAGTTTAAGATTTAACTAAGAAAATGCCCGGCTTATATTGATTATATACATTGGATATATTATTGGAGAATGAGTATAATGGGATATTGCTATTCATTTGATGCCATTTTGAAAAAGAGTAGATATTTTAAAAAGTTTTTGAGCGATGTCACACAACATTTTAGATTAATTTATATCGAACACTTCGATTTTGTTAGTCCTTTACTTCTGATCACTTCGTAAATTGTTTGTAATATTATACTACAGACATCTGTTTAATTATAACAACTCAATATTATGTGTGGTAAGCAGAAGGACCTTAACTCAAGGAAGATTTTAAGTTAGTTATCTTGGTAATAAACAAAGAATCCCTTGCACTACTTACAAAGGCCAATGGAGTATCAACTACGATTGCGAGTAAAGCACTCTAAAATTTAACAAAAATGTTGTGGCCAGTAACGAAGGAGTTGGATTGTTGGTAGAAGAGGCCAACCCAACCCAACTAGTATAAAAAAGCAACAGTGAATGACCAATGATAAGCTTTACATCTGCAGTAGGTGAGTGGAAATTACTTCAAACGGGACAGTCGGACATAATTGTTTACGCTACGTTTGTTTTATGCCACCATAAAGATATTCAGATCATGTGACTTCAGGAATAAACATGGAAGAAAGACCAGAATATAGGGAATCCAATACCGGTTTTCGGTAAACTGAAAAACCGGCAAATTTTCAAAATTTTACCGAAAATACCGAAAATTAAAAAATTCATATAATTATTATAGTATAATATCTTTTCATATAATATCTTTTACTGTAAATATATAAAATATATAAGATATAAAAAATATATAAGTGAATATATAAAATAAAATATATTCACTTATTCAATTTAATAAGAAATGTTCTTATTATATTCATTCCTTTTATTTATGGATCTATATGAATAGGGTTTTTGATTTAATTTTATACCGATATTTTAAACGTGCTGATATAAATCTGCTTCATCTCATTAATTTCTTTACACAGATGTGACTAGACTTAAGGTTAATTCATGGTTAATTCGAGTGTGTCAACACTAACTTCAATCGTCTTATGAAATTTAATTTATTTAATGCTTGAAATTAACGGAACGGGTTATTTTACCCCTAATTAAAATCAGAAGTATTCTACCCAAACTGTATAAGAAATTTAGGTGGTTAATTCAGTAGAAATAAAATAACTGCAAGACAATTAGTGAAAAGAGTCTCTATCCTGCTCAAGAATTGAACATTTCTCGCTGTTTTGTGATGCGCATTTTGTATTTCGGTTGTCCGTTCGTAAATTGGGCTGTGGAACGCACAAATAATTGGAAGAAAATGAACTGTTATACTAAAAAATCTTTAGAAAAAATTACCTAATAGCCGCTCTTACAATAATAAGCGGCGTTACCAGACTATAATAAACGAGTTTTTGCTATACCCAAAGTTCTTAAAATAGACAAGCAGGATAATTTGAAACAACAAATAAGCAGTCGTAACGGAGATGTCAAAATGACATGAAGCATCTACGATTGGACTCTGAACGACTTTTTTGGTAGAAAGCCGTTAATGATAGTAAGTATTACGCTTATCATCTAGAGATTATCCAAGATTTAGTAGATCAAATTATATTAACCATTGACGTGATAAAATGCCAAACAGTCGAAAATATTCTGAAAAATAGGGGTTGGCAGAATGTAAAGCTAATAGTCATTTGAATGAAATGATGTTTCATTCTTAATGACAATGTATCTCTTTCTAATAAAACAAACCGCTTTACAAAACATTCGTTCGTCTTTGTATTTAGAGCCAAATTAATTTATGGGCCACCCTTTATACATCGAGGTTATCTAATACCAAGAAATGAGTTATCTGTTAAGCGTTTCTTCTCTCTCACAATACAAATAGAATGTACAGCCATTTCAGTTCGAAATATTAGAAGTTCAATTTTTAGTTTGAGTTTCATGAAATTAAGCTACCTTTCCAAATTCCGGTTATATACTAAGATATAGCCAGTTGTTTTCATATTGTAAGTTGAAAGCGCTTTTGTAAGAAATAAAAGCTTTCTGCCAATATATATTGAGAGAAGCCATTTTGGTGTTTTAAAACGAACTATCAACGAACTACCAACAAAACAATATTTATAAATTAAATTTATAAAATACATTGTTTTTATTTATTCTATTATTATTATTATTGTAATAAATTTTAACTTAAAAATGTCTTTATTCTCAAAAAACCAAAAATAATAAGTAAATAATTAAGATATATTAGATGTTTCAATGATGTTTTTGTAGATTAAACAATTACCGAAATTTACCGGGAAACCGGTAAATTAAGAAAAAAAAATACCGAAACCGGTAAATGAAATTTTCGGTAAATTTGGATTCCCTACCAGAAACTGTTGCTTTGTAATTTTTCATAAATGATTCTTAACTATGTGGAAGAGTTGGACTGAAGTCTTCCTTTTCTAGACACGATTATGGTTGTGTTCAGTTGACACTCCTATTTAATAAGATTGATGAGCATTTCAACTTTCAGATTACATTCTTGTAACATGCAAGAAGGATTTGTCCCTGCCTAGCAATTGTACATAAGAGGCATTTGTAGGCTCGGTACGTATTTGGCTGCCTCTCTAAACTTGCAAATAGTATATTCTTTCTTTAATGAATCAGGAGGAGTCAAATTCATGGTATCACAATGGAACGTTACCAGTCTATGTGAACGTAGGATCTACTGCCTATATAAAGGGTGGACCATATAAAAGTTTAAATTTTAAAATGAAATAAAACAAAAACGCTTTAAAATGTTGCCAAATTTATTTTTTGGTTGTGAAGTACAATTGTTCCGGTTAGAGATGGAATATTATTTCATTCATGCTGTTAGAGATGGAATATTATTTCATTCGTGCAATTTTTGAGCACTCTTTCAAGTGTATGGAGTTGTTTCTCGACGATGACATTACGAATATCGACCTTCAAATGCTCTATTGTGTCTTGTTTGTCGGCATAACACTTGTATTTAACGACGCCCCACAGAAAATAGTCCAATGGTGTTAAATTACAGCTTCTTGCCGGCCAATTGACATAACCATTTCGGATAATTAAACGGCCACCAAACGTTTGACGCAATAAATCGATTGTGGCATGAGTTGTACGGCAAGTTGCACCATTCTGTTAAAACCAAACATCAATATAATGAAGAGCGAGCGCAAAAAAATCGGTGCGATAAGTTTCTTCATAAACATAATGGTTGTGCCGTCCTCATTTTCAAAGAAATATGGGCCACTGATACCTCCGCTCCATAAGCCGCACCAAATAGTCACTCGTAATGTGTGCATTGGCTTCTGTGAGACCACGTGTGAGTTTTGTGAGCCCCAAATACGGCAATTATTAACGTACCCGACATAAGTAATGTCAGATTCGAAATAACTGGTGGTTCAAATTTAAACCGATAGATGGAACCCTCTGTTATAACTCATTCTTTTTTTTATAATAGAAAAACTATGTATAAGAGGTTTTCGCTTTCTTTGCTTAGTTTGGCAAATATTATAATTGTTTCACTTGTTACAGCCTCCTGCAGATACATATTTTCTTTTTCTTGATATATAGTTCTGTCATTCGATTAAGTTGCTTTCATTATAAAATTATCGCTGATTTCATATCTGTTATGCAATAACATTTCGTCTCATCATGCATATGCTACCGGATTTAATGTATGCTACTATGCGAATTTGTATCAGAAGAACTAAGCTTGACATTTTGATTTATTAATTTATTTAATGTAGGGCGTGATGATCATTGTATTACGGAGTTATTTGGTTATTTTTCTGAACACCTAAATAGTACAACGCAATTCTCAGTCGATCTGCTATGAACAATGATTAATTTATCTAACAATTTCCAAAGGTTTTCTCAGAAGTCATCTGTGATCACTTAAAAAATGAATTCTTGATAGACCACGAGGATCGAATAATGGAAGAGAATAGGGAAACAAAATAAAAAGGAATGAATAAGAATTCAGGTTTGGAACAACTTACCAAAATCCACGATGGATCAAACTTACCTCGTCATCACATATATGAAAAACTAACAATTTACGAATTCTGAAATATAATTATTTAGTTTATGATTATTTAATTATTTAGAAACAGTTTACTTAATTTAAAATTAACAGTCTGAGTTAAGCAACAACATTTTGTATTATAAAACAGATAATTTCCTATTGCAACACACAACACAGTATAATAGATTCTTTTTAGAAAAGCCTCTCTGGCCAAATAATTATAGAATAATCGACTATCAAGAATGATTCTCAACAAGTTTGTACAACAAATGATGAATTGCCATCAAAAATCTCTGACAACTAATGTAATACTAACGGGTGTTTTTTTAGGAGGTTTGTTTTTCCGATAGATGTCGTTTTATTTTATGAGTTGTTTTGACAGCTCAAAGTGGCATTTCTACTCAGTATTGTTTGGCAAATCATTATGAATAGGTTAACTCCAGAACAACGTTTTCAAATCGTGGAAATTTATTTTCAAAATCAGTGTTCAATTAAAAATGTTTATAGAGCACTTCGTGAATTTTATGGTGCACATAATCGTCCGTCAGAGACCACCATAAAGAACGTAATTACCAAATTTCGGTCTACATTCACTCTTTTGGATGCCAAGCCACCGACAAGAATGAGAAGAGTTCGTACAGAAGAAAATATTGCTGTCGTTGAGGCCAGTGTCGAAGAAAACGACAATTTATCGATTCGTCGTCGTGCTCAGCAAATTGGACTTTGTCCATGGACTTTATGGAAAATTTTACGTAAAGATTTGGGTTTGGTGCCATACAAAATTCAATTGGTGCAAGAATTAAAGCCACACGACCATCGTTTGCGCCGTGAATTCAGGGATTGGTCGTTAAATCAATTGAACGAAGATCCATTTTTTTACCGCAAAATTCTCTTCAGTGATGAGGCGCATTTTTGGTTAAATGGATACGTCAACAAACAAAATTGTCGCATTTTGAGCAAAGATAATCCACACGCCGTTCAAGAATTACCAATGCATCCTGATAAATGTACTGTTTGGTGCGGTCTATGGGCTGGTGGGATCATCGGTCCATATTTCTTTAAAAATGAGGAAGGACGACGCGTTACCGTGAATGGAAATCGATACAGAACCATGTTAAATGAGTTTTTGTTGTCAAATCTTGAAGATATGGATATGGATGAAATGTGGTTTCAACAAGATGGTGCCACTTGCCATACAGCACGTGAAACAATCGACTTATTGAAAGAAACTTTCAACGACAACATTATTTCGAGAAATGGTCCGGTGAATTGGCCTCCGCGTTCGTGCGATTTGACGCCACTCGATTACTTTTTGTAGGGATACGTGAAGTCATTGGTTTATGTGGATAAACCTCAATCGATTGACGCTTTGGAAACCAATATTCAACGTGTCATTGCTGACATACGCCCTCAAATGCTTGAAAAAGTGCTGGAAAATTGGGCCTCCAGAATGACATTTGTGAAAAATAGTCGTGGTAGCCATATGCCAGAAATTGTGTTTAAATGTTAAATGCCAAAAAATTATCTACCAAATAAAAAAAAATTTTGGTCATTTCATAATTTTATATGTGTTTTATTTAAAAAAAAAATCGGCAACCTCTTAAACCTTTGGTTGTTATTTATTTATTAAGCATATATAAAAATTTATAGAACTATTTGTTATATAAAAAATATAATTAATATATTCAATTTATATAATTTACAAATTGTCTAGTAATTAACCTATCGTAAGTGAGAAAGGCACTGCATATGTTTACTCGCATATCGTTTTATTTATTTTTTGATGGTTTCCATCTTTAAATTCCTCTGAATGTTTGTATTTTTAATGTACCACGGAATTATGTTCGAATTTGTATCATTTTTGCATTTGATTCCTTGGTTCAGCCCTATAGCTGGATACCATAACAGTTTATGGTATCCAGCTATAGGGCATTTAAGGGTCAACACATTTTTTGCATTTAATTCTAAGTTCCTTCACTCGTTTTAACATACTTTTTCCAACTGGATATGTAGGGTCAAACCAAGAGATTTGGCGGTGTTTGCACTTAAAATTATTTGAGAGATTAGACAAATAGGTATATTCGTTTAGCTTTCCTGTTAATAAAATTAATATGGACTGCGATTTTGATTCATTCAGTTTCGTTCTTCGCATTTCGTCCAGTTACAAAATGTATCAGTGGTCTCTTCATACTAAGTATAGACATATTAATAAATCCCAATTAAATTAAACCTTAAAACCATATTTTATCAAAAACTTGTCCACTACATCCAAAACAAAAATGAACACGTCTTCGATTATGTTGGTAACATTGTGCACTTGGTGCACTGTAATAATGCCCAAATAATCAGAAATGTGTTTTTAAGACGTTGCAGTATATCAGTATGCTATGTATCAACAAAATGAATGTATTATTTGTATAAACAGAGAGCACCCTTGTTCGATTAGGTTTTACTGGTAGTTTTAATGATGGCTTCACGGTGCAAAACACTGATGTGATAAAAACTGACTAGAATTAATGATTGTTTAGAAGAGTATAAAGATCTGCCTCGGTTTTGTGCTATAAGTTGAATAAATTTCATCTTCTGAAATCAATATTATTTAAAACATGAATTATATAGGTAAATCTAATATATATGCATACACTGTCGGATGTTAGTTAGACTTTGATTAGTTCAATTTTTGTATAAAGTTCTCAAACGAGAATCGATGCAAGGTTCTTTAATTTACATTATCTGTATTAACTAAAATATATAAAATAAAAATAATTTTTTTCATTAAACTGAGTTTTTGTGTTTCTTTAAACTTGAAATTATTTCTTGTTCACCTTCAGTAATGAAGTCACTGTATTTTTACTTATTATTTTTTATTCAAAATATTAAATTAAATTATTATGTATATACACTTATGTATATATATAAATATATATATATATATATATATATATATATATATATATATATATATATATATATATATATATATATATATATATATATATATAATTATTTATTTATAATTCCTTATACATAGCTTTATCATTAGCTTTAACGAATGGTGATTTTATTTGTACTGAATATCAACTTCTTGAAACAAACATTTTGTCAATGTTATTTATCATTTACATTAATGTTTAGAAAACGACGTCTAATAAGAACTACACTATATCCATTGACGGAGATTTGTAATCTTCTAAATGGATTTATTATCGCGTTTGTATGGCAAGCAACCATTGATAATAGGTAATGTTATTATTACGTTGTTCCGAAGGTTTTGATGACATATGCACATGCAATGATATTCACTGATTAATATATTATATCTATAAATACTGTGGTATAATCGACCGGCGTTTGCAGGTAAATCGTAATATTTATTTAAAAAATAGTTTATTAGTGTAGATAATCGTAGCAATTCAAAACTAGGATTCAAATAAAAACATTTTGGAGTTAATATTTTGATGTTTGTTCTAATTTGAATAATTTTTTCGATTGGTGATTTAGCATGTTATTTATTTCAAATAACACGTTGGTTACCGATGTACTGCAAAAGAACAGCCTGAATATACAATGTATTACCTGGTTCTCATTCAAAATCATTTACTTACTTAATCTCCTGCAGCTCATAGTATAAAGCATTGTTCTCATTGGTTTAAACCAGGATTTCATACAAAATAATTTACTTAAATATGTACCTAACCAGAAATTTGTATAGCCGTGTTTCTTGACGTTTGATCTGATCCAGATCAGGTCTGCTGCCAAGAAACGGCATAAAAATTCATAAAATATTGATGAGAGGGTACTAATACTGTGACAAAAGGTACTATTCAAAATTATATTAAGCTTTTCTATGGCACTACTAAAAATTGTATTATTTTCTGTTGTAAAATATATGCATCCATGTCACTTTGTCATTAGCTGTCATTTTGTCAGTAGTAAATAATACAAATATTAACGCTAGTGTTTTTGACAACAAAATGGAAAATAAAGATTTACAAGATTTTACAAAAACAATTACATTGTATAAATTTCAAAACTATTAAGTTAATTCTCTATGCAACACAATTGTTGTTATACTCGTATTTTCTTTAAATCTTTTTCAAACAAACCAACTGACAGTTCTACTAAATGAGCGCGTTCGATGTCCAATTTTTGTTGTTAATCACAGTTAACCTCTAAAATAAATATTAGTTCCCATAAGAACTAATTTTAAATAAGAACTAATTTTCTGATCAAATATTTTCAAATAAGAACTAATTTTCTGATCAAAATTGGTGATCCGAATAAATTTTTGGATCACATTTTATTGTTGTTTTGCATGCAAAATTTGATCTAATCTGGATCACTGTGCGTCAAAAAACACGCCTTTTGTTATATAAGCGATTTTGTGTAAAAGTATTTGTTGCACTGATTTGACCGAACCTGCTAAATACAAGCAGCTATCACCAAAAACGAGCTTAAAAAATTTAAACCCTTTATTTACAAACACATTAATAATTCGTGACGTCATTACAAAAGAATAAAATTTCTCTACATTTTCACACAATCAGTTCAAAATTTATTACAGTGTACAGAAAGAGTTTTTGGGTTTTTAAGCTTGCCTATTTTGTTTATATTATTTTTATAGTTATAATAATTATAAAAAAATGGAATAAAATATAATTAATATAACAAAATATAATTAATATTGTTATCATTTTTGGTGTGTGAGTGAACATTTAAATGATATGATATATATGTATGTGATTGGTGATTTGTGCAAATGTCTCGTGTGTTGTATGATTCCGGATTAAATATTATTATCAGATATATTTTTAGAATAGATTTAAACTAGTAGTATTGGCGTATCTAATAAATTTTTACTGAGATTTAGTTGGTGAACTTTTGATTTTAAATTAATAGATAGATATACATGGAAGAGCTGACGAGAATTTACTTATTTGTAATATAGTGTAATACTGTGACTTCAAGCAAATTTTTTAAATTTGCTGTTTAACAAATTATTCAGCTCATGCATTCGACATCCGGGGGAAGGTAACGTTAAGATTCGTTATCGAGAATGACATAAATTATTAATATGTTTACTAATGAATTGATGTCAGTAGTTAAATAGAGTCTTAGGATTGCCATAAGTATGCTTTGGGTATTGATTTGCGTTTGATCCCCAATATAAATATTATTATCACGCAGGCAGTTTTGAGATACTTGTAACTACAAGACACAATTTTTCTTTTTCGCAAATATAGGAGTTTAATTTTAGAATCCACTGTTGATTAGAATTATTTTGCAACCAAACAATATACTAAACGTTAAAATGAGCACAACGTCTTAAAAAAGAATTTACACGACACAGTCAATTAATCTGATTATCAAAATCATCCATAACTGCTTCAAACCCAACTTTAAATTTTAATGAACTTTTTCGATAAGCAATGTAATTTGTAACCAAACAAAATTGAAACCACTGTATATAAATCTATGTGGACTTAGCTATAGGTACCGTTTTATTGTTAAACGCAATTTGTAGTTTGAATAAATATATTGTATTCCAAAAACAATCAAAATACTTTTGAGTTTGAAAATTTAAACTGTTAAAAGACGTAAACACTTTATAATGCTATCGTGTATGTAACACATGAAGTGTAAGAACAATATATAATAATAAAATGTTCAAAATTTTTCAAGTTTTCATTTTTATTTGCATTTTGGGGTATTTATATATTATAATGTTACGATTTAGCCGAGTCGTTATTCAAATTATTTATCCGGTTCGATCACTGGATTGTGAATATTAAACTCGCAAAGATTTATTTTACAATAAATTTATTTCCCAATAAATTCCACAGTTATTTCACAAATAATTATTACCACACTAATTTTACACAATAATTATCACTGCAATTAACACTTCACTTTCACTTTTTATCACTTCCCGATATTAACACTTCGAAATTCAAAATTGAACTGTTTCGTAACTTAAATGTCTACACGTATTTAAACGACGCAAATACTTGTAGAACATTCCATTATTTTGCTTGTCTACACTTTGCGAATGTTGTTTTCGTCGATTTTGTTCGCTCCGCCTATTTCATTATTTATTTTTATTTTGTTCGTATGTGTAAACATTTGGTTACAGGGTAACCCCTCATACTATAATCTATAACTCTTTTTAGTTATCACTGGTGACATCTGTGATTCGTCACAATATAATATATCATTAAGGCCATCTCTCATGCAATACAAGAAGTATATGGCTGGTTTTCGTAAGTGTATACGTCATTGATCTCTTTTATCTTTTTTTAATACATCGTTTTCGTTTATAACCAATTATAATATAACATATACATGTTTAAAAATTGAATAAATCAAAAAGTTTTTATTTTTATAATAATTATTAAAATAATACATTTTAATATTTTTTGTTTCTATACATTATAATGTTTGATTCATATATTGATATAAAAATTATTTTTGGTTTTAGTATTTTACATTCATTAAAATTGATCCAACAATCTTTAATTTTACATCAATCAATCAATCTTTAATTAGTTCTTATGGAATATATCAAAATGTAAATATTTTTTTTAAATAAGTTCGGTAAGGTTAAAGGATCTTTCATTGCTTCCTGTATTATTTAGGATTCTTTGCCTGACCTGACCACCTATAATAATATGTATTTATACATAGTTAATGGTTTCAGTTGAGACGCGATTAGGGCCTTTGACGGGTCTTTTTAGGCCATAGATTTATTTTATTGTTTATAGTATATGGTAAGGCAATGCGGTAGCATACCCGTTATGCCACATTATAAATTTTAATTGAGGTCCTAGTATTTTATATAAGTGGTTTATGCGATAATGTCTCAGTAATACATTGGTGTAACTAACGAGCCATACGAACTTTAACGGTAGGCAACTTGTTAAATGACTTAGTCTAGTTTGTTAACATGAATCGCTAGAACTCGGTCACCCTCATTGAAGAAGAAGATTATTTTTGTTTTAAATGAGACATCTCAGTCGAACAGAGTAAATTTTATTGTTTTAAACATCAGTGTAAATTTAGCTTTATTATAACAGACATTCAGTTGTCATTTATAATTAACTTATAATTTCACAATTTATACATATGGTATATTGAAAAGACCTAAAGGTCATTACATGCAACTTGGAGGTTTAGGAAAGGTTATATTAGAAAATCTTCATGGGGAGATTCTATTGACCAAAATATTCAAAATGTGTTCGTCATAAATTACAAGCTTTACCTATTTTGTATCGGGATATTCAAAATGGTTGGCTTGTGATTGGGAGCATTTAGAAAGTTATGCGATCGATTCCTCTTTAGTAAACAAATCGAAGTTTGGATCATCTTAAGACAAATGATTGTCTATAACATATAGTAAAAATTTACACTGTAAAGAAAACATACTGACGTATTGTACATAAAGTACGATTTGTTTTTAAATTTTCATTGGATCAAACATGAAGTTATATTTAAACTGATGACAAACCTATTCATGTCGATCAAGTTTCTAGTCAATAATCGACTTTCAAAAATATTCCATTTATATATTGAACTAATAAATTATGTAAACAATAAATATAAATAATTAATGTTCTAATGTATATTCACGCCATACTGTTAAATTAGACATCAGACAAGTATCGAAAAACAAACCGCGGATTGGGTGCAGATTTTTAGATTTTATATTTTAGTTAGAAATCAAAAAGCTTTTCCACTAACGCTGATACAATCAATAATGTGTTCCGAGTTAATTATTTACTATTTATATAGGTCATGTCACCGGTTGTTGTCAAGTGTTAACCAAAAACTTTACATGCTCCGAATAACATAAAAAACTATTGTGTGTGTAAAAGCATTCATTGGACTGACCACCTACGATGTGCACCAATACATATAAATGGTTTGTATAAGGTCTCAGTTGAGACGAGATTAAAGCCGTTTGCGCTCATATATTCTTTATAATAAGTATATAATGACATACGGTGTAATTTTCAATAACAATAATTATCTTAAGACATGAATATCAGATGATTATGCTAGTATCAATTTTACATTGTATTTGGGTTACCGTTAGTTATGACTTTTCAGGAAATAATGTTTATGAATAATTTTTTCACATTATCGATCACATAAATGTACTAATTGATTGATTAGAATGTATAAATAGGCATTATAAATAGCAATATCCTACTGAACACCGTTTTTATATATAATAAAATCGCATGATAAGAATGATAGATTTAATCAAGTTACAGACGTCTCATAAAGCCAATAGTTAGTAGTTGACCTACACAAAAGAACACAATCGTAAATAAATTTTGGTATGTAGAGTTAATAGATTTAAATTAGAAAAGTTTCCACTTAAATAGATTACAAATTAATTAATGAATAACTAGACATCATGCAGCTTAGCCTAGGACTTACTCGTATAAAGAGATAATATTTATAATTGTAAATTATTATTGGGTGTTATTCCTTTTAAAATCTAAAAATGAAATGCCATTTAAAAATGAAATTCTAAAACAATTTTATCAATAATAATTCTTAAAACTACAACAGATGATGCCCTTTATCAGATCCACGATTGTGAAGCTACCTAGCACAAGGCAGAACGTCCTATAACAGGTTCTATTACTGGAACAGTTATTTACCAATTACTGTAGTGGACAACAGATAAATCAATTATTTAATTAATCTATCCCCAGTGCCAAACTCTTTGGAAAATGATTTGTTCTATTGATGACCAAGCTATCTAAAAATACGCTCAAAAGCATGTACTTGTGATGAACAGATGTTCCATTTGAATAAATTTGCAGTCGGTTAATATTTTATGCATGGTATTTCCTTCATATAACTAACCTAAACAATTATTTAATATAATTTATAACAATTTTATTATTATTATTGTCTTAATTTATTCTATTGTTATGTATATATAATGCCCAAAAAATCGGAAAGGCGCGGTAATAATCCCGTATACTGGTGGACGACTGAAATCGCACAGCTACGTAAACTTTGTTTACACTCAAGGCGTCAATGGCAACGAGTTAGAACACGGGAGGAAACGTGCCAACGATCAAGAGAATATAGAGACAAAAGAAAGCAGTAACGACACATCATCAAAAGTAGCAAAGCTCGATGCTGGAAAGAACTGTTGGACGATATCGAAACAAACCCATGGGGTCTTGACTACAAGCTTGTCATGAAGAAACTTAGAGCCGATAAGCCGAGTTTAGCCATGGAAGCATCGATGATAGATAAAATTGTTGGTACCTTGTTCCCGAGCCATCTAGTACAAACAAGCCCAGAGATAGGAGAGGTCCCTCATTTCTCCTTAGAACAACTCGATTTGGCAATTAAAGGTTTAAAAAACAAAAAAGCACCAGGACCAGATGAATAAATGGCGAAATACTTAAAAAAGTACACAAAATAAACCCGCATCTACTACTCAACATGTACAATGCTTGCCTTAGTATGGGTATTTTCAGTACCAGGTGGAAGGTCGCGCGCCTTGTTCTCATTGATAAAAGTAAGGGACATCCTGAAGAAGCGTCGTCAATACCGCCCGTTGTGCATGCTTAACACTGCTGGTAAATTATTAGAAAGACTAATTAAACCCAGATTGATGGTGGCGATTGAGCAAGCTGGTGGTCTCTCCACAAATCAATATGGATTTAGAACAGGTCTTTCCACAACTGACGCCATTATGGAAGTAATAAAAGCGGTAAGGAAGGCAACAGAAAGAAACCATTTCTTTCGACGTATCGTCTTGCTAGTGACACTAGACGTCAGAAATGCATTTAACTCGGCGAGGTTGGTTGATGTGTTACACGCCCTACAGCACAACTTTAAAATACCGCGGTACCTCCTAACGATAATAAGGGATTATCTGAGTAAACGCGTGCTTTTTTAAATCACTCCTGAGGGACACCGAAGAAGACAGATCACGGCAGGCGCAGCCCAAGGATCGGTTCTTGGGACTATCCTCTGGAAGGCGTCATACGACGACCTTCTACGGACACCTATGCCTGACGAGTGCTCACTAGTTGGATATGCAGATGATGTCGCGGTTCTGATATCCGCTCGTGATATAGAGACAGCCCAGTTGAAGCTCAACCAAACGATGAGGATTGTTAATAGGTGGATGGAAAATCACGAACTATCTCTACCACAAAACACGCAGTTCGATACCTAGGCATACTACTCGACGGGAAACTGACCTTTTGGGATCAGATAAAGTATTCTGCCGACAAAGCAGCCCCACGTGTTACCTCATTGAGTAGGCTGATAGCAAACACCACGGGACCAAGGGCAAGCAAGCGTCGCCTGCTTATGTCTACGTTGGATTCAATCCTAATATATGGTGCTGAGATCTGGGCAGAAGCTCTGACTAAGGAGATATACCGCAAAAGGTTGACACAAGTTCAACACAGGGCGGCTATTAAAATAGCCTCGGCCGACCGCACGGTATCAGCAGCAGCAGTACAAGTCATCGCGGGCCCAATCACTACAGAGCTTCTCGCCATGGAACGTCAAGCAATATTCCGAAGGAAAACACAAGCAACATCATATAAAGAAATAAAAGATGAAGAGACTTGTGACAGACTTGTGAAGTGGCAAGAATCCTGGGAACAAGAACGCAGAGGTCGATGGACTGCCAAATTAATCCCGATCTTGATGCCGTGGATTGAACGAAAACATGGGGAAGTAAATTATTACCTTTCTCAGTTCCTGAGCGGGCATGGATACTTCCGGGAATATCTCAATAAAATGGGAAAGACAAATTCGGCTGATTGCATCTACTGTGAGGCAGGTGTACTAGACGATACCCAACACACTATCATCGAATGTAGAAGATGGTCAACGCAGCAAGAAGAAATGGAATTGCTGGTCGGGACACTGTGTATTGACAATATAATCAGTGTTATCCTTCAAGGAGAAGATGAGTGGAACGTGGTAACACAATACATAAAAAATATATTACGATTAAAGAAAAACGACTTAGATGACCTTCCTAGGCAAAACCGAAATGTCTAAATAAAGAATAAGTAAAATAGCTTTATCCGAAGTAATGTGATAAACAGTTCCAGATAAGGCAAGAAGAAAGAGGGGGTGTTTTAGTGGGTATGTCAATTAGATGAGTCCCACACTCCGCTCATAAAGAGTTTCACCTACTCCACAAAAAAAAAAAAAAAATTGTGATATATAAAGAGTTCATTAAAGGTTGATTAATTTTTAATCGGAATTGTATCAATATAATGGATGAATAAGGATATGGTAATCTGGCAAGTAAAATCATTCCAAGGTTTATATTTGATTAAGAATGATTTAATAAGTTGTGGGTTGTAAATACATGATGTATATGCACATAATAGGAGTATGTAGGAATGTATCTTACTATTAAGAGAAAATTTCGTGCAAATCAACATACGATATGTATATATCGTATGTTGATTTGCACGAAATGTTCTTTTAATAGTAACTAAATCTAGTTAAAATGGGTTTTGGAAAGTTAAGTAAATAATATAAATAAATATTAATAGAAAAATATACATATATTTATATCAAATCTTCTTTGAATGATGGACTTGTTACCTATTGCCTTTACGAAACCACTCCTTACCAACGTCATCTTAAAAATTCACTTCACGCCCTTTCTTTACATGAACTTAGCGTAGTTTCTACCACGTACTTTCAAGGACACTTAAAAGTTTATATTCTTACTATAATGATATATCAATTCGTGAGGTGTATAATTCCGATATTATTTTCTCACTAAATGAAGGAGAGTTAGTATTAGGGTAAACTAATAAGTCAATTCTCTCAAACTAATTTCAATTATATTTCCACTTAATTAAATTATGCATAATAATTCTAGATATTTATCTGACTTTCATAGTTCTATGGTTTTAGGGATGGAGATGCGTGTTTAAGTTATATTAGCCAATTGTATGAAAATTAATGTTCACTAAATAGCTCAACTTCAATGGCATTTATCTATAAACAATACGGTGGTTCTCATTATGATTCTTAAATGCCTTCAAACTTTCAGTCACAGGCAACTATATAGGTTCTGGAACACGCTCAAAACAAAATTATACGTACTTTTAGTTACTTGGACTACTCGTCGAAAATAAGTAGAATTACTTATTACATATTAATGTTATATAGGTTTCTCTCGTATTTTACTCGTTCCTAATATTTAGTACGGCTTTAGACTATGAGAAAAAAAATAAAAAAGTGATTTTTACTGTATATTACCCAGTAGTGAACATCTGTATGTTTTAAATATGGAAAAAAAATTCGAGTATTTATCGAAAACACAATCGAAAACGCAACTAATTTGTCAGTTACAAAATCGTTTGTTTTGCAATAGAACCTCATTTTATATTATAGAGTCCCTTATGAAGATAATCAAAAATATTTAAAAAGCATAATAGATCATTTAGACTCAAATTTAGAAGGGACTAACGTATATGATAACAATATACTGATTTAATACCAATAATTACGTTGATAATTCAGATGTGGAAGATGAGTATGTCAATCCAGACACAATCAGACTCAGAAGAAGAGGATGATAACATGTATGAAGAAAATTCTCAAAAAAGACATGCAGAGATAAATGATTCTTATATTGTTAAAGATGGACGCTGAAAGGAACCAAGCTAACGGGTTTTGCGAGATATTTACTAAGCCGATGAAATCTTCAATTTTTTATGCAAATAAATGGAAAGACCAACACAGAATCAAAATATAATACAGATAATCCCAGCAAAAGGCAACTGATCTGGGAATCTGTAAACGAAGAAGAACTTTTAGAGTATCTGGGACTTATATTTATTTTTGGAAATAATAGATCAAACGCGATGCGAGAAATACATACATGTCAAGTGATAAGGCAACAGCTATTTCCGAAATATTTGATCAATTAAATTCTAATTTAAAACAAAATTTTAGGCCTTATCAGTCTAAAACTGTTGATGAGCAGTCATTTCCAATTAGAGGACAAACAAAATTCACATATATTATCTCCGAACCGGCTAAATATGGAAAAAAATATTGTGGGTTTGTGATTCACAAACTGACCATTCATTTAATTGCCAAATTGATACAGGCATAACTGGAAATCTGCGAGATAAAAAACTGGTTGAACGAGTTGTCAAAGAGCTGATTGTACCCTATACTAATATGGAAGCTATGAAAAAACAAGCCAGTGAAAAAACAAGAGCTGCATTCCAGTAGAATTCCAGGCAACAAAACCTAGAGTATTTTTGTCTAAAATTTTTGGTTTGGAGAAAACCCCATTTTCTGTTCCGATCTACCAAAACAATATAAATCTGTGAAATTGTTATCCACGCAGCATAACGATACCGAAGTTTCTGGCTCAAAACAAAAGCCAGAGATAATATTGTATTATAACGCTACAAAAGGAGAAGTCAACGAGATCGGCAAATATTTGTCTCAGATACACAAGACACAACTAATCGAAAAACTAGTTGATGGCGGCTTGTGAGGTTTTGAACATTCTCGATGGGCCGCTTATATAATTTATACAACCAATCATTCTATAAATAGAATTTTTTTAAAAAATTGTCGTCGAAGGCAGTTTTTGGAAATGTTAGGAGAACAATTTAGCATACCATTGATAAAAAAAATCTAAGAGTTGTGCAACATTATGCAACTAAAAGTGCAATTCAATGTATTTTAGGTCATCCTATTGTATAAAAAAGAAATCTTTGGCTTAGGGGCCGTAAACGGCCCCTACCGCATCTCAACTGAGACCTTACGAACCATTTTAACGATTGGCGCATATTGTGGGTGGTCAACCGAACGAATGTTATTACACACAAACGCATTTTATGTCATCCGATGGCATGTTAATTTGTGGTACACGGCGAGAATCGAACTCGAGACCACGGCATGATAAGAAACTCTCTTAACTTTTAAACGACAACCGGCGAATTAAAGAGTTTAGAGAACCAAATATTCATTTATTTCGGATGAGCAAAATGATAGTACTCATCTTGTTGATTAATTCATAAAGGTACAGGAAGGAACAAAAAGGAATCTATCTATACATAGCAAAGCATGTGTCTGGTATATTAAACCAATACGCTAGGTACACAGTTTAACTCAAATTCAGTGCCAGGATTGCAATTGAACTCTTTTTTATAGTTTATATTTTTTAATATTTATTTTTATGTTTTTATTTTTTAATATTAAATAATTTTGACAATTTCCAGGAAAAATAAAAGAAAGTGGTCACAGAGTCTAAGCAGTTTTGAAATTGAACGAAAATTCACCGAGCTACCAAGTCAAAATTTTCTCTATTTAGCTGAGTAAATATTGACAGTGTGACGATTAATAATACTTCAACATCAAAACTAAATTAATGAAACACTATTTTAGGTTAATTATCACTACTCGGGCTTATACAATATATCAAGGGGATATTCTCTTTGAATAATCTCTGTGTAAATTCACACATCACAAATGATCTGGCGCAAAATAATTTTTAAAAAAAATTAATTTCAACTTATGTTTAGTAATTGATTCTAAGACCCGTGGTAAGTTGTTCCGCGACTTTACTGCTCATTTTGGTTTTAAGTAACTGCGTTTCAGAATATTTTCATCATCGTAAATCCAATAAAAATGCAACAGCTGTACGATTATATGCTCAGTCAACTAAGTTAATAATTCACTCGATCAAAGGATGACGAGTTAGGGTTTTGAGAACCTGCAAAAATGAGCGCATCTATTGGGCCTAAGTAGATGTCATATTAACACTATCTTTAATTCTCTATCGTCACTTATTTTGGATTAAATGTGTAAATCACAAGAAACACATTAAGTCTAACAGCCTGTCTTCACAATTAAAGAACTTCCTTCCTGATCTTTTATAAAAATCTTAATCTTATAATGTTACGAGAGGAAAAAACATTAGAACAGTATAAGGCAGTTTTATATTCGCTTCTTAAAAACAATCTTATTCAGGGTGGACCGTACACCCAATAACTTTCAAATGCAATGATAATCTTCTCAGTGAACTGTTTGAACTGAAATCTCTTTAACTCCATAAATTAAAAAAATTCTTGGAAAAAGGAAAAGCTAGCTAAGGATTGATCCAATAGAAGGTACTTTTTCCAAATGGGATTCATGCATAACAACTGCCATGTTTATAAGACATTTGTGTTCAGTATTCATAGCATTTGACCAAGAAAAGACTTACGCGAGGACAACGTTTAGAAATTGTGGACATTTATTTTAAAAATCAGTGTTCAGTGAAAAATTATTTTCGTCTTCTTCGACCATTTTATGGTGCTCATAAGCATCTAACTTAACGCACTATTCGAGAAACAATCAATAAATTTCGAACTTGTTTTTCATTATTGGATATTCAGCACCCAACTATACAGTGCGGACAAGTCGATCTAATGTGAATATTGATGCTGTAGCTGAAAGTGTAAGTGGAGAATAATAATTAATTAAATTCGTCGCCGTTCTCAAGCTTTCGGTCTCTTATATGGCATATTGTGCCGTATTTTGAAAATAGAATCTTGATTTGAAGGCATACAAAATACAGCTTGTTCAAGAATTGAAGCCGGTCGACCTTCCTATGCGTCATAAATCATTGATTGTGTTCAGCAATGAAAAGATTGCAATGCATCCTGAAAAATGTACTTTTTGGTACGGTTTATGGGCAGGTGGTAACATGAATGCTGGGGGCTGCGTGTAATATGGCACAAATTACAGAGCAATGATCAATGAATATTTGTGAATTGGCCTCTAAGATCTTATGATCTCACACCGTTAGATTACTTTTTATTGGGGTATCTGAAACCACTTATTTACAATCGATTCCTGCATTAGAAGTGAATATAGCATACGATGTTAACGGAATATCGGCCGAAATGCTCGAAAGAGAGCTGGAAAATTAGATCTATACTATACGGTTAGCATCTAAGAACCAGTCGCGGACAACATTTAAAAGAAATTATTTTCAAACCTTAAATGACATAATGCATTTAATTTCAAAAAATAATTTCCCGGAAGCTCTTAATGGTTCACCCTTTAATATTTAGGTGATAAGATTTATTTTAAAATATAACTTGATAGGTTGGATCAACACTTAAGTCTTCCATTTTGGATGGTGTTCTGTTAATTATTTTCATTTCTTCATGTAGCAAAAACACTTCTTTTTTTACTAATAACCTGAAAATGATATCTGAATCACATAAATGTACTAACAATCAATATAATATTCACACAAAATCTAAGATTGTAAAAATGCCGAAAAATTATCATCGACAGTGCACGCTCACGAATTTTATTATTCTTATTTTACGTCTTTTTCTCATTTTATGTCTTTCCGCACATTTTTTGTTGCTGTTTGTTCTTCAATCCGTCATTACACGCTTATTTTGCGTCATTTTAATCCAGAAAAATACTTAAATTTAATAAGTTCAAATGTGTAAACCCTGTGTGGTGCACAAAAGAGCAGGTGAAACACGCGGGCGCAAAACTTTAGTATGCGAAAATAAACTTGAGCAAATTATTTAAATGTGTATAATAATTGTGGACCATGAATGGGTTAGCCAGTTATTCTCAATCTCAAATAAAAGAAGAACAAAAATATAGAGAAGACAAACATAAGAAAATTATCAAATCGAAGCAAAAAGAGAAAATCAAACATAAATATAAGATTAAAAAAAAAGTTAAACAAGAAATTACCAATCGTGAGATTTATTAGGTGGTATTGTGCTTTTATATATTTTTGTTTCTTCGTCGATCTTAATAATAATACAAGAACTTACAGTAAACGTTCGATATACTCGACAATTAAATGATTCTGTGTATAAAGTACTAAAATAAATGTCTTAAGTCATCTATAAATACGAAAAATACCCCAACAATAGCCCAATCACATAAAGCAACAGTATTGTTTCAGTTTTATATTACATTACATTTCTTAGCTCTCTTTTGTGTCCCTGTGTGTGTGCGTGTGTGTGTGACGCTGTTTTATTCTTCTGTGTTGCTTCATTGAACAAAACTGATATTGATTTTCTGTTCTGTATCTTAAGATTATATATTAGTATATATATAAACAGTTTTGTTGTTGTATTTCATCTCCTCCTTCACCTTCTTGACTTGAAAATTAAGAGTTGTTTTCGTTCTTCTACACACAGCTTCTTTTTTTAATTTCTTACGATTCTCGTGTGTTTTATTTTGACTTTTTGTATGTTGAAGGATTTTATTTCATTTCATTTTAGTCTCTTTACATACATATATTGGTTACTTTATTTCTAATGGTTATTTGTGTGGTGGAATTTCCTAGATTTGGAGGTGATAATAACGATTTTGTATAAATTCAAGCGTATTTGTTTTCTACAATTTTCGAGTTCACTCAAGTTCACAATGAGCTTGCGAAATGTATAATTGTATAAAGATGAAGTTTTACCACACTTTGCGCGCGCAAGCTTAATTTTTTTCTGTTGTGTGAACGACGATATGTAATTTTAATAAAATGTAAATAACCATCGCATAGCATATCAAAATGATCGTATGCAAGAAAAACTATTTTAATGAATGAATTCCAGACACCCACACGAATGTATTAAATTTTATTTATTGAAGATCGTCGTTGTATGTTATTGATAATACTATAAATAAATTAGTTTTATTTGTTTAGGAACTAAATATCTAATTCAAATGTTGGTAAACTACGGTTAGCGGTGCGTTAACAGTTAGAAACTTTAATTCGAAAGAGCTTTATGATGTGAAATAATTTTTGATGACCCAAAATGAAGAGAAATGTTGATTCTAAAATTTAGCTTTACTTAATATCCAGCCATGAACCTTTATTACAAAAAATTATTTAAAAGCCATTCCAAATATGGAAAAAGCTTTATCTATAAAGTCTTTAAATCGAGGTTGAGTGAGATGTATCCTTCTATATTTGTTGTACTGGTAAATAAAAATAACAAATTTAAAAAGAACTGAAAGACTCATTGGTATTTAAGTTCAATTATCTTATAAAATATTACCAAGAACAATTCATAGGTCAGTGCACTATTGTTGTTTTTATATTTGTTTGCAAGAAGTGATTGGCCTTATTGCGTTATTTGAAAACTTAATGAAAGACATGCTGAGATTAACTTGCAGTTCTAAATACATAAATCAAACAAATAAGTTGGGGCCATGATTGAAACAGTTTATCGAAGCCTGTCTTATATGTTAGGTATACCTTATACATATAGTTTGCGTGGGTTTGATTTTTATGGTATGACGATTAAAGTTTTACTAACAAAATTTATTGAAAATTTATAATAAAAGCTTAATCGTGTTGTGACTGAGCCGCAAATAGATAAAGTTTTCTAGACAACAGCTTATGTATGTACACTGGCCATCGTTGTCAATACAATAATATTTTGGCGCCAAAACAACAGTCATCAATTTTAGGCTGTACTAACCATATAAACATACCAAACCAAAAGGTATACGAATATTTCACAGGCACTGTGCGCGCGATTTTTATTAAGCGAAACAAGTTTTTTTACTTTAATTCTGTTTTGTGTCTTGTTTGTTTCTTAATATTATAAAAATAAGAAATTTCAATAACATAAATCGAAAAGTAGCATGAATATTATGATTAAATACAAAACAACACAAAATGTACAAAAATTTATGTATTTATTGTAAAAATTAAAACTATAAAGAAAACCAACTTATTTATGCCTTCAAGTATATAAATGTACTCGTATGTAGTGTGTATGTGTAGTGTATGTGGAGTAAGAAATAGAATTGTATACACAACACAACATATATCGTATACATAAATATTGTAGGTCTCATTCCATCATGCGGAAATTATTAACGTATATTCATTCGGCTCGGTGAACTCTAATTCAAATTGAATTTATTCTCTCACATTAAAAGAATTTGTTCAGCTAAAAATAATAAAATGAAGAAATCTTGAAGAAATAAATATATGTATATAAAAATGTTTAATAGTTTTAAACTTTCTGTGTAAGGTATTACTAAAGGTAATAAAAATATTTTGTTGTGATATTTTTTTGTTTCGTCTTCTTTATATATAAATGAGTGTTCTTATCGATATCGTTCTCTCTTCTTAAATTATACAATATATATATATATATATATATATATATATATATATATATATATATATATATATATATATATATATATATATATATATATATATATATATATATATATATATATATATATATATATATATATATATATATATATATACGTATATTATATATATATATATATATATATATATATATATATATATATATATATATATATATATATATATATATATATTTATCGTGTATATATATGATTTAACATGTACTCACTCAAGTCAAATCCAAACGGTTAAACATTTATATTGTTATGCTTGTTGATTAATTAAGTCAAATCGATGAAGTTGCTATATAATTTCAAACTTAAGATACGAGAAACATTGTTGATGGTGTCAGATTCGTATAATTTATCCGTTGGATAAATTCAGAACGTCTATGTTACCGGAATCTTAAATGCAACATAATTGAGATATATAATATTTAGAAAATACATGAACATATTCGTTCACTTGTTGTTGATGACAAGGTTAAGCTTAGTATTATATTTTTATTGCATGATGACTGATTGCTGCATATTAAAATTAAGTTTAGGATAACAGAACATAATTAAAGTAAAATGATTCTATAGATAAATAGTATGTATCTGATGTAATAATTTCTAGAATTATACAAAGCCTTCATTGAGATGTGTTGAACATAGAAAGTTATTAGGAATCGGAATGTTTTTCACAGGAATAATTAGGGCGCTAATTTATACTGAAAAGTCATTTTCCAAATAATAAGAAAAATAAAAGCTTGTTAGTTAATGCACACATACACAAAATATATATATATATATATATATATTCAGTTTCCATTGAAATATAAAATGCACAAGTTTAAGGCAGCTATCAACCTTGAAAAGTCGCGCGTTGGGTGCAGGAACTCTGACAGTAACAAGGAGCTAGGTCAGTCTAAAAGTCCACCCTGCACCCAAATAAAACTAAAAGTAATATATATATATATATATATATATATATATATATATATATATATATATATATATATATATATATATATATATATATATATATATATATATATATATATATATATATATGTCGCCTGTTGCGGCTTAATCGTTAAGAGAGTTTCTTGTCAGGTCTCGGTCTCGATTTCGATTCTCGCCGTTGACCAAAAATTAACATGCACCGGATGACATAAAATAGCGATTGTGTGTAAATACATTCGTTGAATTGACCACCTATACAATGTGCACCACTCGTTAAAATGGTTCGTAAGGTCTCAGTTGAGACGCGGTTAGGGCTTTCAAACTAAAGAAATTCCTTGGATCTTCGGGTCGTATCATTATACTAAAGTTTTTTTAGAGCTTCAAAACTTTGATTTGGCAACAGTGCTTTATTTGACAACACATTTGACAGCTGATTGTTCCTTGCTTTTTGTTAAGTTTGGTTTGACTTTTCAATGAAGAGACTTAAATCAGAGAAACGATTGCAAATTGTTGTAATTTTAAATTAAAATAATAGTTCAGTTCGTCAAACTTATCGTGCACATCGCTCATTTTTTGGCGTACATAATCGTCCTTCAGAGCGTCTAATTGGTATAACAATAGATTGTTTTTGAACCATGATTATTCTTAATGATGATGTGCAACCAAATGAAGAAGCTCTAGCCGCTGTAAATCAATGGAACGCATTAAATAAGATCCAAATCAATCAATTCGTCGCCGTTCTCAGTACTGGGATTGGGTTCTTCCACTTTACGACTTTAAAGCTTTCAAGATCCAACTTGTGCAGGAATTAAAGCCAAAGGACCATCGTATATGCACCGCCAATTCGGCGAATGGCCTGAAGCACCAATTGATATTAATGTTGAATTTCCATTCCTATTTCTTGTTGAATGGGTACGTAAATAAGCAGAATTCAGTGAGGATAATTGACAAGCTTTTGTCGCAAGACTATTACATCCACAGAAAATAATTGTTCGGTGCGCTTTATGGACTTTCAATGTTGAGCGGTATAGGGACATGATTATAAATTTTTTCTAATGGAACCATTTTGCCGACCATTGTTGGTGTGGTGACCTTCATTTGGACGCCCTACACGTTCGGCATCAATTGTACTTGTACGACCACCAGTGTTGGGCGCGTAAATTACACGATGTAGTTTACAGTTATTTACATGAAATTTACATGTAAATTACACAAGTTATTTTTTACATTAAGTAATGTAAATAGCGACTTTTTCATGACAAGGGCGCTATCTATTATATAATTTAATAACTAATAATTTAATTATTGTAAAAATTGACTGTGTTACAAATAAAATAAAAACAAATTAATATGTCAAAAATTTGAGTTATAAGTAAATCGCCCAAAAAATTTTTTGCCAATGGGTGAATCGAAGTAAGTGGTTGCTCTGACCGACGCGACAGGTGGTTTATTTACTAATCACCTTGACCAAGGGCAACAATAATTTCTGGTAAAACTTGCAAAAAAACTCGAACAAACTTATTGGCTCTTTATGAATTTGGCACTGGAACTTCTGATAGAGCGCATTCTTGCCCAGTCGTAAACAACTCATCAATCTCCAGAACATAGTAGTCCTTCCTTGTACGAATAAGTAAAAAAGTAGAATGAACAATTTGATGCGAATAAATAGGTGCTCTATACATGTTATTTTTAACAGACTGTATATTGTCCAGGATGAAGTATTCCAAACACGGAGCTTGTTTAAACTAATGCTACTTCATCATATTTAAACTTCTTGACCCATCTGTGAAACGTTGTAGTAACTGCGGTGAAAACCATACTGCAAATTACAGGGGTTGTGCAGTGTATCTGGACTTAAAACGAAAAATAAACCCTAGAATGAGAGCTGAGCAACGATTGCTCAATATGCAATATAATCAGAGGGCCATGTTACCAAAAAACACAACAGTCACCAAAACAACAAGTGCAAAAACACAAAATGATAACTTGCAGGCGTTTGACAGCAGTTTTGCACAGCCAGGTGTTTCTTATGCAAATATAGTTAAAGGTAACAAACCCAAACCCAAAGTTCATTTTAATGAAGAGGACCTAAATATTCATAACATGGTAAATAAATTAACCGAGACCATCCAAAGTTTCATGATGATGATGGAAAAACAAATGAGCATGATGATGCAAAATATGAATACGCTTATGCAAATTATAGTCAAAAATCAAAAATGACAGTTCTAAAAATAGCTATCTGGAATGCGAACGGGCTTTCGCAACATAGAGCTGAGGTACAAACCTTTCTTATCAAACAAAATATAGACATCATGTTAATATCTGAAACACACTTCACAAAACAAAATTTTTTTAATATTACCGGCTATTCCGTTTATGACACCAAACATCCGGATGGAAAAGCACACGGCGGCACTGCAGTCCAAATAAAAAGAAGATTGAAAGACTACGCACTTCAGAAATATGCTAAAGATTATATCCAAGCCACAACTATCTGCTTGGAAGAATGGTCTTGGAAATTTGTAATATCGGCTGTCTACTGTCCACCGAAACACGCAATTAAAAAACTGCAATTCATCGATTATTTTAATCAGTTGGGAATGAAATTTCTAGCTGGGGGTGATTACAACGCGAAACATGTGCAATGGGGTTCGAGGTTGACGTCACCAAAGGGCAAGCAACTCTACGAAGCAATGAACGAGAAAAACCTAGATTATTTATCATCTGGACATCCCACATATTGGCCTACAGATAGAAAGAAAATTCCTGATTTAATAGATTTCTGTGTAACTCGAGGAATAGCACGCACCAATGCACAAGTCGTTAACTGTTATGATTTATCATCAGATCACTCACCAATAATAGTAACACTAAGTACCCAAGCATTAAAAACTGCACCACCCCAACGTTTAACTAACAAACTAACGAAATGGGCTCTCTATAGAAACATAGTAGATGTTAATTGTCATCTGGATGTCCCACTTCGCACACCAGAAGATATTGATGCCGCGATAGAAAATTTAAGACAAATAATGGAAATGGCTGCAAAAAAAGCTACTCCGGAGATCAAAAATTCAGAAAAAAGTAATAAGCTTACAAGTAACATTCAAAAGTTATTGGCAGAGAAGCGGGCAATACGGCGGCTATGGCAGCTTCACCAATCTCCTTTGCATAAATGGAAATTAAATAGAGCTATTAAAGCTCTGAGAGAAGCAATACGGGAAGAAAAAAATGTAGGAATACAGAATTACCTTAGTGAGCTCACAGCAACAGAAAAAACAGATTACTCAATATGGAAGGCAGCAAGAAATTTAAAAAGGCCAGAAGTGACTTAGAAAAGGCTATCGCTTTCTCTAACCATCTACAAAAAGTGTTCACCCCAAACGAACAAAATAATGACTGCGGACTACCACAGCTTACGAGGGACGAGTCGAACCCAAATCCATTAAAATTTAAATGGAAATGCGTTAAAACGGTTATCAAAACCTGCATAAATCCTAAGAAAGCGCCAGGCCATGATCTAATAACTGGAAAAATGATAAAAGAATTACCAGATAGATGTATAAAATACATAACATATATTTTTAACGCGATTATGAGATGTAGATACTTTCCCCAAAAATGGAAAATATCTTAAATTATCATGATTCCAAAGCCAGGTAAAAACGAAACCCTAGTCTCGTCGTACAGGCCAATAAGTCTACTCCCGATAATTTCGAAGCTTTTTGAAAAGATGTTACTACAAGAACTAATACCTATATTATCTGAGGGTCGCATTATACCAGATCACCAATTTGGATTTAGAGAGCAGCACGGCACAATAGAACAGGTGCACAGAATTGTAAATACAATTAAGCTTTCCTTAGAAAAAAAGAAATATTGCTCGGCAGTTTTCTTGGATATTGCGCAAGCTTTCGACAAAGTATGGCACGAAGGATTAAATTACAAAATTAAAACTCTTCTGCCTAGACAATTTCATGCAATTCTTCAAAACTAATTAGCCCAAAGGATGTTCCAGGTGAAACAAAATACGGCTACTACTGATTTAACCGAGATAAAGGCAGGAGTACCGCAAGGTAGTGTATTGGGACCTGTGCTATACTTGTTATTCACAGCTGACTTACCAATAACTAAAAAAATTATAGCTTCAACTTTTGCTGATGACACAGCCATATTGTTTTCACACAAAAATCCTCAAACAGCATCGAGAGAATTACAAGAACATCTGCACAAAGTAGAAGATTGGTTAAAAACTTGGCGAATAAGAACGAATGAATGTAAATCAACACATGTAACATTCACACTGAATAAACGTACATGTCCGGCAGTAAAATTAAACAATATCACAATTCTTCAACAAACAAACGTAAAATATCTCGGTCTTCATCTCGATAGAAGATTGACATGGAAAAAGCACATCGAAACAAAATGTCATCAATTAAAAATAAAATTTTCGAAAATGTATTGGATGATCGGAAGAAAATCGAAACTCTCTCTAGACTGCAAGGTTCTACTATACAAAGCGATCTAATCCCCATATGGACATATGGTATCCAACTATGGGGCTCAACTAGTGCATCAAATATAGGTATCGTACAAAGAACGCAAGCAAAGATACCTCGTAGCATTACAAATGCCCCATGGTATATTCGAAACAGCAACATCCATAGACACCTAGGAATCAAAACTGTTAAAGAGACAATAAAGTCATGCAGCCTAAAATATCAACTGAAACTGGAGTCACATCCTAATGAATTGGCTAGAGAGCTACTAAGGCAACCGAAATACAAACGGCTTCGCAGAACAGATCCTTTAGATTTAATAAACTAAAAATATAATCTAATAATTACACATTTCACGCATGTTGAGCTAACACACTAAAACTAATTAGTAATATAATTTAAAAATAATAATGCATACTGATATTAAGTAATAACATTGGTTAAGGCTTAAGTTAAAAAAATTATAGTTTTTAAGAATTTCACACTTCTTGTTAGTTTCGTTAAAAGAAAGATTCAAGAATAAAGTCAATGGCATTTGTTACAAAAAAATAAATATTTAAACTCTGGAGGACCCGGATCTTTGAATTTTTGCATACATTCCTGTTTGGTTAATTAAACGGGGATGTTCGTCATGAAATTCAACCGAACGTATCCCAAATCTCATAAGCTTTCTTATAAAGAATATTTCAGCAACACCAGATTAGTTAAGATGAGTTAAATGTTGAATAAGATTCCCTTCTCCATTTTGAGTCTCATGATGGTTTCTGAAGATTTCGACATGTAATAAACATCATCCGATATATTAAACTTATTACTATATTTATATGGATTTTTTGGTGGTGGAAAACAATTAACTTACCGATGACATTTACTCGACTGTTTGACATTTACGAAGAAACCGTGTAAAATGCTACAATTTGATAATAGGTGGCACGTGTAACAATGTAAAAAATAATATCTTTCTCATATGTAGCTAAACTAAACCTAAAGATGTCAGTAATCGTGGTTAGAGCTTGTTTAAGATGGCAGTGTAGATACATAAATGAACTTTGCCTAGAATTTGTAGATAACTAAAAGTCTAAAATAATTATGATTGACCGTCTAAATGAACGGTTTGACTGATCTTTATGATGCGTATAACCCTTATAAACAAATATTTGTTACATTTATTCACTATTTCCAGTTGTTTTTCAGAGTTTTCACGTTTTTACATATTTTATATAAATTACACGTTTTTTACTGTAATTTACGTTATTTACATAAAAATGTAAATAATGTTTTTTACATTTAAAGTGCCCATCACTGACAACCACAACGAAAACCACTTGCGAATCATTTTAATCGATGATGAAGAGTCTCTATAATATTTATAAGCTTTCTTTTGGTTTGCCTAATGGTTTTTCTTAGCAAAAAATAATATTTAATACACGAAATTCTCAATGGCTGTCAAAACTGAACTAAATGACAGAGCTTAATTTTAAGTTGGTCTAGCGGCAGATGGTATCGACACATGACTTTACCCGACTTCTCACTCTGCTCTCTTATCTATAAACAGCTTGTATTATAGTTTCTTAGGATTGATAACCTATAGTAAGTTAATAAACAAAAAGAACATCTTATTTCATCACTTTACTTTCCACTGGTAAGCATGTTCAACATTAAGTATTGCGACCTTTTGAGACAGCTTGTATATAAGCTTTTATTGTTTATCGAATTTTATAAAGGTGATGGTAGCGTTTATATTGTGAACTATGTACGAATGTGCTGCTATATAGAATTCAATAAAAGTTACGAACATTTCTTCATTTCAATTGTTCAAATTGTACAAACATTATATTGTTGGTAGCATCGATTCGACTGAGAAAGCTTATGTTCAACCAAAAGCTGAAAACCCATTTTATTTGTATAACGCCGATTGAAAATAAAGAAATTGAAATGGAGACGCCTAACAATTTTATTTAAACAGTAATTCAATTTCTGTTTTATATTTAAAGTTTGTTGGGCTGGGGTATGTGACGATGTATTTGAAATGAAACACTGGAAAATATGAAATTATTATTGATAAACCAAAAACACAAACAAAAAATAGTAATATTGTCACGCGATATTTCATGATTTTTCCATTTTCTAGTTTGGAATGAAAAATTAAAGCAGAAAGAAAATGTTATTTTTTGCTATCCATTGAAAATAGAAATGTTAGAAATTAAAAAGTGGTGCTAAGGGGAATCAAAAAGGATTTTATTAGATTGACCATAAAGAATGGACTATAGTATGGTGAAAATTGTAGGACGGTAATTTAATATTTATTTAGTTTAATGCTTAAATTTTCTTTTGTGTTCTTTATTTTGATTATTTTGGTATAAAAAAAATTAATTGTGAATGTTATGGAAGTAACTAAAGTGTCCCTATTATTCAAAACAACAACATAAAATTAAGGTTATTATAATCATTATGTAAGGTATTATGACAAGGTGGGACCATACATAATAATTTGTGTATATATCAAAAGGTCAAATAGTCGTAAGTTTGTTGGAAAAGGCAAAGGAAACAACAGTTTGGCGATATGTGTCAATTAGTTCTGTGTTTTACGTTTATCAGGCATATTGTGTCACAAACTCGTACTTTGAAATATTTGTAATTATTCAACGCTATTAATTAAAACATGCCTTAGAGGCCGTAAACGGCCTTTACCGCGTCTCAACTGAGATCTTACGAATCAGTTTAACGATTGGTGCACATTGTACGAGTCGCTTTTTTGTGTCAGTGCATGTTAAAATTGGTCAACGGCGAGGATCGAACTCGAGACCGCGGCATGATAAGAAACTATGTTAACCATTAAGCTTCAACCGATTCAACGCTATACATATATGATATTATTTGTCCTTGTGTCCATAAGTTTTACTTAGTATTTTATTAGTGTCTTCCTAAAAATTTCACTTCCACGTTTGCATTTAATAATTAATATGACCTGTTTAATGTCTTTATCTAGTTTCCTATTCAAATTACTTATACGAATTATATTGATATTCTATTCCTTTATACAACAATATCCATATTTTTATGCTGCTTTTGAACTAAATTTTTTGAAATATTAATTCTCCAAGAAAGTATTTCAAATGGCGCCAACGAATAAATTAAGGTTAGAAAAGAGTTACAAAGTTGTTTGACAAAAATCTGTTATATGTTGCATTTGTTTACAGTAAACAACATCATTTTACAAACAACAGATACTAACTTCATGATGATCAGGACAAAACAGATAATCAAAATTAATTTTTCTGAAATTTAATTTTCAACAATCTGAATTAATCGATTTCGATCACGAGCACCAGAAGATACCAGATAGCTCTCTACGCCGTAGAGCCCTCACCGGTTGCGATCTCTTCGCCATATGCAAAAAATTGGCATATGCAAAAAATTGATAAAATTGTCGGAATAAGATATTGTATTCACATATTTTACTTTTTCGAAGGGTATATTCCAACATGAGATTAAAATGTATCGAGGACAGCGGATCCTCTTCTCAAACTCCAGAATGAATTGCAAAAGTTCTAAATAGCATGTTCGCAATCTTGACACAGTATTGTGACTGCGTTACTGTCATTTTAGACAGATAAACGTGTATATTTGGTACTTCTTAATATTTTAGCGTATACCAGAGCCTCTCTCGATTCAGCGAGTCATAAGAATACCTGGTATACATCTTAAGGTATCGAGCAATTCCATGACTTTTTCAAAGAAACCACATGAATCGCGCTCATTGCTGAGTAGTTGTGCTCTTCAGACGTTAGCCTTCCATCATTCACGTATCTTGTCTACAAATTTGTTTGAAAGTCTATTGCAATAACCGCTTTATTTCTCCTTGGGATTGTAAACTGAGTTTGCGCTTCATAGCTGAGAGTGAGCTGGGCAGCATCGATAATCGAGATTTTCAATACTTCCGAGACAGTGTTCACTTCATTAGATTGGTAATGAGCAGATAATCACTTCCTATGAATCTTGTTGTAGACCGATATGATCTCACATTTTGACAACCCGACCCCTCTCTTATGAAATCAACACATGGTCAATTTTACGTAAGTGTGTCCATGTTTCCAAATATATGTTTTTATGAGGAAAGAATGTACTTGCCCCTTTGAGATAATGAGTGATCGCAAAGCACATCATTCTTTTCCCATTGTCAGTCACAGTTTCGTGTCGAGAGTACAGACCTATATTATTACTAAGTCGGTTTGATTTTTTATACCAGCTCTAGCTTTAAAGTCACCAATCTGACATTTTGTATTTGAAATTTTTTCACGGATGCAGGTCGCAGCCTAGTGATCCAACCAGATATCGTCGCATCATACGACAAGCTCTGGTTACTGTAAAGATATTCTAGGGTCGAATGTTTCGTTCGAAATATTTACCGCCACCCACAGTATTGATCAATTTAGTTTTACCACTAGTTATTACAATGTCTGTTAAATTTCATTGTGTTGCAGTAGGGGTTTATAATGTTTTAGTCTTAGATATTTATTATTTTGATTTTGGGCAGGTCAATATTATATATATATATATATATATATATATATATATATATATATATATATATATATATAGTCTTATTGGTGGACAGTCCATTTTACAAAGAATCAATGTAATGTGAGCAGCCCAAATTTTGCATTCGTTTGCATTAAACCTTTATTTTGATATTAGTAGGTTTCAATGCTTGCCTATAGCTTTCCACAGAAAACATTATTTGCTACAGTAGCTATGAAATCGTTGAGATAACGATAAGCCTTTATGTTGAGTTATTTGTTTCCTCATCTTTTTCGTTACTGTATTTCAATCGTATTAAACTATTGAAATATTTAGTGGTCCTTACCGTCGTTAAGCTATTTATCATAAAAACCTGCTTAATATTCTGAGAAGATTAGCAGTTTCATCTAGTTATTTTTCACTATAGTCATAGCTAAATATAAGTCTCTATCTCATGTGCAAGAGTTGGTTCATAGGCTGCATTGATGGTTTTTTGGTTGTTTTTTTGTTGGGTCGCTTCTACCGCACTCTTCGACTGGCGATGGTCCGATTTGATACCACTATATACGGCTATAGGTCCAATTAACGTAGAACCATCTGCACATTGCATAGTTCCATGTCAGACTATAAAACTGACATGGACAATGGGACAACCCATGGATTCTAAACTCAATAGGGAATCCAGATGTGTTCATTCACACCACCGATCGCACCGCCCAAACGATCGATGGTTAAACCCCTTTTTGCATTTTGCCTTTATCTCACGAACAGTCAAATGTAAAAGTTGATACTCTATTCCCAACGCAAACTATTAAATATTTCCAAAATAAAATCGCCTAATAACTGAGATACGTTAAGGCAAATGAGTTTTCATTTTATATGATTTATAATTGTAAACTTTCTGTGTTCTACTTCATAGCTTTGCTGTTGAACAAATAATATTTTTGTCCTAAATCTGCAGAAAGCAAACTATAATCAGTTTAAATTTTCCTTAGAGTGAAAAGATGTGTGGTAATTTTTGTACCAATGAGAATTTCAAAGAGTTTGAGACATCAAATTCAAAACACAATACTTAAGCCAATAAAGAATCTTAAGTCAGATACAATTTCTTTGTTTAAGTATAATTTTATATTCTTTTAAATTGTTAGAATTTTAGTCTAATTATGGTCACGTAAAAGTTCCCACTCATTAATGAGCACAAAATCAAAGAGAATAAATATAAAGAGGAACATCTTATATGAACCTCGGTGGCATATAAACTAAAAATACTACTGAGTGATATTTTGGTGATGGCAAACGAAAAAGGATAAACATATATTTTTTATTTCGTTTCCTCTTTCGAACGACAGCTAAAATTTTTTTTGACTATTTCAAAACATCACTTACTGTTTCATATTATAATTCGATTGTAATATGGAATAGATATATTTTCAAATCATAATATATTCCATTTTACAATTAAACTATAATATGAAATAGTAAGTGATGTTTTAAAATAGTCGAAAAATTTTTTTTGCTGATATTCGAAAGAGAAAACGAAATAAAAAATATATGTTTATATTTCGTTTGCCATCACCAAATAACTCAGAAATATTTTAAGATTTTTAGTTTATATGCAACCGCGGGTCATAAAAGATGTTACTCTTTATATTTATTTTCTTTGACAAAATATTGAAATTTCTAGTGCACATTTTAACATAAACCCTTAGTAATTTGTTTATGTTTCCATTAATTAAATAATAAACCGTATTTAAATTTAGTATATAATACCAAAGCGATCTTGATAGATCATAAAGATGGCTTTGAGCATATACAATAAGCTTAATAACATAAACTGATTATATTGCTCACCATTGGTTTGACACCAAGGGCGAAGAAAACAAAAAGTCACTGTTTAACCAGGGGCGAGGAAAACATATAGACAGAGAAATCGGTCTAACAAAAAAAATCTTGATTAAGTAGGTTAGGAAATATAACGAGTGATACCAGAGCCATCTTTATTAGAGCCGTAAGAATATGACGTATTTTTTGTAGAGGAGGTACATTTTACACTTTTCCTTAAGAAGCAATGTAAAAATCACATTTTTCGAAATAATTTTTATCAATAAAGAAATATATGTTTGATTTCTGTTTTCACAATGTTAAGTACATAAAATGTTGAAGTTAATTATATCTGAAAATCAATTACCTAAATATCTTAATAATTTAATAAAAGATAAATTAAAATTCAATATGAATTTAAAAAATTCTATACACAGTAAAATATTTATATGTGTATGTGATGTCGATGTTGAAGTTAAAGTATCTTCCAATAAGAGCCGGCCATTTTTTTAATCTGACCGCACACGTTTACTTTTATTTTGCAGAAAAATATTCGTAGCTGTATTGAAATATATTAAACAATAAGAAATTATATTTTTGCACATAAATAAAACTTAAACACTACTATAAACAATAATTTAAAAAACAAACCAGAAATATGACATGACGAAAAAGCTTTACAAAAGAGACATCTGTCATTCATAATAAAATTAATTTATTTGTTTTACATATCATAATAATTATTAATTATAATTATTATATTCAATATAGATAAAAGCAAATGTATTAAAATATAATTTATTCAGGATAAAATATGTAGTTTAAGATGTGCTTTCGATACCGTTCAATAGATGTCAGCTGGGGGTTACTTTTTTATATACAAAAAGTCGTTAGATTTAAAAAAAATTGTCTAATGGATTTGGTTTTACCAATTCAAATTAACGGTTAAATTTTATATGTAAGTATATGGCAATGATATAGATTATATATACATACATACATATTTTTCTTTATAAAATCTAATTTTCCTCCAACTCGAAAAAAATCCTAACCTTAAACTTGTTACATATATAAGTTTCTTGACAAACTATGAATTATAGTGGGATTCTAGTAGTTTGACCGTTTTAAGATAAAAGTTTAAGTAAATGAGTAAATATTGTAAATATTGAATTAATATCGAAATTTTGAATTTTGATAAACAAAAAGTTTATTGTCAAAAACAAAGTAGCTTTTTAGTAGCAATTTTCAATTTTCCAAATGGAGATGACTCTGTTCTCATTGATCGTACGCGATCGATATTTCATATTGCACGTGCGTATACAACAGAATATGTTTTTTTTCATATGATAATATGTATGTATTTGTGCGCATACATATTAAAAGTTTTTATGCGAAATATGAATTCAATGATATAGTTATTTAATTATTTATGATATATTTAATTGATTTTATACAAAAATATTTAAACGACACATAATATAAATATTCTTAATACGATTTCAGGATCAAAATGTTAAATTCGTTATACTTTTCATTGAAATATTTCATTTTAAAAAAATGTTTATTTTTCCATATATTTTGTATGAGAATTTACGTTTTTTCCTCTATTCAACCTCCTCTTATTAAAGCTCAGTTTTTAATATTTAGGCTCTGTTATTTAGTCGGTTCTGGTGATACTGGATAAATTAATAAGTAAAGCTCATGCAATTGGAGACATATAATATCCATAAAGATTTGACTTGATCAGTTTTGCACGGATTTGTAATAATAATATATTTATATATATATATATATATATATATATATATATATATATAATATTGTATAGATATATATATATATATATATATATATATATATATATATATATATATATTTATCCTATTTCGTTTGCCATCACCAAAAAACTCAGTAATATTTTCAGTTTATATGCCACCGAGGTTCATATAAGATGTTCCTCTTTATATTTATTATCTTTGCTTTTGCCTTTCAAATGACTAGTTTGCCATAAATGCTATTTTGTCATGAATATTTCAAATAAACTACAAAACCTATTTAGCTATGTAAATTACTATTATAATTTATAGTATTTTAGATCAGCTCACAGCATTATAGCCTAAAAATTTAGCATTTGAGAAAGCTAAAATAATTCCCCACTTTGAGCAGCGTGACACGTTTTTGTCAGACATTTTGACGTTATCTTGACGTTGTGGCATTAAAAGCAATGCTAATTAGCCAACAAAAACTAGTCAGTGTGACCAAATTTGGACACAAATTGTTACTTGGGTATATATATATATATATATATATATATATATATATATATATATATATATATATATATATATATATATATATATATATATATATATATATATATATATATATATATATATATATATATATGTATATATATATATATATATGTATATATATATATAAGAATAAATTTACTTCAGAATAATCTAACTTGAGTGATAAACAAACACCACAAATCATGTCAAATTTTACGTAACACACATTGGGAGCTATGTGCATATTCTTTAAAATTTCGCGCGTATAATTGAGATAAATAACTTCTCAAATATAAAAATATAAATATAAATGAAATATTGATAAATTTTATCAAGTTAAAGAAGTAAAATAAACGAGAAATATGGAAATTCCAAGTATGTATGTGCTAGTATTAATATCCATACTCTCTAGTAGCAAGTGGAGGCAAATCCATATACAGACGAAAACCATTTTTGTTAAATTCAAGTTTTTATTCCCTTCACAGTAATACACAGCATAGAAAACAAAACGAAAAGAATAAGCAAACGAAAAAAATATTCAAATCAGAAATAAAAATCGAACACGGGAAAATGAGGAAAACATAAATAAATCATCCCCTTCAATTTTTATTATTTAATCCAAAAAATATAAATAAAATGGCATCAAATTTTTATTTTTCCTTATGCGAAAATCAATGTATGACACACGTATGACATGGCAGTAGTACATACATACATACGTATATATATATATGTATATATCTATATACATAGCATATATAGACAAACATATTCGAAAAGTGAAAATCTGTAAAATCAATAGAAATGATTCTAATATCAATCAATGTAAGTTTGATGAATATCTCGTTTCACATATATGTATACATAGCACCCATATTATACAGTTGTTACCCTTAATTTAATGTTTTTTTATATACATGTATAGAAGTACATAATATGATTGCTTAAGAATTACATATTTATTATTATAGGGGGTGCTCGATGACTTTACCATTATTATTTTTTTAATTCCTGACAGTTTTTGTTTTATTCTATTTTGATTTGAATTTAAAACGCAATAATTGAAAACGGCGGTGGGCGACCAGACGCCCATTTAGATACTCATGTAAATAAATAGTTGGACATCTTTTTACATATACCAATACAAACAAGTCATCAAGTAAAGGGAATCTTTTCAAACAGCAAAAACAAAATTATACATTTTGTCAGTAAGTCCTCATCACATATATATCAACCAACATATACACATAATATAAACATTTGTACACATAGAGTAATGGATCTCTCTTCCATCATATGAAAATATTTTCCATTTATATTCCAATATCTCCTATCCTTTTTTGCCTTTTTATTTTTCCTAAAAGTACAAACTTTACAGTAAATTCTCTGAAAATTTATTTATTTTTTTTTTCAAGAAAATGAAAAACAACAATAATTTTTAAATCGAGAATAAAAAAATTAAATTTCCACTTCATCATCATCCCATGCAAAAAACACGAACGAATGAAAAAAATAAGGATAAAAACTCACCCTCTTCCCAAAAACCCCAATCGTTCTCTGTGTGTTCAACACACAAGATGGCAACAACAACAAAACAAAAATCACAAAGTACAACAAAAAAAAGGTTTTTGTTGCTATTTTGTTAAATAAAATTATATAATCCATATGGGAATTCCCCTTGTATTAGAAAAATGGTTTTGTTTGTGTTCTATGAGAGAGCTGGGGTATATTGTTGTCATCCTTAAAAAAACGATTTTTTTTAGGTTATTTTATATCTCTGTGTGCTTTTGAACTACGATAGTACATTTTCGTTTAAAACGAACTGTTGAGTACAGAATAATAAATTGTATTTCAATTAACAAATGACTCCCGTACCTTCTTTTTTACGTTTATTGGGTACAGGGCGGACTTTTAGACTGTCCTAACTCCTTGTAGCTGTCAGAGCTCCTGCACCCAACGCACGATCCTTCAAGTAAAGGTTGATAGCTGCCTTAAACTTGTGCATTTTATACTCCAACGGAAACGGTAAACCGACTAACGAACTCCACTTCTTAGATGTTCGATAAATAAATTCCCGCTTTGCATCTTCAGTTCGTGGTTTCGTCAGCTTCACCGTAAACCTATGTGCATTAACCGTTCCTCTTGTTACCTGTCCTGGAGTAACAAATGGTGGTATTTTCTCCTTTTTATTCTGCAGAACATTTACCATTTATTAATCTATAGAACACACAGAGTTCTGCAACTTCTCTGCGGTGTTGTAGTCTGTCTAGATCTCCGTAAGTCTGGATTTTCGTATTACTCTGATGGCACGCTGCTGAACTCTATCGAGCAACTGGAGAGCAGTCCCATATGCTCCACCCCAAACCTGGCAGCAATATTCTATGCAAGGTCTAATAAAGGTTTTAAATATCTGGAGAACCTGATGCGATCTAAAAACCCGTCTGCATCTATTGAGGTCTGCATTATTTTGGCTCGATAGTGTAATTTGCTAGGCTGATTGTTACACGTAAAAATTTCGGACATAAAATGTGATTTTTATGGAACTCTAGGTTCAATCCACGACAAAAAATAAAAACCACACAGTTTTAGAGAACATGCTGTATCAATTCCTTTAAGTTACAATTAAAAATATTGTAAGGAGTAAACCAAATCTACTCGAATTTAGAAAATTAAATTGCCAATTAGTCAAATTATTTGGTTTATGCTCTTGATGTTTACGCATTTACGATATAAAAATTACCAGTCGTGAAAAGATCCCTCACCCATCATAATTTCCACCATAAGTATAATGGAGACTGAATAATATTAGTACACGGAAAAAAATATTATTCTAGATTTATGATTAGCTACTTCTTAGTTTTAGAAAAATAAATATTAAGAACTCACTGATTAATTTTAGCGGATGGTTCCCAAATTATGTTTAAAAAGTTCTAATTAAGAACATAATTCAAATAGTAGGAACATTTGATTTTTAATTATTGAGAACTATGTTCCCAATTCAAGAAAACGATTATTGATTTCGAAAAGTACATTTTAAATCCCTTTCATCGCTTTTTTGGAACAAAATTTCTTAATTTGAGAATAAAGTTCCCGTGATAAAAGTTGTATACATATCTTAAATTATTCTTGTTTTAGATTAATTCAGGTATATAATTTACTCAAAATAATCATAGTTGTTCTTAATTTTTAAACAAAAATCTAAATTGTGGAATATCTTGTTGAATATATTTATCGATTTAACAGAAATTTTATAAGTTATGTATTTTGAGAACTGCTCAATGATATCCACACACATACACACCCCATTTTGTGAACAAACTGATTCACTATGGGATGAACTGCATAAAGCAACGTCTAAGACATTAAATTTCATAGCCAAAGATATTAACAATATAAAAAAATTCAAATATTTGCACTTTTAGTGAAATTATTCATATTGATTTCTAACATACGTAAAATATTTCTTTTCTACTATTTATTTTGGAGCCAAAGCACTCCCAACTCTTTTGCTGTTTTTTTTAATGTTCTATCTTATGCCATAGTTAAATCGAGGGCGTAAGGCTTTAGGTATGATGTACGTCAACCGTCTGCATGTTGCATTGGTCCATACCAGCCTATAGAACTGACATGGAAGATTGGTTGATCTTTGAGTACTGCACTTCAACATATCATATTTGAATGTTGAAACAATTAAATCAAACCCACTAAAAGTATAAACAAAAACATGAATTTTATATTTAAAGTAGATATTAATTTTTTAGTTCAATGTGAGTTCAGTGTACGTTCAATTTTATAGAATTAAATATATCTTAGTATACATAAATTACCAAAGCTTTACAAACAGATAGAATTGTTTGTTCTTTTAAAAAAAGTTGAATTTATAGAAAAAGTGAATGTGATTATTTCACAAAACTTGAAAAATATGTTTTTGGCCATTTCACGTGGTTCACAATAAATACATAACAAAAACTTGTTAAGTGAAAACATTAATGTTATTAAAACTAACCTCAAGAGTTAGCCTTTATTCAAATATAAATCTTTTTTGATTTATTATTCGAATAAATTTTATATTAAAATCATAAAAAAAATATTGAAGCACCAATTTCAGCACAAATTTTAACGTGATTTGGGCTGAAATTTGTGCTTCAACCTTTAAAATAAAAATATGGATGAGTCAATATATGGTATTCGGATAGCCAACGTGAAATGGCAACCTTATTCAGCAGCTGGAATGTGAGTGATATGTCTTCAACCTGCATCAGTAAGTATTAATTTATATTTTAGTGACAGTTGTTCCTGTTTATTATTATACATTTTAGGTTTTAAAAGTTCACGGGTTTTATTAGTTACATTAAAATAATATTTGGTTTTTTGTAGATATGTCATTGGATATTAATTCATATAAAATCTTGACGGAAAATGTCTTTTCATGCATATTTTTCATTCCACCGATTTCAATCTTTGGCTTCAAAGGTATATTTTAGAGAAAACTTGAGGAATTGGCGACGGTCACTATAGTTCGTATTACAGGGACATTACATTGTTTTATTTCTAATAGTTTATTCAGTAATTTTCAGAAGAAGAATTTCAGAAGATTACATTCGTTAAATGATTAAAGAATTAGATGTCAAAGTTTGCTGAAGATTTTCATAATTCGAGAACACCAACTTCATCGATAGCATCAACAAACGGTTCATCATCAGTGTGTTCCAGTTGTTTCTCTCCAATTCCATCAAGTTTTTTGGAACCAGTAAAACGTGTTTGTAAGTACATATATTATTTATTCAATTAATCTTGTTGTCTTTCATAATAGTATACATTCCATAATGAAAGACAACAAGATTATTTTGGATGTGCTTTAGTTTTTCTGGACGAAACCCGAAACGCCATTTACTTTCACATAATAATTTTGCTATTCCAAAACTTACTTAGGTAAACAGAACAATGAAATATGTGTTCAACATTTAGACTGCACTTGTAATTCTGGAAACACCGTCAAGATCAGAAAATAATCTTCAAAATACTACTATAAATGGATTAAAAGAATAATTGTGCAATGGTGCACTACCAGATCGATGGCCAGAAGTAAATTTATTTACCAAATAAATTAATTATAAAGGAACTGAATTCAAAAATGGATATTTCTTATTTGAAGATTTATATATGGACAAAATAAAAGAAATTCTAATTTTTCGAATAAGGTATATATGTATATTTTCTTTTAGAAAAACAAAAAATAATAATGTACGAGTCATTTTAATTCGTTTGTAAAAGTGATTGACTCAGAATTATTTCCTTACCTTATAAAAAGTGTAAATTTTAATTATAAACCATTTGAATTATCAAATAAATCTATAGAATATTATTTTAAAATTAGATATTTATAAAATTTTTGTGTTCGGAGTATCTTTGAATCAATAAAATATTGTTTATGTGAAACGGATTTGTTTTATTTAAATCTGGGAAAAAGGGTTTTTACTGAGAAAACTAATGATTCATTTTGGAATCTCAAACATCTGCAATTGGAATTATTAACACTATTTTGGGAAATATATTGTTTAAAGAAGTTTATCTATCATATTATGCTCTCTGATTACACCGGAAAATTGATGTCTACAGAAAATTATTCCCAATTCTAGAATAAAATGTTCTTAATTTATGAAAATAATACTTTTTTTCTGCAAATCAAGTGAGTATTTTGAGATCCAAGTTCTTCTTTTGAGAATATTAAATACTGGAATACAGTATAAATAACTCAGTTCATGTACATTATGTTTCTAAATTATGATTAAAACTCTATACATGAGTAAATCGTATGATTATATTTAGAGCTTAGTTCAGTATATAAGTATTTTTATGATTGAATTAGCGATATGAAATCGTGGTTTATGGAAAAATTATTCTCTATTTATAAACGTTCATTTTAAATTGAGAATATCATTCGCTAAAATCGAGAAGCGTATTCTAAAATTATGATAATTTAAGAGAAAAAAGTATTTTATTTGTCGAGTTGCGAATGAGAATTTAAATCGTAAATTAGTATTTAATATTCTTAGAGCCAAATTATTGTTAAATTGGCATGATTTATGCCCTAGGGGAGTAGTTTTTTCTTTCCGTGTAGAACATCAAAAATTTCATTCTACCTTATCACTAATTTTAAAGTATTTTATTAAGAAGAACAAAAGGATTTCTTTATAGAACGCAAGAATAAAACATTCTCAGAAGCTTGCTACATTTTCGACCAATTTTGACCCCCTACAGTTCGACTCTCTTTAATCTAATGAACTTAACTCCAGGTTGACATTAGTGTTTACTTTCTATATATCTAGCTTTTGTGAATTCTTTAAAAGTTTTAATGAAACGAACAACAAATCACTCAAAATCAAAATGTTGCCTAAATACTATACGTTCATGTGGTAAACTCTTATGTGACTATAGGAACCTAGGCAACGCCAACTAGTTTATTCCGAAAAGAATATTCACAAATTCTTAAAACATAAAAAACAAAAACGAATACTTTCTAATATCAGAAAGAAGCAGTTAATTTAATCAAATTGAGACGAGCCACACATCCCAAACAGACAAGTGAGGACGTACAGAGTATTGGTAACAGTATTTTTCAATGTATACAGCCAAGCTTAATCCAAGAATGAATTATTTAACAGGCTTAACGAAACTGGTTTTAAATTAAACGAGTCACTATAAACTTCGGGGAAAATTAGAAAGAATTCATGGAGGTATACAATTCTGACATTGAAATTAAAATTGACAAGGAATACAATTAATGAATAACTAGCTGTATAGCACCATCAGGAAACGTTTGTCATCGAATCAGACATTGTATTGAAACCAAACATCAACATCTAATAGAGTAACACAGTAACCTAACTTTCAAATCCAATAGTCAGTCCAAGAACAGGACTATCGAAACAAAATAATAAAAGTCGAACAGACTATGGGAACAAACTATGGGAACTAAGCAAACAAAACCGATGGAGCGAGAGGTACCGGGTTCGAATCCCGATAGGGGCGGGGTTAAAAAGTGATTTTTTTTAAATAACAACAGAATCAATCGGATAACATAAGTAATGTGTGTAAACATATCAAAGAGGATGCAGCTAAGCCATAGATTATATATCATTTTGGCCCACACGAGCCCGCAAGTAATTCAAATTAGATTATAAGAAATGTGAGAGGCTGAGACAGCGTTTAAATTAAAAGGGCTCCATAAAAAACTTTTATTAGAAACTCAGAACACCGCACTTGGGGAGAAACTTATGCAGCAGTAATACAATCATCAACAAGTTTGTTTATTGAAACTGTAGATCACTACCACTTTAGTCGTTTGAAGAAATTTTTAAAATGATCGACAATATTCGATAGAATATAGGTGATTGCAACAATTTCCAATCTTTAAGATTATTGACGTACCAAAGCAGAATGTGTTATGATCCCTAATAGCAAAATGGACAAATAACTTAATGTGCCTTAAATGACACCACAATAGTTAAATTGGCACTAAGGCAATCAAGTGAGCTTTCGATTTAAATATTTGTATGAGAAAAGTTATAATAATCTCGAAGAAGGTGTCTTAAGGATTTTTTTATCTATAAAAATAAAATTATAAATTATGGCTATATTTATCAATCTTTAGCTTTAATTGGATAACACAGTTTGTGATTAAGAAACGACATTTCAATACTAAACGGAGGCTGATTAATTAACTTAGACTTTGTTGATGAAATAACCCAATTTTGTTCCCATTCATCAAATTTTACAATAAAAATCCAAAAATCGAACAAAACCTTGTCAAACACATGGTTGAACTTCTAGAAAGTATAACTTAATACAAGTAGATATGAAATTAATTCGAAATTCGACAATCAATCATCGATCAAACAACAAGAAACGCTCACCATACAGATACACAAAACAGGAATTTCGCAAAATTGATTTGTTGCTAATCAAAAATTACTTACTATATTCGACGAGGAGAATTTAAGAAGACTATTTGTGCTGTGTTGTCATTTAGCTTTTCACAATACATTTTTTAACAATCTTATATATTATATGATTTTGATGAGTCTTAAGAATTTCAATTAAAAAAAAACTTTTTTTACTTTTGTTATGTAGTTTGTGTTTTAATTAATTAAATTGATTGGTTGTTGTCATTTTGTGTATTTATAGAGTTTCATTTAAACTTTGCCTTTTCGTTTCGTCTTACGGTAGGTAAATATTTTATTTTGATGTGTGTCAAGGATATTTTATAAATATATATGTATTAGCCAATTGAGACGATATTAGTAACCTGCACATATGATTGTATTGAGTTTAGACACAAACTTACTTTGAAAACTTATAGACAAGAATATATTAGAAATCAATTATAATTCAATTCAGTATTAAATAAAGGGTGGTCCAATAAGAGCTTCTGGACGTTTTTTTTTTAATAAAACGCATTAAAATCAATTCAATGATCAAAAATTGTATTGTGACGTAAGTTCGGTTTATGACATTTAATGTTTGAAAAAAATTCTTTTAAATGTCCGCGACTATTTTCTATTCTATGGGTTCACTCTTTCGAGCATTTCGACCAATATTCCGTTAATTACGCGCGTTATGTTCGCGTCTAATCAATTGTGGTTAATCAATATAAAAAAGTGATATCAGATAACCCCACAAAAAGTTATCTAACGGCGTCAGTTTTCATTTAAATTTTATTTTAATAAATCGATGGTTTAACCTGCCGCATAGCACATTGAACCATCCTGACACCATCGATGATGCAAAAGATGGTAAACCGGTAAATTCTTGAACCAGCTGTATTTTATAACCAAGTTCTCTCTTCAAAATATATCACAATGTGCCATATGAGAGACCCAGAGCTAGATAACGGCGACGAACGGATTGATTGCGGTCTTCACGTACACAGCAGCAATATTCTCATTCACTTCTCGTGAATCGACTTGTATATACTCTAGTTCAATAATGAAAAAGAGGTTCGAAATTTAATACATCCTTTCCCATAAAATGGACGAAGAGCACGAAACCATTTTTAATTGAACACTGAGTTTTGTAATAAATGTTCAAAAATTTGTAAATGCGTAAGCCAAATGTCATGAACATGGCAGTTGTCACCCATGAATCCCAATGAGCAAAAAAGTACCTCCCATTGGATCACTCTTTATATACTTTATACATATGTATAGTTGATACAACAAAAATAAAATTGTCAAGTCATTTGACATATTCAATTAACAAACGACTATTAATATTTTTTTGTTATATGAACAGGTAATTAGTTTTTCTTTACAGTTATATAATTAGACTCCATATTAATTTGAATTACTTCACCACAATTACTTTATTTCTTCTACTGCTGTGACTGTCTCCATATTTTAAAGCAAAATCTAATAATATTTTGGTGTCTATATAATATACATGTATATTGATCGTACATGAACTCAATATTACGAAAATGTGTTGAAATTATAATTTCAATCCAATACCATATCTTAATGCACAATAAAAAATCTTGTACATTTTAAGTAAATTTAATTATAGATAATCCAAAATAACATCATCATAAAACATTACAAGCAATATTATCCCAAAACGACACGATATAGTGGTAATACTATGTATAAAATAGTTTTGTTCAACCTTGCACTATACATACTTTAAATGGAAATAGAAAAATTGGCAGTCATTAAAGCTGGTTGTGTATACAGTGGGTGTGTATAATTTCACTGTACTACCGAAGCTTTATCGACATGACACAAAATTAAGTTACTTCGGTATAACAACAACAAACACATGCCGATGCTTTAACTTTCCTTCCATCGGTTTTTTGTTTTATTTTACTTCGTTCGAGAAAATGCCAACGCAAATAAAACAAAGACATAAATTAAATATATTAGAACCACCACACAAAGAAATTGACTTCATAGATTTTCCTTCATTTTCTTTATTTTGCGAACGAACAGCTAAAAAAAAATATCTAACGATGGTAAGAATACATTTACGAAACGAACAAATTTTTATATTATTCGTCTGGACGACTTGACGGCGTCTAGCACAATATGAAAGAAAATAAAGAGAAATTTTTGAGAATCAAGTATTGATACAGGAACGACCAGAAAATGTTCTGTTTCACAAATATTCTAATTTTATCGAGCCATTACTTGATTATTGGATTGCGAGAGATTAGTTCCTGGTTCAAACTGTATTCTAGATCAGTGCGATTTAAGTATACTACAACAGTAATAATATTCACTATTGATTTTTATACAACAATTTTAATAACAGTGTAGTCAATTGAATTCTCCTAAAACCTGATTAGTGGATAATTTGAATAATTGTTATGATCTTTAATATATTTTTAACAGAAATCAATGTCTTAGGTTTCCTACATTCAAAAAACCACAAACTGATTTATAAAGTTAAACTTCGTAAATCGATATTTACGATTAAACTCAATCAGGAAAACCAATTAAATTACAAATATTAATTATTACTTTAATTGATACTGTAACCACATTTTTATACGGTATTATATAAAATTCTGATCAGGTACTTTGATTGTCGTTTTCCCTTTGAAAGAAAGGTTTATTCAACGATATTGAATATTAAACATGCATTTTAGAGTTTATATGAAAAAATACACACTTAACTGCCTAAACTCACTAAGTATGTACACTATTTCTCACTTTTAAGGATACCGAATTTGGCTGTGATTAATAACTCTTTTGATCTTTCTTAAACAAAATTTTTGATTCAAAGTTTATTCAATAATCGATATACATATTGCTTGTTAAATCGTTTCCCATTTTCATCAAACTGTTTGATTGAAGCTTTATATGCATCAATACTCGAAAGTAGATATAATTTCCACTTTTAACACTAGGAACATGGAAGCTACAATTTGCCAATGCTTTGACTTAATTAACATTGGAGAAAAACAATGGTAGTAATAAATGTATAAACTTTGAACGATCCTTCAATTTTACATCGGGTTTCTGCCATAATTAAAAATTGATGGGCATTTATTCAATTAATGCCAGTACAGTAAATTTTTCGTGTTACCACCTGTTGAATATGATAATGATGCTGAAGACGCTGTAATCGTGACAGCTAATGATGGGAGTTAAACCAGATCTCCGGTCTGGTATTGATTGACAGCTAGGCCGCTGAATCAACCAGCCGATGTAGACGTTTGTCTTATGAAATGTATGGCATCTTATCTTATCTTGTATGTGATCTGTTATGTTCGTTTCGCTAGGCCGTGTTGCAACAGGTCTAGCGAATTACAGGCTATGTTGCAACAGGTCTAGCGAATTACAGAATATGAATCGAAATCTTTTTTCGATTATTTTGTTTTTACTTCACTATTGTGGCGTGACTATTCATCGTATTTATGAACGCCACCCACCATACCATAGTTGGGATTTTAATTTAAAAAAACGTTTTTTTACATTTTTATGTAAATTAAGTCAACAACAGTGTAAATTACATAAAATGTAAATTAAATAAAAAAAACAGTTGATGCCAAAACATTTGCAAGTATTCTTCAGTTTCTTATAAATTTGTTTTTTGTATAATATGATTCATAGCATGTTTCAGAAAGACTATGTTCTGGCACTCTATTTTACTTTGTTTTAGAACAACAACAATTGTTTAATATTGAATGTTCACGGAACGATTTTACAAAATAATAAAATAACAATCAGCATCAGTACTGAAACCGCCAAAATGGCGCAGTGAGAGGGCTAGGGTTCCTATCTCGATAATGGCAGGATGCATAAGGACATGATGCAACTTATCAGTTGTCATGTCGACGGTTGTAACTTAATGTTTAAGAGAGTTTCTTATTTTGCCGCAGTCTCGAGTTCGATTCTCGCCGTTGAACAAAAATTATCATGCACCAGATGACATAAACGGCATAAAAGGCGTTGGGCTGATCACCTACAATTGCACTAATCGTTATAACTGCTTCGTAAGAACTTAGTTGAAATGCGGTAAGAGCCGTTAACGGTCTCTCTAAGCTATTGATTATTATTATTATTTATTAGTTGTTAATCCGCGTGTTTAACTATATTTCCAATTTTAGAATATTGAAATTAATTTAACCTTTCACCTTAATTAGCGAAGCTATCTCTCTCAATTAACAAGTTATAAATCAATATATATATATTTATTAGTGTGTAAAGAGTGGGTCTAGTTTTTAATTCAACCCGAGCTATACTTATATGCAATTAAAACTGAGCAAATGTTGTAGGGTGTCTAATTATCGGGTGTTTCAAAAGTATACAGAATAAAACAAGCTATGTATTGATATTTGATTTTGATTACACTCAATTTGATTACAGTGTAAAAATTGAAAAACACTGAGTAAGCACGGAGTATTTTCCGAAATTTACTCAGGCTGAATTAGAAAGCACAGATGAGTTTATTAGCAATACGTTTCTCGCTCGGATTTAAATAAATAGTGAATCCCTTGTTACGTATGTAATTTACGTTTTTACGCTATTTTTTGCATAAAAATGGAAAAAAAACGTTTGTAAACTTTAAGAAAAGATTGTCATGTCAAAAATCTACCGACGCACATTACATGTACATTTTCTAACGATCAAAATTCAACTTAATTTAAAGTCTTCGTTACAAAAAAAATCCGAAACTTTATCAAAACAGTCCAGGTTGTTATTTTCCACGATGTAACCTCCAGCTACCATCCGTTGAACTTGGAACGACAAAAGGATTCCACATGAAGGTTCGCCGTCTCATTGATTTCAAATCCTGGAATCAATTCATGAGTGGAAATTGGCCACCTGCATAATGAAAGCTCTGACGATACCAAGAAAGAACTGAAAGTAATATAAAACCCTTACGGACAACTAGTTATAAAACCATAATAAATCTGGTTAATGTATACTAATCAGTATCACGATGCAATGAAAAATCATGATGAAAACAGACACATAGCAGTCTAAGAGAATTCTGGAATAATCTTAACAGTCTTCTACTTTCCAGAGCTGTACAACTCGTCCAGGTCATGAGACTTACTGAAGTTTTCAGATAGTGGTTCTCGCCCAAAACATCTTTAAAATTAGTGAAGAGAGTACTGAACACTCGTTCATTAGTGAGGAACACTCTACCTATAACTTACTCGATACTGACACTTAACGATTGCGCACAACTAGATATGACTCTCTTTCTATCACAGTTGGGATTTTACATGTAAAAAACTTGTTTTAGAAATTTTATGTAGAATAAATTTATTTTTTAAAGTGTCAGAAATCTACCGACGTTCGGTTTCATCATTAACATAGATAAATGCGTATTACCAAAATTAATTAGTTTTCTTATCCACTTTATTAGTTGGAAAGGTATTTTTGTTATCTTCACCTGAGCCAGTTAAGGTGATTTTTAACGGAATCAATCTGATAATAATTCTAATCTATAACAAATTATTGTGACATTTTGACATTCAGTACATAGTCGAAAAAAATGTTATCGAATCATAATGTTAATCATTCCACAAATTCTATTCGTAAAATAGTAAGAAGATTTTTAAACATATTTTTGCTTTATTTACAATTAAATTTGTAAAAAAAACACACCCCAACTTTGCCAACTACTTCAAAAAATTATCACTATTGTGTAGGTAAGCCTGATACTTTGGAACCCTAGTTTATTACATTTTAGAATAAAATAGGTTTGGCAAGTCGAAGTAAAATTTTCACTTATAAAAAATTCAAAATTAATAAATTTCGATAGTTTTGTTCAGCTTTAAATTTCAAGTAAGGTAGCACCCAACCTACATCAAAATGTAAAACGCAAAATTTATACTAGGTCAAATGGATTAGCTATACACCATAATTTATAGTCCTGTCAAAATATCCAAGTCTCCATACATTAGAAGCAAAAAGACAACGAAAGGATATTTCAATTATGTTAATATGTAAAGGGATGATAGACAGCTGTCGGTTGATAATTTCTAACTCAATCTTAATTTTTGTATATTTTCGGAAATCGATAAACTGCACATTCTATTGTGACTGAGCTTAGAAGCAACTTTTAGTTGTGGGCCAGATAAAACGGAATGTTATTAATTTCAAGGTAATAAAATTTTTATTAATAATTTTTATTAATATTTTTTATTAACAGAAAAATATTTGAAATACTTTTATTCAAATATTTTTCTGTTAATAAAAAATATTAATTCCCTATAATTAGTTGAAATTTTGCGAAACATACCATTTTTGAAAATCAGGTTTCCTTAAGTCTTAAATCCAAAATCATTTTGGTAAGAGTTATAAAGTGATTGATGTTGGCCGAGGACCCTTGCGTTTCTTTTTTAAAATTTGCTAGAAATAAGGACACATTTTTACTAGTAAGTAAAGTGCATTACTTTTTAACTTAATTTGATATTTAAAATTTACAAGTTACACTAGTCTCATTAACAATGCTCCTAAGCAAAATAAGCAATCAGCAAGATGTTGAACAAATTCAATTGTTTAGTTAAAAATGATATTTATATATTTATATATATATATATATATATATATATATATATATATATATATATATATATATATATATATATATATATATATATATATATATAAATATAATATCTATTTATATATTTAAAGATTATGTATTTATATATATTATATATATATATATATATATATATATATATATATATATATATATATATATATATATATATATATATATATATATATATATATATATGTGTGTATATACATATATATATTCGGAAGTTTGAATACAAAAAAAAAGTAATAGTTTCAATTTCTAATAAAAATAAATATTTAAATTTTATTAATTTAAGTATTAATTTATTATTTAATTTATAAGTATTTTATAAAAGTTTACATCTAAAAATTCAATTTTGTAAGTTGAATCGAAATTTTCAAAACTGCCTGCAACAAAATATGTCCATCAATAATTGTTCGTGAATTGATTCGTGTGCTTCATTATTCGTGTGCTTCATTTATTTTGCCGCAAAACTATATCACAGAAAGCGTATCTAGCTGTCTGAAAAAATAAATAAAAATAATACATACACATGGAAATGTATAAACACATCCATTCATATCAAACTACAGACAAATACAGGAAAGACATTTTCATCGGATTTTTTTATCTAGCCCACTTAGCAATAAGTAAACACAAACACACATTATGCAGTCACATACAAAACACGCACATTTGCATTGGAAAAAATCTATTTTTATTTGGAAATCGATTAAAAATTAAAAAAAAAATAAATAAGTATACTTACTATTTTATACTTTAAACACAAATAACTACTACAGATAGCCAAACTATATGGAGAAATCATGTATATAGACTGAAATCAGGGGAATTAATTGTACCCTGGAAGAAAAGGTTATATTTGAGTTTTATTGTCTCTTTCATTCCTTTAGCATGGATATTACGATAAATAAATGTTTGTATATAAATTCTATATAAAATATGAGGAACTCATTTACTGTCTTGAATGAAACTAATCGCAGTGGCATGAAACATATTTTTGATTTCATGTATGTATTTGAACTTAGTTTTATAGATTTGATTGAATTTTATTTATCGTAATATCAATGGTAAAGGAATAAAAGAGAAAATAAAACTCAAATATAGACTTTTCTTCCAGGGTACAATTAATTCCCCTGATTTCAGTCTATATACATGATTTCTCCATATAGTTTGGCTATCTGTAGTAATTATTTGTGCTTTAAATATTAAAATTATTTATTTTAAAATCACATTACTAATTTTTAGACTAATACAAGTTTATATGAAAACGTCATAAACGTGCGGCAATTTTGTTTTCAAAAATAAATTTCCTTGACTAGCCCCGTTTTCGTTGCAACGTAAGTAAATATATTCATGAAAACCAAACAAGTAGTTATATTATTATTGAGTAGTCAATAATTTACTTTTATCGATCATGATCCGAGTATACTTCTTTGAATTATAAGTTACTACTCGTGAATTTGATGCTGTTCTAATTATAAAATAATATCTATATAGTCTCATTGATAGATCAAAATAAAACTTCAATTTTGAATACATATTAAATTTTGATTAAGCGCATCGATACTTTCCTTTTATCAACTATTTTCAATGATATCTTTAAAAGTTTATTTTTTTTCGATTTTTACAAGCCAATGTAGACACGTACCCTGCAACAATCCGACTTCATCAGTTTCGATTCCGAGCCAGCTCTTGATATTGTTTTATAAACAGTTGAAAGGTGCCAGATCGCTTTCTACTCCGTGGAGACATCGTAGCCGACAGTAACTTCAATTTTATCATTCAGTTCTGAAGAACATGCAGATCGTGACAAAGCCAGCATGCTGGCTGTCCTTTCAGCAATTCTTGATCTCGTGATTAAAAAGAATTCGGTATGTTCATCAACGTCGTATTTTATCCCATATTTACACGCATAGTTCTTCTCTCGCATTTTAGAAGTCGTCTTTCAAACTCATCTGTTAAGGTCCAATTCTTGCATCCATACATGACACTAATTCTATTCTGGTCAAAGCTTATAATTCAAAAGTTAATAAATTTATTATTTAATCACTTTAAATTTAAAAATAATTTTCTAAAAATGTTGGAATGGAATGAAAAGGGCACTTTCCAACTATGAAGAAATTAAACTAACAACAAAGTCGTATTTTTCTATCTTGAATTTAGTATTATCAACGATTAAAGATCAATCACACTAATACACGATCACACTATTGACATTAATTACTTCATTCATAAAGCAAAAATTGTAAATAAGCTTGATTGGAAATAAATAGTCACTTTATTTACACCATACTCTCCTTATTTAAACATTATGTATCAATCGTTTGATGATGGCGGAAATTGTTACCCTAGCTATTTTGAAGTAACCAAAACTATTGAAAATTATCATAGAACAAAAGGAAACTCTCCTTTTTAGTCGAGGTTAAGTTAAAAAATAATTACCTTTGAACAAAATATCGGACAAGCATGCCAATTATTTATGAAAAAAAGATTAAATTAGGCAACAATTGTGCTCATTATAATTTTGTTAGCTATATTTTTTGGCGGTTACTTCATTTTACGTCATTGGCGGTTCATTTTATTTTTGTGTGTAGTGCTGTCATTTATTAAAAGTTGAGGTAAGTATAATTTATTCAAAATTATGTTATATTCTTAATTAAGTGAATAAATTGAATTAACTGAAACACGATAAATTGAATTAATTGAAAAAATTACAATCAAAATCAAATAATCGCACAAAATCACAATATATTTTTTGTAAATAAATATTTGGTCACAACAGTCCAAGCGCAAACCAAAATTTAATTAAATAAATAAATGACAAGTGTCAAGCCAACTATAGACCAATTTTTGAGCAATAATCTATCTAGTTTCTAACTTCACAGCATTAATTCAAATAGCTTGGGTAAAAATTTCCGTCCTCGAGAATCAACCTTAAGGTAATAAATTACTATTATTTATTACAGGCATCAAAACTAATTTGACCCACATTAACATGAATTATTTGGATCGCTATACAATTCAATACCCGATCAAATATTTGAGATGATTTCGAAAAAGGAAACAGTGGTTATTTATTTATTAAAATAAATAAAATTTAAAAAAAAATTAAACTTAAATAAAAGTATAAAAATGTTTAGAATAAAATTTTAATGGAAATAATTTTCCAAATATTTCAATGGGTAGAATGCCAGAAAAAAGTCAAGTTGCGCCCATTTCGTTCATCAGTGAGAAACATTTTCATGGTTGCACTATTTATTTTTCAAGAGCCCAGTTTAGAGACAAACCTACTGGTTTAAAACCTTTGGTTTGACAGTAATTATAATAGTTAATATATGCGTATTTATCGGTCCTTGAATACATTTTTATACTTCAAGAGATCGCAAAGCTCCATTTAGTAAACCACCTTAGAGATTTTTTGTTGTTATTTTAACAGATGTATTTTATTAAAATTAGTTCATCTTCATAATTTCGTAGATAACAATCCTTATTTTATTAATATAAGCAATCCGATCAAATCGTTTACCTCCATCCTCTTTTAAGATAAAATACCAGCTTAAATATTTCAAATGAATTCTTTATGCTACTTACTTGAGCACACGTTAGTGGTTGAAAAATATATTTTTATATTAAGTTTAGAAAAATGATAAGACTTATAAATACTTCGAAAAATAAACAACTAGAAGTTACCACACTCAAGCTCCATGGAAGGAAAAGATAATTTATCAGCGACAGTTTTTAAACAACATGAAGGTACTGTTCGTTGTAATAAACTGACAGCAGTGGTCAACAAATCTTGTCAGGTGATCAAACAGGTTAATATTTACCTATAACGTATACCTTCGAAGTATTAACATAGGACAAATTGTAGATGAATTCCAAGTGGATTTTACAGGAAACAGATAAAGTATTAACTAGTAGTAATCCTATTAAGATACAATACAATGTCTATCTATATATTATTTTTTGAAAAAGTTAAGAAGAAGGCCATTCTGTTCGCTACTAAACCAAAAAATTCTTTTAAAATAATGAATCAGAGGTATGATGAGAAACTCCCTAAACTTTTAGCTACAATCAGTGAACGATCAAGAACAAAAAGAAAATTAAAAATTTCAAAATTGCAAGATACGAGGTAAATATACAATTTAAAAGGAATACTAATAGGGATCTTGAGTAAATTGCCATGTCTGATTGGCAATCAATAAATTAATACATTATTCAAGAATAAAACATATAGTTTGACTGTTGAACTCAGATTCTTGAAATCAAAGATTATTTTACCCATTGATGAATCTCAAAACAGAACCTAAACCAAAGTCTGGTACACTGGTCACATATACCTGAAATTTTATACAATTTCATCTATCAGAAAAAAATCAATTAAATTAAGAATGTTAAAAGGAAAAATGCTACGAAATACTTTCGAACCAATACAATAGTCTAGGATGAAGATATTCAGAGAATGACAGCCCTGTGAATTGCAAAAATATGTGAAGTAAAAAGAAGGAAACAGGTAGTATATTGGAAGCTAAAAGCAACAATAGATCAAAAAGAAGCACTCTTGCTATGTCTATATTGCAACAGTACGAAATGATTATAGTTTTTCCAAATATGATAGAATTCATTTTTCCAAGCCAAATTTTCTATTACCTAGCATTCTCTAGCTGCAAGAATGTTTTTGTTCAATACCTATATACGCAAACTAGATTGTTAGATCTTTTTTAAGTATCGTTAATCAGTTTGTCCAGTGTAACTGGTATGTTGTAATATCTAAAAATGTAGAAAAACTGATGATCAAAATTTTATATTTAAAGAACACAAAATACCAAGACCTTCAAAAATGTTCGCGTACCCAACGAGTTAAATACCATATACAAAACATACACGGATCTGATATGTAGCGAGTAATAAAAACACAGAGAAACTTGATCATCTTGGTCACCGATGTGTAGACTTGAACCAACGAAAGAAATCCAAACTCTATACACATACAAATAAAAATTTAAATATTCATCTTAATTTGTCTCATTTTATTTTGACTTTTGATCACATTTTAAAATTTATAATATTTTAGAATTGACAAAAAAATTAAGTCATTTTTTATATATAAGAAATTCATAAAGAAATAAAAACCAGTCAAAACAACTTTTTGTTTGTCTCAAGACCTTACAAAAAAAACATACACACAAGACAAAAATAAAAATTCTTCAGCTACATCTTAAGAAGACAACCAACCAAAAAATAACAAATCTTTGTAATATTATTACTTATTAGTAAGATTATTAACAAATCTTATATATATTATATATATATATATATATATATATATATATATATATATATATATATATATATATATATATATATATATATATATATATATATATATATGTATATATATATATATATATAAATATATATACATATATATACATATATATAATTGGCCATACATACATATATTGATGAACACATTCAACGAGTTCGATCTGTTACAAATACATATAATATTATGTTAGTACGTTCATGTGCTTGAGCGCAAACTTATTTATTGATTAGCATCGGTTTCAACCAGGTTTCACCTATTTTTAAAAAATACAATGTCATTATGATCTTAAATTGAAAAAAAGTATAACACTTTAATTGATAACTTAATTTTTTGGTGAACAACCTATTCATAACTTTAATTTTAATTAATTCTTAATTATTCGTATTTTAAAAGTCAAATCACGGGTATTTTATTCATTGATACCCTAATGAGCTTTCACAATACCAAATGTTTAAATGGGTAGGCCATATTTGAATCTGTTTGATGTTTAATAGATTAATTAGCTATATGCAAAGTTAAATTATGGTTAACTGTGGAATGATATCGACGAGTAACACCCACGGTAAATATATGCTGATTGATGATGGATATTTCTTTTAACGGAAATATTTTTTATTCGATATGGATTTTTCACCGACAATACTGTGATTACACATGTTATTTATCTTATTAGCGACCTTCATTTTTGTATACTTATTTATTTAAAATTTAGTCTTGTGTTGCTTCTGTCTGCTCAACTCTAAATACAACATATAGTCAAATTTACGGATAGCGGGATAGTGTTTATTTGTGTAGTCACTATTTTTGTATGTACATGCTCATGTTTAAACTCTTTATTTATAATTTCGTAGAAACCAAATGTTATCCTATGATTACATTATAATATTACATTTAGTTTCTATATGAGCCTGGTACTATTATGACAGTATTTCTTACTGAATCAAAAGAAAAGAGAAAATAATCAAAAATACTATAAGAGTGAAAGAGACCATTTTTTAGTATTTCTTTTTTTATTAAAACATAATGGATATATTTTGACAGAGTTTTATTACATAACCATGTAAACCATGTTATTCCATGAGTGTAATATTAATAAAACTTTCGAAGCCTCTCTATATCTACAACAATACATTTTTTCACTATGAATTAAAATAAAGGACACAAAACGAAAAGTCAAAGTTATAAATTTACCATAAGGAAACTACTATAAAATGCTTCATATTTAAGAAATGATTTCCATTTTTAGAATATAAAATGTAAGAAACGATTTCACATCCAAATAAATAAAATTTAAATATCAAATATTTTGCCAGAAATCAAAAATAATTCATCTCTTGACATAAATTTGTCAGTACTGCTATAATAATTTTTCCATTACAAAAAAAATTTATTCAGTAAATTTAGGTTCTCAAAATATGATTTATTTCTCTCCCACTTAAGGAAAAAATATATGTTTATCCTATTATTTCTTATAATGGAAAACAGGCTTCAATTCAAAACTTATATTTTATGTGATCTTTCCATTAGCACAGATACCAGTCCAACAGGTCAATTCGTTTTGATACAATTTGGATTTGTCAGTTTATGCAAATTATAAGCAGCGATGCTTGGGCCAGGTTTGGATGATTTAATAAAATTTATATATGACTTATTTATCAAGCATATCGGAATAACTTAAAGAAACTTTATAATTCATGATAATATTTGGCTTGAAAGTATGAAGTGTCATCAATATTGGTGTTACTAAGTAATTTGAACCACAGGAAAACAGTTTTCATTGGTTTGTGTAAATACCTAGCAAATTTCTAATGTAATGCTGTGCAGTTCATTATTTTTGAAAATATTCTCGTCAAGATCGCAAAAAACAATACTTATTGATTGATACAAACTACTCTATCAAAAAAATCATTTACCATACGAGAGAGTCGTAACGTTCGTCACCTGGAATGAGCCTTTCTAACGGATGATTTTTAATGAAAGCGTTTAGTACATATACCTTGGAATCCTGATCGACGGGTATTTGAAAAGGCAAATGTATATTGAGGTTCTAAAATCTAATCTTGGCTTTGGTGAATTGCATTATAAAATATTATTTTTCATACTATGTGGAACAATGCATTAAAATTCCGTTAACACCACTATTGGTCACATTAGGTGAACCAATTACTTTAACTCATATGTTTGAGGAAATGTGAGTATTCAAAAATATATTAGATAAGCAAATATGCTAATTTCGGTAAATATCTTTAAGCAATTACTCTGTGACATATGGAAGGGTAACACCTAATCCAAACTCTCAAAAACTTTGGATAAACTCTCACACTGTGATTGAAATTAATAAATATACAATATTGAGCAAAAAATCTACAATATTATTGAGCAATAAATTTACAATATCATTACTATATCAACTGTATATAGAATCTTGTTTAACTGACGTCACATACCGAAAATATGCATTTATTTTCAGCAGCATTGATTCACTGGAAATTTAAAAAATACTAATCTTAATCTTTCTACAGCTGAAAATTATTCTTACCTAGAAAGAATATAAAACTTTTCAGGATGTAACAAATTCTTGCCTCATGGAACCGGGGTAAAAATTCCTTTGTACTGTAATTCGAGCACACTTCTATTTCATTCGAGGTCGAGCCTACTCCTTCAGAGTTAAACGGTAAACGGCTGGAAGTTGTCACTTCGCTTAATTCCGATTTGAGTACAATATTTGAGTGGGGAATTAAAAATCAGGTCAAATTTAACGAGAAAAAAACACAAATATGCACGTTCTCGCGTAAAAGAAGTCGCAACGAATACCCTTTTGTGGTAAAAGGCCACGTTCTCGTGGGTTGTGACTCAATTCATCTGCTTGGTGTTCAAATAAGTAACAATTTAAAATGGAATGGACACATTATCGCATTGGCCAAATCAGCTTCACGTAAACTCGGGTTCCTCAATAGATACAGACGGTTTTTTAAATCGCATCAGGTTCTCCAAATATATAAAACCTTTATTAGACCGTGTATAGAATATTGCTGTCAGGTTTGGGGTGGAGCATATGGCACGGCTCTCCAGTTGCTGGATAGAGTTCAGCGGCGTGCCATCCGAACAATACGAAACTCCAGACTTACGGAAGATCTAGACAGCCTACAGCACCGCAGAGATGTTGCAGAACCATGCATGTTCTATAGATTAATAAATGGTAAATGTTCTGCAGAATTAAAGGAGAAAATACCACCATTAGTTACGCCAGGACGAGTAACATAAGGAACAGTCAATGCGCATAGGTTTACGGTGAAGCTGCCAAAACCTCGAACTGAAGGTACAAAGTGCGAATTCATTCATCGAACATCCAGGAAGTGGAATTCGTTATCCGGTTTTCAGTTTCCGTTGGATTATAAAATGCAATCAACCTTTACTTGAAGGACCGCGCGTTGGGTGCAGGAGCTCTGACAGTTACAAGGAGCTAGGACTGTTTAAAAGTCCGCCCTGCACTAAATTAAAGCTTAATATAAAAAAAAAAAAATTAAGTTTTAGTTCTTTGAGTAATAGTTTCTTAAACATTTACGATGTCACTGAAAGAAGTAAGACTGCTCAGTGCAATTTTTAAATGTTCGAAAACTTGATTTTTTTAAATTATTATTACCTTTACTACTCTAAAACCATTGATAATGTGTAATAGTTACGAACAAACATCCGCTTGTACAAAAAGGCATATTTTCTGACAGCGTATTATTTTATCTTTACATTAACACCTTTATCATTAATATGAATAGTACTTTTTGAAATAAAAGCAATCGTTGCAAAACACGATGTTTGGCGTGCTGCAATCTCGTGTAGAATATCATCACATTTAACGATATGTGCTATCACTCACTTATTAGACGTTGACCTAAACAAATCGTTACTAGTTTTATTCCTTTTTTTCTCCAGATCATAGATACCAGAAAAAGCTGCAAGAAGGACGCAATCAACGTGAAGTTGCTCGTCAGGTAAACATGAGCCAATAAGCTGTCTCGAGAAAATCCAGAAGATTTCAGAAAAATGATACTTTCTGAAACATCAAGCAGATGATCGATTATTCATTCTAACTTGACTGCGAAATTACCATATACTGGCATCAATGTGCAGCCACAGCAGCTACGACAAGTTTTAGATTTGTAGCTATTAGTGAATCGACAGTAGAAAACGCTTGAGCAAGCCAACCTCTCTCAAAGACTGCCGCCTAGAGACCCTAAAATTATCGGCGTCCGAAAGAGCGATTTTCGCGGTGTAGTTTTGTTGAAACAGTTTCGTACAATAGCAGCTTGTACATTGTGTATGCTGACATTGCTTGAAAGAAGTAAAGATCTTGCTTTCATACCTAGTGGAGATCGTCCCGCTGAATGAATCTCTTACATCATGTACTGCCGAACGACGTTCTCTTACGTGTACTGCCTTATGCAGGTTATTTTAGGGCAAGAATTCATATTGATGCATGACAATTGCCGATATACTTTTTTCATAATCATCAATTTTGTCTGCGTTTTTATTTAAAATAAATTAAACGTAAAAATAACAGGCTTTTTGAAAAAATAATACTTGCTTTCCAATCGACCAACCGCTAGTAATTCAATTTTTGTATGTGCTTTACTATTGTTAATTTTACACAAATAAGAACCGAACTACTGGTGGGTGATTGGTCGATTGAAAAGTGGTTCTCTTGTAAATATCGGTTAAGCCGTTTTTTAAAAATCTCGCCTTTCTCGGATCACTGAAAGTTTGAGTTTATTTAAGAAGTCAAAAGTTTAGTTTAATAGACAACTTTTCCAAGCCTATTTTATATTATGTTTCGATTGATCTTTTCAAATCCTTTTTTATGTCTTTTGCGCTTTAGATAGATACTCACAGTTTGGAATTTTGTTCTTCCTATAGTTGAGAAGTGATTTGCTTTTTCTTTTCTCATTACACTCACAATTTTACTAACCGGTGAATGATCATATACTGCTTTCAACAAATTCTTGATAAAATATAGCTAGTCGATAATGCATTAGCTACAAGGAAATCTATTAGATCTGGTCTTTTATTTTTGCTAGTTAGCCAATACGTGAGCGTTGGTTCTGATATATTTTCAAGTATAAAGTATTCATATATTTTCAAGTATAAATATCTTGCTCGTTTCGCTGGATGAGTACACAATATGTATTTTTGCATGGTTGCAAAACAGTATTTTAGCTATGTCTTAATTTCCTGTAAATTGAAGTACATATTTCAGTTTTGAGTAGGACAGCCAATTTATCTGGTCATGTCAACCAATTTGTGTTTTGCAACATTTATCTGATTTATGTTTTGACAAATTTAACTCCGAAAAAGGTATTAAAATATATATTTAAAAAGAGACACAAAATATGTTAAGTAATAAAATTTACTAAAGGTCTCATTTCTTCTACATAAAATATGTGTTTCTATTTGGTCCCAGGAAAACGATAAGATATTTTTCAGGTTTTGTTAAAATTAACTGTCGTCTAATAATATTTTCATCACGAGCAAGTCTTCATTTTGTAAAACATTTCCACAAAACTCCATATTGAAGCTGTTTTCATTGGAACTTTTGTATTGTACGCCATCTATACCAATCGTCAGTTGTTTTCTTACAATGACTTAATACCGGTCTAAGTATGTACGAGTAATAACTAATTGAACCTATATATTAATTTTAATTTAACTAATTAAATTTCGTCTGTATTTGTTTGAATAATAGTACTTGCCCTTGCATGTAGCTCTTACTTTTTTCTGATTGCAAAAGCTTTGTATTTAAGCTATAAAAAATCTGCCTCCCTGTTCAACGGCGTGTGTCTGCAATAACCTCGTGTACGTTGTACTTAATATGCTCATAAGTTATAAGAATATGACTTGAAATCTTAATAATTTGAAACTAATTTTAAAATCCATTTCAAAACACCAGCACATGACAATGTCATCACAATGAGAATAAATTTTATCTTATAAAAGACGAAATTCCAGAAATTCAATATTCTAAAAAGATTATGACAGATTGAAATTAAATTGAAATCAACTTAGCAACACACACACATACACTCATAAAACAGAGTGTAAGACAATTAAAAACCATATTTCTTAAATTTTCCAAGAAAATTTTCTTTTCTAATCACATTTTCATTTATAAAATAAATTTTTTCTTATTTAATTATTAATTTTATCATAAAAATGTTGCTCTATATGTATGTATATGTATAAAAGTATAACTTGAAAATTATTTAATACAACAACAGAAATATACAGAAAAGCCGAGAAAATAAATAAAAAAAAATATTCGACAAAGATTTTTCCACTTCTTTTTAAATAATTATTACAAATTATAATAAAAAATTTAGTATTTATACCGAGAGCACAGTAAAATCCTGTGAAAAAGGAGAATAAAGTTATTTGGGAAAACGTACGTATAAACGCCCTTTACACAAAATCCGAACGAGAAAAATGGTAAAAAAGGGAAATACAAGGAAAAATAAATTATTTTTTTTTGGTGTATATCAAACACACAGTGGAAAATTTTCCGAACAAAATATGTATACTCTTTATACTTACATCGATACATAACGAAAATATAACGTATATTTTATACAAAACGAGAAACAGGAAAATTTATAGAATTTTCCTTTTTTTCGGCACTAAAAAATCGAAATACACAATGAAAAATAAACAGAAATCGTATTTATATGTAAGATAGAAAATTATAAGGAAAATGTATGTATATGTATATATGTATATAGCTATTTATATATATATATATATATATATATATATATATATATATATATATATATATATATATATATATATATATATACACATATATATATAATATAAATAACAGTTTGTGTGTATGTCTGATACTTACTCGTAGATTGAGATGGTGATGATTAGAAGATGATGATGGTGAAGTAGAGATAATGATTAGTATATATATGTAGATATGAAATATATGATGTTGATTATTATTGTAATAATAATAATAATCATAAGATAAAGAAGAAAATCTTGGAAAAATTACTGAAAATATGTAAATAAAAATATTTTCTTATTAAATAGTAAATCGAATATGCTGAGGGTTAGGGGTAGCAAACCTAATATGTTGTTGGGTGTGTAATAAATAATCAGATGATCAAGCATATTTTTATCTAACAGAACTATTATTCATATCTATGAATTTATGTATATCAATCCGAGTAAATGTACACATGCATAATCAAACAAGTCAATAAAATAGAATCAGACACTAGTTGAACAAAAGAGAAGGCAACAAATTTTAATTTTTCCCACTCGAAAAGCCGTTCAAATATTCGTACATAAACATAAGTCGTATTACACATAAGAAATAATTCAATAAAAATTCATGAATTGAAAAACAGATTCTTAACAGCAGATTAAAATATATAGATATGACAATTCTTGACTTAACCCGCAAGTTAACTAGCATGTTTATAGTCATATTCTCAAATATTATATTTACAGGCATCCCTCGTAAATCGTTGTTTCTTATAAATATATAATTTTTTTTAAATAGACTAAATTATGTTTAAGCACATTTGTTGTTTATAAACCCGATTATTTCTGAATTTACATCCTGAATAACTTGCTCAACACATGTTTTAATATGTTTAACACATTGTTGCAGTGTTAGATTCTCCGTAATACATAAATTGCTATCAACCACTCTCTGCGACTGCCATTCAAAAATGACCAGTCATCAAAACCAAAATGGCGGCCAAACAAAACAGGCAAAATGTATATGTAAGTATCCATACTCAGTTCAATATTAATTTAATAAATCATATTGGGTTAACTTAAGAACAGTGAATTAAAATTATAATTAATTTTTCATTGTGATTTGTTTACTCGTCCGCAATTTTTTAATATGTTTTTTTCTTCGTTTGTAGGTTTTTGTTTAGTTAGAGTGTTTATAATTGTGATCTTTAATTACATTATAAGTTGGTATGTTAAATGGTATATCGATGTTAGTCTCGTCTTTAAGATGACGCGACTGACGTCATATGTATGATAAAGTTAAGTGCTCTGTGCATACAAATATACGACGTTTTGCTTTTTAGCCATTTTTGTTGTGCATTTTTCATTTCAAATGTGTTATATTGGAAATGCAAATTGTTTTTCCAATGACAAGGATGTTGTTAAACTAAAACAGTCGTAATCGCAATTTCAATCATCTTTGCTCATTAATTATAATAAGACCATTATGTTTATCTAATAATTCTTTTTATCTAATTTATAAAACAATGCTAAAGTACGAGACAGGATCCGATATGACTAATGGAATCTTTTGTATAAATATACGATTTGAATATATTTGAAGCAGTTATTTCATAAGATATATGGATGATCTTTACTTGAAGCAAATACCAGTAGATGGATTTAAAACCAATGAAGGTTCTGTTTAAATAACAATTTTATTTCATGATTTATTTAGTAAAATTATTAAATATTATTACTATCTAGATTATGTTAATCTGAGATAAAAGTAAAATTATCACGCTTTCAATAGATTTGACATAGAAACTCATTGCGTCAAATTTATCCTTGATTCGTTAAAAAGATGATTTGTTATTCATTCAGGATTAAGATTAAAGGGTTAAATAGATATATCCCTTAATATAGAAATGGATAGAAATGAAGAAATTTGTTGACATTTTAAAAATTTATTATTTGTTTCTTATATAAACTGTTGTTAATGAACTCCATATATGATCTACGCCTGGCCCATTTGCCAGGCTTAATTTATTTGCGCGCACAGATAGAGAAATAAACAGAACATTCGACGTTAAGCAAAAAATACGTAACTCAGAACCCTAATATAAACATCAATCTACAAAAATGAGAGTTTCAAAGAGCACAAAGTTGAATATTTTTATTAATAAGTCCATTAATTAATAATTTGAAAGGCTACAACATTACACAAAAAGAAAATAAAGATTGCACTTTAACTGAAAACTGTTACTTAAAATCATGAAAATTGAGGCATGAATTGCGACTGTCATCAACAAGAGTGGAATGGGCAAGGTGAAGATATTATTTATAGATCGCTTTCAAAAAATAGTATCCGTCAGAAACCAGAGATGTAAATAATAACAACAATCACTTATATATACATACATTTACGAAATTTTCTATTTCGAGGTGAATTTATTCCATATTCAGTTAAAACCTAAAACAGTCTGGGTATGATCTTATCATAGAAAAAGTTTTACAAAAGTTGCCAAGTAATGGTAAACATACTTATTTAATATTGAAATACAATACATTTTAGTACGACAAATAATAAGTCAGACTAAAGCAAGACAAAGTCCTAAAGCCAGACTCACGACAAGAAGAAGTTACATCTTATACAAACTTATTCGTTTACTAATAAGTAATTGGCTTTAAAAGAAACTGATAAAACCACAATAGTTAGGATTTAGATCAAACTATTAATACTTGGACTCATATTTTATGTGCTGTTCATTAATATGAGTACAAGCAGTCATGTAACCGTAAATAACTACATAAGCTGACGAAACGACAATACAGGCATTTTGTTATATGAGAACCTAAACAAAACTATGAAAGCCGTTGGATAATATTAACACAACCTAAGTATGATGTGCAAATGCCGAAATCTGCATTTCTAAAGGGTCATAGAAGTGTTTATTCACGTATGAATTCGAATCCAGTATGTCCCACTCCAATTGCCGCAGCTTTAACCACTGTTTAGACATTCTTCAACCGTAATTCATTTCAAAGTATGTATTTTACAGTAGATTATGAAATACGATGGAAAAAAAATTGATATGTAGAAAATGTAATAAATTAATACGCAACCAAACGAATATTGTATTCTGAGATTCATACGATGACAAAGGGAGAAAATCAAAATTATCGTTAAACTAGAAAATTATATAAAGTGATACTGATGCACGTATTAGGAAAATACTTTGTACTGCTAATAATGTTCCGTACGGTAGCTATTATCCAGATGCATAATCTCATACTAGTTAAGATTTAAAACAAATTTGAAAATTTTTAAAAAGTGAAAGGTACCAAGTTTTAATCTTGATACCGGAGCATACAAAAGCAATTATTCATATCATTAAAATCGGCTGAATTCATGTACTAACCATTTACAATGAATGTGGTAGCACTTACTATAGCAATACAGAAGTTACATCGTGTTCATAACATCGGGGAAAAATATCATAGTATTGACTGAAGTTAGTGATTAAAGCGAAAGAAAATTTTATTCTGAGCGTAATTCTTTATTTTTATTTGTAGTATTTTCAGTTGGCAATCCTGCGATACCAACAAGTATTTTTCAACTCGAGCATGGAAATATGGGCGGACCTATTTGTCATCTCAACAAATTTGATCAGTCAAGCGATCGGGAAAAATACTACGCAAATTGTTCCGGATGTCATAAACACTGCACACAAGTCCACATACTTTTAGTCTTCTATCGAAAATGAAGTAGTCATGACATTCATAATTTCAATTCATCAGACTAGTAACTATTAAGACTAATAACGAATTGTTTCTTATCGAGCATCTTTACACTTATGTAACTTTTCTATTCGTAATTTTTTTTACACCCTTCACGTCCACACCTATTTTATTTGTACCCGGTAACTTTTATAATTTTCTACCGACATAAGTAAAGCTCAAAAGCAAAATTAAACTAAAAAAATACAACAAAATGTCCTTGAGAATATTTCTATTTCATTTTTCTTTGTGTTGGTGTGTTGAAATTTTTTGCAGATACGAAAATGTTGGTTGAAAAATGAATCGGAAAAAAAACCTATTTTGTAGGTAAAGGGGATAAAACGAAGTAGTTATGTGAGGATTCAGATCTAAACCATCCACGCCTACTATTCTCAAATCAAACCGTTATTAATTTGATTTTGAAAAGTTTTTCAGACATTCATGTTCGCGGTAATAGTTTTGATTTATATTATTACATAAGTCGATCTGGCTCTTTTTGACTTTGTTTTTACATTTTTTTATGTAAATTATATAACCAAACAGCGTTAAATACATAATACGTAAATTACATATAAAAACGTAGATAAATTCGTACTTCCAAAATCAATTAGTTTTTAGCTTGACGTTATTAGTTGGAAATGAATTTTTATACCTTCTCCGAGCTAGTTCAAGTGTTGTTAATAACTATTCTTAAACAAATTATTTTGACATTCAGTATATAGTCAAAAAAATTGTACACAGTTAATTATTTCAGAAATGCTATTCGTTAAATCGTAAACAGATTTTATAACAGAAGGACTTAAGTTTGATTAGATTTTATAAGAGATGGCGCGTTTGTGTTTTACATGTCATTTTTACATTTAGAATGTAACCTTATCTTATGTAAATTACACGTTTTTACATGTTAAAATACATCGTGTAATATCATACGCAACTTCTAGTGGGTAATCCAATTACCAATATAGTATGTATTCACACCAGTATATAATAATGAATTGGAATAATGATCTCCACTTTTAGGACATGGATTTTCATGGATTGAAAATACTGAAGTTAAGTATTAGTTTAGTGGTACCAATATTTATTTAATTGGTTGACTGTTAAGGGTTTTAACCGACAGCAATGCGACAGTGTGATCAAAGCTGTGGTATATGTATGTCAGTACTACTTAATAAAATTCTTCAGCATGATTTAATAATTTCAAATTGAGTGCTATAATTCAAACGGCTATGGTTGAAATTGTTATTCGAGGTATCCCTGTATATAATGTGTCTGATTTCTGCCCATACTAATAATTTTTCGGTATTTATTCTATTATACCGCCCCCAAATTTTATTATTACATACATATAATATATAGACGATATATATTGTATATTATGGAGAAAATTATTAGATAAATATTATTAATTTTCTTCTTTTGTATACTACGAAGTACGAGTATAACAGCCCTATATAATATATTATATATGTGATACTAAATGAAAATCTATTTTATGGAACTACATATATACACACATATTTACACTTCCATTTACTGCTGTTGTTGTAGTGGGAAAAAAATATTGATTTTCATTGACAAAAAAAATGGAAAAAACTGTCAACATTATTCGGTTTGTCGAATCGAATTTAGTAAAAACGCATATTATATTTATATTTCTTTGTTGAATTTTCATAACTATAGCAAAAAAATATTTATTTTTTGGTACTCGTATCTCTGTATGCATACTCGAACGAATTGCAAAATATTGGAAATTTTATTTTATTTGTAAATTTTACTCGGGACATGAAATGAAAAGAGGTGAAAATGTTAAAATGCATTTTATGCTGTATATATTGCTACAATAACATCAGCATCACTATTCACTATTGTAAGCGTTCGATATAGTTTCATTTAAATCCAATATTTTTGCTAGAATTTGAAACATTAATCTTCTCTGGTTGCTACAGATCTGGAATTAAATTTCATTTGAAATTAATTTTTGAATAAACCATAAGTTAAACAGTATACTGTATTCTTTGAGGGAAAAATATCGATTATTTAGACATTTTTACACATTTGCCATAATAGTTTAAAATTTTCATACGTGTATATACGATCGATGATATAAAAATTAAAATTATTTGTAATCATGTAGAGGGAAAAAATGTTAAAAGCTTTATTATATTTTAATTTAATGCTTAGATTCAATCAAATATTCCTTAATTTATAAGTTTAAGATATTATTATGGCACAATGATTGTTACGCGATCTATCTAGTATCGTATTAATATTGACTTAAGAGTTTTCTTTCAAGTTTCAAATGGTTTTACCGAGAATTCATCCAGATTCTGAAATAGATAAATGTTGGTTATTGTTAGTATATATTAATGGCTTTTAAGCACAGTTTACTGAATAGTTTATTTCAAACGTAACCCTTACATTTTCTATCACTGCTTGAGAATCAAAAAAAATTACTTAAGATGCCCCAGGTAAAGATTGGATCTTAACACGAGTATAAACCAACAAGAGTTAGTAGATTCTGATGAATTTTTTTAAATTAGTATAAAATATTATGCATGTGATTAGTTCATTTTATCATCACAGCAAGACTAACAATTTTCATTGGAGAGTACTATTATATCCCATCCTAGTTTCATTTTAATATCCAATTTAGCCATACTTTTCCAAAATTTCTTTTTCCAATAGTTATAGTATAATGAACTATTGTAATAGTTTGTGAAATAATTTAAAGAGGCCAATTCCGTAAAGAAATGTGTGCATAGTTTGTTATGGCCATTTCTAGAAAACAGAACAAAGGACCTGTTTTTTAGATGCGTTTTGTTGCACATTCAACTATTTTCAACATTGATCACAATTTTCCGACCCTCGAAGTTTTTCTGGAGGTAGGCTACTTTAAATTATTTAATATTTAGATAGCTCATTACAGTAAAAAGATTTTATAACAAATGGTGCACAGAAGGTGTTCTAATTTGATTAGATTTTATAAGAGATGGCGCGTCTGTTTTTACATGTCATTTTTACATGTTTTACATAATATAGAATGTAAAAACTATCCTTATCTGATGTTAATTACACATTTTTACATGATAAAATACATCGTGTAGTATCATACGCAGCTTCTTGCGGGTAATTCAATTACCAATATAATATGTATTCGCACTAGCAGCATTATAATAATGATTTGGAATAATGGTCTCTCTTAGGCCATGGATTTTCATGGATCGAAAATACTGAAGTTAAGTATTAGTTTAGTGGTATCAAAATTTATTTAAATTAAAAATAATTAAAAAAAATTTTGTTAAAGTACGGAAAAACCGAATGGAATGCACAATGGACGTGTTGTCTGTTAAAAATTTTAATTTTACTGGGATGAAAATGTGGTTAACTCGACAAGCTTAAAATATTGTCGCTTAAAAGATTCAATTCTGATAAAAATGAGCATTGATTTTTAAAGGAGTTTACACCAGATACAATTTTTAAAAGTTTGTAGGGTATCCATATCTGGATCCCATATATGGATTGAAATTTTATACCATAGTTTAAAATGAAACGATTACATTTCTCGACTCCCAATTGTATTTCACAAATTTGTATATTGCTCTCTTTCCGAAAAAATATTTTTAGTACTAGTTCTGAAACGCGACAAATTGTCAACAGTGTGTAATTTATTCTGCCATTTATTTTATTGAGCTTTTCTGTTGCTTGTCCTCTCGACTTTTTGTGTTTTCAATTTACTAACACATTTATAAATACATTTTCATTAATAATATATATATATATATATATATATATATATATATATATATATATATATATATATATATATATATATATATATATATATATATATATATATATATATATATATATATATATATATATATATACATAAATATATTCATTGAATAAAAAAGGTTAAAAATGAAAATTATTTATAATAAATTCAGAACATCAATTCAAGACAGGAATGGAGCGGTCATTGAGAATTTATTTATGAAGCACACTTTGGACGACTTCAACAGTATTGTGAGACGGTTTTTGTTTGATCTTTTGGCTATATATAATAATTGGGTTGCTTTCAATTTTCAATCAAACTGATTCATATCTGGTGACTTGTATTGTTTCTTCCTTTGACTTATCGTAGTTTAAGACACGTTTAAATATAGTAAAGAGCGACTTTAGCGCGAAAATCGTTTATTACCTTTATTATTTGAATCGTTATTCTTTTCTGAATAATGGTTTACTGTTCAGAACCAAGACGGAGGCCATGTTTAATTCTCCTAGTGTTTGAAGTGACGTACTCCAAGATAACTCGAATACCCCACAAACTCTTAGTTTGTACGCATTTAGTACTAAGTGATTTTAGAAAAACAAAAATAATTTTTAAAAATAATTGTACAGGTAAACCTCGCTTAGCAAATGGGTTTGGTTGCTGGAAATTCTTCACTAAGCGTGGATTCGTTAATCAAGGTATCAAATTATATGGTTTAATATCGACCACTCTTACAATACCAGCTTGCATTGCCGTTCTCACAATAATTCTGGTTATATTATTTTCCCTTGCTCTCATTAATTATAAATCCATGACCTAAATAAATAACCTTAAATGCAGCGATAATCCTTTGATCTTTCAGTGGCTAGTGATGTAGATTGTGGATGTCCAGGTGCGTTAATTTTTAATCTCTTTTCTAAGGCAATTCTTTACGTAATCATCAGATTTGATGTAAAAATAACCATGTATGCTGACTTTTGAATGCATTTCAATCCTTTGGGATTTTCGAAACGACCGATAATCTTCAGTTGCATTTCAACATTTTAAATGCATTAGTTGGGTTTTAGTTTCGAGAAATATAGGTCCGATTTTCTGCAATAAACGCTGACTAATCGAAATTAAAAACCTGTTGGGGACTGTTTTAAACAATTATTTTCTTTAATAATTATTTTAATTCTTGGTGTCAGCTTTAACGTCTACGAGTAAGTGTAAGTTATATCTTTGTGTACATTTCTCAAGCCATCCATTGCTGACTACAAACGTAGTCTGTACGGCGTTATACATAAAATTGAAAAGGTTAATCTTTTGGGATTATCGAAAAAGTTTTGCGCCTTTTCTTCAATAAGAAAATTAGAAATCAGATAGCAACAAAATATGTTTGATCCATATGCCATAAAATTTTTCTCAATTCCTCTATTGTTAAATTCCGAATGAATTGAATTAATCGGCCGCTACTCGCAAGCCGACCATGTCTGTGAAGTTAGCTCCAAAAATATCCCAACAAAATGCGATGGCAACACTAAAATATAAATATCGCGAAATTTTTCAATGTCATCCGAAAAATATTTCTATCATCAGTTTTTAATATCATTCCGAAAATATGTTTCTATCACAACAGGTTTAGTATCAAGATAATGTCATAAACCTATCACCCCTGTAAAATTGTATCACTTTAGTATTTAACCGTCGTTTGAAGTCGTAATTCATTACCAATGAACTGTATGTCCTCACAGCTTCGACAGAATTTGTTAGTTTTCAGACCCACTTTGCATGTTCCCCAATAAGACTCTAGTCTCGTCTTCCTGTTTAGTAAAATTAAGTTTGAATTTACATTGATTTATTTTTGAATTTACATTGATTTATTTATTCACTTTTATGTGATGGCAAGAGGTCTGCATCCTACTTGTAAAATAGAAGATATATTAGACGACTTAAAGTGTAAGGGGCTGAAAATAGAAGACGCCGCAAACATCATCAAAAAAGAAAAGAAGGAAAGTGATCAAGGGGTCAAAATAAACAAGAGAGGGCTCCCATTATTCATGCTTACATTTAATAAAAAATTGAAAACATCTTTAACATTAGAGCTATTCTCAATATGAAAAGTACAAGGCCACTGGATTAATACCCCAATGTAAAAAATGCCAAGGTTTTAATCACATTATTGTAATCGAGAGCCAAGATGTGTAAAATATTCTGGAAAACATCTAGCGCAAGTCTGCCTACTAGGAAACACAACTACTCCTTAATGTGTAAACTGTAAAGGAGATCATCCAGCAAATTATAGAGGATGCGAGATAGCTAAAGAACTGCAAAAACTGAGAAATAAAAAACTTCAGTTTAAGCAAAACCGTGAGATGCCAGCTAACGGAATATCATCGAAAAACTCAATGAAAGCTCAACCTCAAGCTAGTACAGTAGCGGGACCAAAGACATACTCACAGATAGTCCAGCAACAAGAGCCACTTTGTTTTAAGGAAAAACAAGAATCTTCAATTCTTGAAAAAATACTACGGAGTATAGAAGCTTTGAACATGCGAATTGCAAAACAAGAAAGAAGCCTAGAAGCCGTACATAAGCGACTAAATAAACAAGAAGCAGTGAATGAGTTCACTTCTATGATTTACTAGTATGAATAGTAGTAAAACATTAAGAATTGCCAACTGGAATGCAAATGGCCTATTGCCACAAATTCCGGAGCTAGAAATTTTCTTAAACATGGATAAGATAGACATATGTCTAATATCGGAAACCCATTTCACAAATTATCGTACGTAAAAATTCGTGGATATCACTGCTACCATGCTATCCACCCATCAGGAAAAGCGAGAGGAGGATCAACTATTTTCGTTAAAGAAAATATCAAACACTACGAAGAAGTAAAAATAGAAAAGGAAAATATGCAAGTATCAACCATTAAAATTCGACTCAATAATGAAAAGGAGTATAGCATTTCATCTATATACTGCCCACCGCGATATCAATTTGCTAAAGAAAATTATATCGCGTTATTTAAATCGCTTGGAGCCAACTTCATAATTGGAGGGGACTTTAATGCTAAGAATACGTACTGGGGATCGAGACTGTCAACACGTAAGGGTAAAGATCTATATGCAGCAGGACAAGAATTAAACTGCGAGTTTTATTCTGGGGGTAAACCAACATACTGGCCTACAGATAAAAACAAAATCCCAGATTTAATAGACTTCTTTGTAACAAAAGGAGCATCAGAAAACTATGTAGTGATAGAAACCAGTGAAGGAATATGGTCAGATCACACACCTGTTATTATGACAATGAGTGCAACCATAATCAAGAAAGTGAATTTGCCTAAACTAACAAACAAGAGAACAAATTGGGATGTTTTCCGAAAGCTAGTAGAAAACAGTACGGTTTTACAAGTACCAATTAAAACTCCGACACAACTCGATGATCAAGTAGAAATATTAAATAATAATATAATTCAAGCAGCGTGGCAGAGTACGCCCATTAGTCAATATAAAGTTCCAAAGAAAAACAACTATTCATTGGAAGTGAGAGATTTGGTTAGTGAAAAGCGGAAAGCTCGAAAAATTTGACAGCGGAATCGAGCATCACAAAGTAAATCGAGACTTAATTATTTAAGCAACAAATTAAAGCAGTTAATCAAAGAAATTAAAAACAATTCGATAAGTGAATATCTAACTGGTCTTTCCAGCCAAAAAGACACTGACTATTCACTTTGGAAAGCAACGAAAGGACTTAAACGACCAAATAAGCAGATACCTCCTATCAAAAAGAACGATGGATCTTGGGCAAGAAGTGGTAAGGAGAAGGCTGTCTTGTTTGCAGCCCACGTCGAAAACACATTCCAGCCCCTTCCAAGGCAATCAGCGGAAGAAAATATAAACCCAGTTAGAAAAGTGGATAACCTAATCATCAAACCAGTAACATTACAAGAGCTAAAATATGAAATTATTAACAACTTGAGTTCAAAAAAATGTCCTGGTTATGACCTAATTTCAGGTCAAATAGTAAAAGAACTTCCCGAAAAGGGCTTACGAAAACTGCTTCAACTAATAAACGCAGCATTCAGACTAAAATACGTCCCATACCAATGGAAGGTTGCAGAAGTGATAATGATTCTTCCTATAATTTCGAAGTTGTTCGAAAAATTATTGCTGAAAAGGCTAAAACCAGTAATAGAGGAAAGAAAACTAATTCCACCACAACAGTTTGACTTTATAGAGAGACATTCTACTATAGACCAATTACATAGGGTTACCGATATAATTGAAGATTCACTAGAAAAGAAGAAAATCTGTTCTACTATCTTTTTGGATGTTGCACAAGCCTTCGATAAAGTATGGCACCAAGGAATAGAATATAAACTATATCGAGACCTGCCAAAGCAATTTTACCAGATATTAAAATCTTATCTAGCTGATCGATATTTTCGAGTTAAATTTGAAGATGAATACTCTGACCTTAGACAAATATCGGCTGGAGTTCCACAAGGAAGTGTTCTGGGACCAATACTATATTTACTTTATACAAGAGATGTTCCAAATACAAAAGATACAAACATTGCATCGTTTGCAGATGATACCGCAATCCTAGCATTAGAAGACAGTATAGAAGAGTCAACTAGTAAATTACAAAATGTCACTAATGCAATAAGTAAATGGACAAAGAAATGGCGCATTCAGCTGAATCAAACGAAATCCATACATGTCAACTTTACTAACAGAACAGTTAACTGTATTCCAGTTCTACTGAACTCGCATCCAATTCCGCATGCGAACACAGCGAAATACTTAGGCATGACTCTTGATGCTAAGCTGAAGTTAAAAAGAAAAAAGAAGAACTAAACATCAAATACAGAAAAATGTACTGGCTCTTAGGGAGAAAATCTGAGCTAACAGCTACTATTATATCGGCAAATATTGAAACCTATATGGACATATGGTATAGAACTGTGGGGTTGTACCAAGAAGAGCAATGTTAAAATAATTCAAACCTTTCAAAATAAAGTTCTACGTAGCATTGTGAATGCACCATGGTACATAAGAAACGACAACCTTCATAAGGATCTAAAGATGGAATACGTTAGCGAAGAAATCAAGAAACATGCGAAGAAACACGCACAACGGCTCGGTCAACATCAAAATGCAGATATGCGTAGTATTATGACCAACACAGACCCAGTTAGAAGGCTTCGAAGGACGAAACCTTTAGATTTGGGGCGGTTAATGTAATCTTATAATATACTTGGAGCTAACCAGTGGGTTAAACTCAACAAAAACTAACAAATTTACTAAAGATAAGTTACTAGATGAATTATATTCTGTTGTAATAAAATCCATTAATAAAAAAAAAAAATTTATTCATTTTATAGGTGGAAGAACCATAAAGGCCACGTTACACCAGCTCTTTCTGGCAGTAACTGAAAGGGAGAACTCTACCTAGCTATGTGTAAATTCATCATGCAGTTTTTTATTCTTCCGAGTGAACAGAGACTTAGATTATATGAATGTTGAACTGCATCCGCGTTAACAAATAGGATCTCGTTAACAAATAGGAGGCAACCTTACACCATCCAATGGCATAATTATCATGTATGTGTTAATGTTCGGTATTACGTAATGTTAGAATATTTATCATGGGTTTCGTATGTAGCCTAAATATTCACAGGTGACGGATTTTTACGCTTAATCAAACATCAGTGAGTAACTGCATTAAAGAAGTCAGTCAGGTTTTAAACAACAACATCACCCACAAATATATTATTTTATCTAAGCAGTGGCTAAATTTGATATGAATATAGATAAAATGATATGATTATATAGATACAATTTAATATGGGTCAAAAGTTGTATTATTTTGTTTCAGATTTTATCCACAACATAGTTTTTCTGGAGTCATAAGATGCATCGAAGGAACACACATCTTTAGAAGGAATCCGATCGTTGAATCTGAAGTGATCGTTGAATCTGAACATCATTTATTTAACTAGTATTAGAAAGATGAGATTAACTAATGGGTATACTATAGGTAAATGTTAACTTTCTTAATTAAACAATAACTTAATCACCGTTTAAATTTTGCCAGGGACAGTAGCTACCCTTAGAGGACAGTATCTGATGAGTCCAATTTTAAATCCGACCAATGATAAGGAGGAGCATTAAATAATACATAAATCACTGCGAAGTTGTCTTGAAAGTATACATTGGCATTTAAAGGGACGTGCCCGCTGTCTCTAAAGGCAGAGGTGTTTAGCCAACAGATTGTGATGTGATAATAAATGTAGTGTGTTACACAAAACGCAGTTTTATTTATATTTTACAAGTAAATATGGTTACGAGATAATCTGAAAATCCATCCCACAAAAGTGGATTTTATTTTATCATTCCATTAATCCTAAATACGAAAATCGTTTACAGAAATTACAATCGACTTAAAAACTTCACACAACCGGAATCTGAACATTTTTATTGATATTTAAATAAATTATTTCATTAGAATCGCTTTTAGAACTCACATCAAAAATCTATTTTAACCGCAGTTAAAATTAAAGTACAAAGGTACGAAAAAATCTCATTTTTTATTTATTACTTGATCTTTATTCAAGCTATAATTAACAATTTCAATCACATAAAAATTATTATATATTTGAGGAAGGCGTTGGTATTCTTTGAATGACTGAGTATAGTATGTATGAGCTGATATTGTTTATAGGTATAGGTTAAGGAAGTCAGCTAGTCTTCGTTGTCACCCTCGTTGCAGAGAAGGTATAGCTTGCTTGCGTGCATTCGGGGGTCTCAGGTTCGATTCTATGGTGACTAAAAATCATGATTAGGTGTTTTTAATGTATAAATATCTGTGTGACTGTGAGTTGAACCGTGGGTCCTATATTAGTCTTAATATTCAGATGACTACAAATTTTCCAACAGTGTTTCTTAAGTAAATTCGTTTAAGGTTTCAATAGAAATATTCATGGTTAGCTAATTTTAGATTATTAAAATTGAGGGACAAATTTAAGAATGAACGAGTATATTTTCAAATCCATAATACTTTGCAGGGGAACAGGTACATTTTTCGTAATTTCTATAATGAATTATTTCCAAATATTTGTATTTAAGTTTGGGTTAACTCGATGTAAGCATGCTTTAATATCTTTGCTATGTTTCTCATTATAATATCTGAAGCTGGGTTCAACCCGGTTGTGCCACATATTAATTCACAGTTGGGATTCATTTTGTATGTAAATTATGTAAAAAACAGTAAAAAAATTGTACACTGTTAATTATTTTACAAATTCTACTCGTTAAATAGTGAGAAGATATTTTGATATGTGCTGCTTTAGTAACACTTAGATTTCATAAGAGATGGCGCGTCGGATTTTTACATTAAATTTTTTTTACACATTACACGTTTTTACATATTTAATGTAATTTACACATCCAATTGTGCGTATTATACAAAAGCTATTGTCTCATTAAAATTACTGAAGGATAACTGATATGAGACTTAAATTAGTATAAATCAGATAATTTACCTAACAAATAAATAACGACACATTCCAGGGCAGTTCTGTAGTTTAAGAAGTTATTCTTATCGTCTATTAATGTGAGAATTTTTAATCAAATGCTTATCAATTTGTCATTAGTATTTTAAGTTGATTTTTGTATATGTATTTGTAGAAAATCCAGTGCCTATCTCACACTTCACTCCAACTATATTACACTCCAACTACCGCTGTTTTAACTACAGTACCATTTTGTCGATTAGGTATAAGTTATTAAGCTACCAAAACCCTTTAAACTTATCAATTTTAACTAACATGTAAGATTTAGCTATCTCAGTTTAGAAACTATCTTAATTATATTTCAGTATGTTCGTTCAAGAGATAAGCAAGTTAAATTTCTATTTTTAAAATAAATCTGTCATTCTGATTACTCAATCGTGTTTAAATATGGTTACACCTCGTAAACTACAACACAACAATAAAAACTTGTTATTGTTATGGACAGATTTATCACGATCGATATTATAAAACCAATATCATTTTCGGATCACGAATTAATTTCAACACTTCTGAACAAAATCATTTTGAAAGCCAGTGAACGAGAGAAAGGTAGAGAGAGAGTAAGAACGTGCGATAGCGTATACTTAAAAAAATTATATCGAAATTCCGATCGAACTCACTGATCAAATAACCATAAAATTATTGATAATTCGATATGACAGTGTACAACAATATACTTGAGCACATTGAGAAACGACAAGAATTTGTTTTTTTTTTCTTATTTCATTCGATTAATTCACATAAATTCCTTTTTTGATTTTTTACTTTTATGTATTTGTCTTATTTGATTTTTATTTTTCTGTTGTGTGAGCATTCGAAATAAAAGAGCGAAAGATCATAGACCTTAATTTTGTTTTTATTAATTTTTTTATTCGTTTTCTTTATATTTTTGTTTTTGTTTTCTTCTGTTATTCTTATTGTAATTCCTTTCATTGATAAAGTGTGCGCGCGAGAGGTCTCATCGTTTTCGTTATTTTGTTTTTATTGTACTTTTGGTTCATGACTTAGTGTTTAATACATACATATACATACACCCATATATGTATATATGAATATATGCTCGCTGCATTTAGGCAGGAATAATGACTTCTTTATTGGCATATTCTTATTTTTCGAAATAACTTCATTTAATTTAAATATTAAAATGTATTTAAATTTTTCCAAAATATAGTTAGGAGCACACTCTTAGTTAACCGGTTGATGTTTAATCGTAGACAAACCCAATTCCATGCACTTGTCCTGGCAAGTAAATGATAATAAAAATATCAGATTTCATCCTAACCACATCGAGATATAAACGATCTAAATTACAGTGCACGTGATCGCTTAAGTGGGCAGATAATCTGTAAACGGAAATTACACCATGGTCGCTTGATTACTTCACTTTTTATTTACAACAACAAATCGGTTTGTTACTCTCCGATTCAAAAACAATAAATTCATCAAAACTCCTATAATTTTATATCGTTTCTTTTACATTTATCTTTCATTCATTCTCTGTGTTGCGTCTTTTTTATTTATAACACACATAAGATTCATATAAGAGACGCAACAAGAAGAATAAAACGAAACCAGAAACAACAAACTCTTTATATATATATATATATATATATATATATATATATATATATATATATATATATATATAATGAAATTAAATATATACAATATACATATGTATATATTACTCCGCCCCCGTCGGGACCCCCTAAAGCTATAAAAAGTATGCGTCTACTTACATAGACAGTCTTCTTATTATTTTGTTAATTCAGACAACACACATCATCTTCTTCTCAATAACAACAAGACAAAAAACAAAACAAAAAATTTTTATCCGAAATAACAAAACAGGTTCACACTGTTGGTTGGGTATACGCGCGCTATATACAAAAACGATCTGAAGATTATCATAATTTAATTGATCGCGAAAAAAAAATCCAAACATAAAAATGATCATATTGTGTATCGTGCTGTAATCAAAGTGATGACAAAATAAAAATGTTGAAATTACTTTAAATGGATACAGAGTTGGGTATGTGTATATGTATAATTTCTTAAACAGATTGATTATTTGAATTTAATTTGTTTGTTTTACAATCGACAAGATCGATCTAAAAATGTTTATGATCATTTCGAAAGATCGAGTTATTGATTAGATTTAGAATTTTTTGATTATTGTTATTTAAAGGAGGAAGCGAGAAGAATGGTTGAATATATATGAAAAGTGTATATGTATTGGTTAGACTAAACGTAATCAAATAAGTTCGGATTCACGGATCCTGAAAAGCGCAACTTATTGCCAGTATAAGAATCAAAAATGCCAAAAAGAAATAGCATTACAGTTGGTAAAAAAAGAATTGGTCACAAAAATGAAACAGCTTTGCGCTTGAAAAGTGCAGAACAACTTAATATGCATATTAATACAATATGTTAATCGATTCAGGATGTAGATTCAGAATGTTTTTTTTAATACAATATGTTAAACGATTGGAGGCAAAGATTCAGGATGTAAAAATCCATCACCAGAAATTTGAAGTTGATAGCATGAAAATATTACTGAGTAAATTAAATCACAATTTGACCAAAATAAAACAAACTTCCTGGAAGCAAACAAACTTATAAATAGAATAGGTAAACAAGAGAAGACACAATAGGAAGTTGTTGACACAGTTATTTGAAGATATTTGCTGCATTAAACGTTTAAATATACCGGTTGATAAGCTGTACCATATGTTGTAAAACTCAAAATTGGCCTATAACAATTAAACTACCTCAATCAACGCAGCTGTTACGATTAAATATGTACCGAACGTATCGAAATTTTCCTTCTCCAAAAAAAGGAGTGGGATAAATAATTGCTCAAGGTCCTATATTAAATTTGTTATCCAGTATCCACATACAATATTCTGATAACTTCGGACACACTTCCGGTTCAGATTAAGTTAAGCAAATCAACATAAATAAGAATCTGGTATTAAATAATGTCTTATTACTATAAACTGACTTGACATACCACCAGTTGAATCTAGAGGCTGAATGGAGGTGGAAAGTGCACAGAAAGATATGAACACAGAAAGATATACTGAGGTTTGAAAACATGTCAAGAAATAATGTTAACAAATAGTAAATTTATACTAGCAGATAACAAAAGAAGATGGGCGTATCTAATTGAACTGTGGTGTTGTACTTAACCGTCTGAACCATCCACAAATTAGAAACAATAGTGCTAACGGCTTTGGTAAGATCGTTGATGTTTCGTTGATTTCAGTGAAACTTCATTCTATCAGTTTCCACCACCTAAAACATTACATTATCAATTTTATTAAACCCCACGCACTGTTCCATTTATGATCACAATATAAGCATCATGTTTTTGGATGTTTAAATTTTATGATTCAACCTGAAAATAAACGACTCTCTTATGTTTAAGAAGTATCAATGTTTCAATTTTGGCTAACCTAATAAAAGGTTTTCCTATAAGTGAAATATGGGATAAGTGCTATTTGGGCACAATACACGCATCAACAACGCAATGAAATAGTTAAAATTCACTACAAAAATGGTGAAACCGGTGATATTATTTAAGCTGTTGCGACGTGAATCGAGCTGTTGGGACGTGAAGTTAGCGATGTGAATCGAAACAGAGTGCATCGCTCAAGACAACTGAATATTGCTACTGTAGCCCGTAGTGTTGAAGAAAACTCAAGTTTGTCGATTCCCCGTCTCTCTTTTTGGATTAGACATTCCACACACGACATAATGAATAGAATTCGCTACCTTGTGGCCACCGTGAAAGATAAGGTTTATGCCAAAGCTCCACAAACGATTCAAGACCTTAAAGATGGTATTCGTAAAGTTGTCAAAGACATACACTCGCGAATGTGCGAACTGTCTGAAAACTTTTTCAAATGTTAATGGCATACCTTCCTCTTTTAAATAAAATAAAAAATTATTAATATTTAAATATTTAAACATTCATTTCTCTTAAAAATACTAGTTTTTTAAATATCCAAATGAAACCTCTTATTGTAAAACCCTTTATATAAATCTGCTAATCTTAATTCGATACTTTGAAAAACTACTTTAAACTTTAGTTTTAGAAGGTCACTTGAGTATTTGCTTACTTTAAATTGTCTAAACAATAATTTATATATATTAATTAACAAACTATTTAATAATATTACAACCATACTAGACGTGAAAACAGAAAATACATAAATAAAGCATGAGACAGTTTAGTTTATGCTTTATTAAATTTTAGCTATATAAAAATAAGCACCGGAACATACATACATAATTATAAGAAATACATTATTATTCCTTTGGTAAAATCATAGTTAAGTTGTAAGCCTCTCTTTGATCAGCAGATAAGTAGATTCCACTTGTATCAGTATTTCGATTAAACTATAAATTTATGGTCTGTTACTTCGCCGCATATCAAGTAAGTTTAGATACGAAGGACCGTACCTATAGATACTTATACGTAAGTCACTGAGCTCACAAAGGCGCATTATTTTATTTATTTATTGCAGTAAACAAAAGAACCGTTAAAACTCATTATTTCTTGCATCTCAGTAGATTGTATGTCATAATATCGAGATTGTATATTTCAGACAAATGTAAAAAGATATATCGGACCAGGTTTTATAAACTTTGGGTTGTTTCTTAACTGCAACTTATAACAGAACAAGTGTATTGTAAATCCACAAGGATTTGATAACTGCGTATTGCGAATTTTACAAATAAGCTCAAGGGTGGTTAGAGTTTGCATAATATTCTCTAATTAAGTGAAAATGTACGTTCTGTTTCTGAAACAATAGCAACCTTTAATTTGGATGATCACCAAAATATAAAATTTGATTTTAAAACCAGTAATCCAGAAAACCAGTATTATTTGCAAAGACTTCCTTACTTCCGTTAGATATTATTAAAATAGTTTGAGACGCAAGATAGTACAAATACTAAATGGAAAGTTAATTTTTTCATAAATGTCGTGATAATGTAAAGTTCATTTGTATTAGTAAATAACAGAAAGTTTTTTTTAAATATTTTTTTAGCCAGACGACTTTATTATTTTTCTTTGAACGCTAATCAATACTTTTGCAACAATTCAGAATTAACTACGCAGATTACAAAGCTCTATCAACCTGAAGTGTTGATTGAACGACGATTCGGTCCATGAGGTCTTCACAATATCAGAGTATATATACTTCACCACTTCTCTCCCATTTCTCGTAGATTTAAAGAAAATAATTTTAACCATAGCATTATTTGGTCAAAAAATTATAAGAAGTACTTAATTTTTTGAAAAATTAGCAAACTTTTCAAAAGTTTTTCAAAGGAACAGTAAAGAATAGTTGTAACTATAAAATTTCAAAGGAGTATTTGAAAAACAAGAATTTATTTTATAGTAAAACAAGTTTTTATCAAGTCCGAACCTTGTGTCTGAAACGCCAATTAATTATTAAAATAAAGACTAGTTATAGATGTCTATGACTATCCACTTAAAACAGCTCAAACTATTATTATTACCAATTAATTTAATAATTTGTTGACAGTTAGATAGTCGATAATCAAATAGATGTTAATTATGATTATATCAAATAATTTAAGTTAGCTTTTCATTGAATGATGTCGCTAATACATTTAAATCGAGGTGTATATTCGCAAGATTGCATCTCGGGAGCTTCGGAAAGTCTAAACTTGTTTATAAAAAACCAGTCACTGCTGTAAATCAATCAATCTATTTTAAATATTAAAAATTGTAATATTGAAGGTATAAGGCGAAAGGTTGTATTATAAAAATTAAAGCGCGTCAATTTTTTGTTATTTGTTCTTTCATTTTGTGAACATAAATCAACACTAGATTTTAGTCAATAGGTTTTTGGAACTAAACAAAAATCGTTTTAAACTGTGCGAAGAAATACCTTATTTGGTGAGATAACTAATTATTGATTCATATTGATATTAATAAAACTTTACCAGAAAGTGAAAAAACGAGAGAGGATCGTCATTAAAATAATTTTGAATATTTATAAAAATAAATATATTAATGGTATAAGGGATTGAAGATTGTTTTTATAAAGATCAATACAATTATACGTCATACGGTCATTATATTGGCAATAATATATATGATCAGTAGAAATTACTATTGATTGTTGAGATTCCTGTTTTTTATTTACCCTTATTTGAGCGCATACATAAATATCTAAACCTAGTTAGGTTATACTATAGGCACATATCTGGTTTCCTAACTACAGTTTCGAGTTAACCATGATTTCGTTGTAACGTGTTACTGCTAACCATGATGTGCAACTTGATTTAAACATGGTTTCGGAATGAGCTATTTTTCTCATCCCATGGCACTTTAGTGATGACAGTGCCAATTTATACAGTTAGTGAATAGCAAAAACTATATATATTGGTTTTTTCATATATTTATTTATTTATTTTTTTATAAAAATTGAAGTTTTCAAAAAACATAAATTAATACAGAATTCGATAAATTAACAGAAAACAAAACATAAACTAGAAATAGGAAAATTTGGGTGGAGGACGAAACAAAACTATTTTTAAACCACACAGTTAACGTAAGAATTTTAATGAATTATGACAAACTGTCAATTGAAATGAGAACTGTAGTGTGTCATGTATTACCATTTTGAACATCATAGTTTCATAATCATGGTTATACGAAACTAGATATGTGTTTATGGTATTATAATCGATTTATAAACTCTAATAATAACATTCCTTATATAGAAGAACCATTCCTCAGATTATGTAATTGTGAAATGTTTCGTGGTTTAAGTTCAACACATGATTTTTTTCCGTTATCTTAAAAATTATTTTGCTAAGCAAATTGTGAAGTATGATTGCTGAATACTAATAGGACCTGGTAGTGTTGCTATCATTTCTTCGCACTAAAGCTATAGTGAAGAGTGAGATTTACGAGGAAAATGACAAATCATAAACTTGTTAAATAAATTGAGAGGAATTTTCAGGATCAAAATTAATTAAATTTTATCTTAACCTTTAACTAAACTTCTAATACCGAATGATTATACTCTAAATTTGCTAATTTTCCAAAATTCAAATTTTTATTCGACTACTAATTATCCTCGGATATCATTAAAACACCCTTATCTTAAGACGAAATTGAGGTTGATGACCTGTATGGATGCCTGTTATACAAACATACAGTTTGGCATTGTGTACAAAAGACCACAAATATTAAAGTTTTATAATTTATGATATTGAATATATTCCCAGGATGGATATAAATTATATGCAACACAATTCAACATTATGCAACACATTATCGATAGAAAATTGATTTGAGTATACTCATACATGTATACGTTCTAAATTCAAAAACCCTGTATATGTAGATATGAACATAAAATAATTTTATTGGTATAACATAATTATGATATAGTTATGATGATAGTTTTTATTTTTTATTTATTTTTTTCCGAAATAGTTTCCCACAAAATTCAATAAATTATAAATAAATAAATAAAATTATAATTATTGATTTTTTGGAAATAAATTGTATGTATATTATGTACACACAATATATTTATGTAAAAATATGTATGTATTTTTATGTAAACTATTGAAAATGTATTGTTGTTGTACCATATAAATAGTTATGGTGTATACATATTTATGCGTTATACTCAATAGTCGTATTATATGTGCGATATCAACACAGTAAGGATCATCAGAATAGTGGTTCGATATAAATCAACTTTTTTGACAAAATTGGGGTTTGATTTCCACTTAATAATGTATATTATAAAATATCGTTTAATGTTAAGAGAGGTCAGCTATATATAATCATAATTTTGGGTTGGTTTTATTAATCAATTTTGTAACTGTGTGTATGTCATCAATATGTTGAAAATTATTTAAGGGAGTTTCTCATCAACCCGCAGTCTCAAATTCAATTATCGGCATTGACTAACAGTAACACTGATTACAACCGGTTATTTGGACAGACACATTTACATCCTCTTGTCAGGGTACAGAACCCATGGGTCGACAGATTTTCTATGTCAATACTACAAAGCTAAACAATTTACAGATAGTCTGGGCTAATCATATTTATTTCCGAACGGTCTCGCATTTGCTTATGTACATAAGATAAAAACGTGATTATTTATAAAAGTGTTTGTTATCTAACGGATCAGTTCTAAGTGCGATTAATTCTAAGTGAAGTCGCGGTTAGAGTCAGTTACTGCCTTTGAGCCATACATTGTTTACTTCGTTTACGTAAACCAAATTACTGTAAATATATAATTGTTTAATATAGAAATTAATCAATGTGTTTAATCTGTACATAAACTAATGAATAATTATATATACATATATATATATATATATATATATATATATATATATATATATATATATATATATATATATATATATATATATATATATATATATATATATATATATGTTACGGTTAAAGCCCGAATGCGGCGAATGTCCGAATTTAGCGGTAAATGTCCGAATTTACCTATCCCTTTGGTAAATGTATGTTCAATCTACGTTTATCTGCAAATTTAGGCTATATTCACATTTACTCTTTAATTTTTTGTATTAATAAATGATTTCGTTGTAGACCCTAGAATGATTTCTTAGAATTGTGAAGGCTAACGGCTTCGGTAACTTTCCGAGGGGCTTGAGATTTCAACTTCGAGGGACGTAGGAGCCGGGATAAGCAAACATGTCGCACTGCGTGCCGCACGTAGGAACGGATTATATAGAATCTATTAATGGATTTCAATTCACATTTTGGTAAATTCGGACATTCGCCGATTTCGGGCTTTAACCGTAACATATATATATATATATATATATATATATATATATATATATATATATATATATATATATATATATATATATATATATAGATATATATATATATATATATGTGTGTGTGTGTGCGTGTGTGTGTGTGTGTGTGTGTGTGTGTGTGTGTGTGTGTGTGTGTGTGTGTGTGTGTGTGTGTGTGAGTGTAGATAGATACATACACATAATAACGAAAACTACTTAAAAATGCGTTCAATACACCATAATATTGTACATCTAACTAAATGCATGGCGAGAGAATGAAAAACTAAACTGAATATACTATCGCTATACATACCTAAGTGTATGTGGAAAGCACATACTCGTACATATGCAATTTTAATTTACAACAATTATCAAACATAATAACTATCGAATGGGTAACTATCATGAGTTATTTGTGATATCTAAAAATAAATTTCGAACCCTTGGGACCGGGTATACATAATATCTACATAATATATATATATATATATATATATATATATATATATATATATATATATATATATCTGCATAAGTATGAGGTGATTTTCACTTATATAATTTTATGTTTCATTTATATATAGGTGGTTAGAGAAGCTAATAGATACAATGATATACAAATGTATATGTGAATGAGATATGTATACATTAATTATTTGTGCATATACGTTTGTCAAAATATCCCCGTGTCCTCAGTAAAATTATTAGATACATATTATGGAGTTCATATCCACACCCACTATTTGTATACATACTCGTACATAACCCAAAAACTAAATAGAATAAAGCTTCTTGAAATGTTAATATACAATTACAAATATACTATGTACTAGTATAAACAAAACATAATTGTAATTATATTGTTAATTAATATTTTTTTTTTAAATTAATGGTTTAGGTTATAAATGAGTGATTTATGTTATGGGTGAATGTTTGTTATGTTAAAAATAAAATGAGTGTTGGAAATGGTTTGGTCTGAAATATGTTAGTAAATTAATTTATTACTACAAATTTATAGATTTATATATATGTATGTTGTAATAATACCTCCTGTACTAATCAATAAAATGATAATTGCAGGAGTTAACCGATGGTTATTCACACTTCCACGAACTTTATCTAGGGACATGGAAATAATTTTGTGCGTGCGAAATATAATGTTTCTTGAAATCAAAATTATACCTATCTGTTTGTAATCTTGGAGATTGATTTTGCAAGATTGAAGTGTAAAAGTAAATGTTATGAACATGCAATAAATAAATATGAGTTATTAGCTTACCGCAGTATAAATACTAATTTTATTTAAATGACATCAACACTTACGTACTAAGTCACATTCAAAGTAAAGATCCCTACTTTTGAAGCAAAAAGTATTTTGCAAGCTATATATTAGTAATCTGATAAAGTTGTTGGGAAGAGTTAAGCAACCTAAAATTATCGCTCAGCAGATGTGTGTCTACTTCGAATATTTTATCGTTAAATACAAATTCTAAAAGATGATGTTTATAGTATTTGAATTAAATTGTCCTTAACCAAAAAAACTGTAACAGTGACTGGCCTGTTTGGATGGAATGGTACTCAACTATAAATTCTTTCTCCCATTATATTTAAGATCATATAAAAGGTCTTTGCGGTTTTTACCACTGTATGATTTTGATGCCTGCAAATAACACTCACCCGATGGTTAAATGTACATGTGCTTAAAAGGTGAAATTCCAGTTTTTATTGTTTGTGAAGACTGTTTTCTAATACCATGCTTGTGTAAAAAGTTATATTGCTTTGAACCTGAGTGAACTATCTGAAAAACAAGCTACGCGTATTTTATAAAAAAGATAAAAAAAACTGTGCAATTGGTGGAGAAAGACCGACACGTAAACTGTAAGGAAATTACGGAGGCACATCAGTGAAATGCTGAGAAATCGAATCATTTTTGAAGCGAATCATTACAGGCAAATAAAGTTATATTTAGTAGTTCGTAGTATTGGAACGGGATTGTTCATTGTGAACTTCTTTAACGCGACAAAACCATAATTTCGGTCCTGACTTGCGACAGCTAAATTGTTTGAATGCAGCAATCAAGAAAGAACGACCATAATTGGTCAACTGAAATGTATTCCATCCAATGCGCGGCCACATACATATTTGATGACTCTGAAAAAATTGATCGAACTTGGTTGGGACGTTTTGAATTTTGCAACATCTGAATGCTATTTGTTTCGGTTTCTGTGAAACTCTTGATGGTAAAAAATTGTCAAACAGAAATCAGTTCTACACCGATGGAATTATAAAGTTACCCGAAAAATGGAAAAAGGTCAAAGAGAATAATGGTCAATATGTACTTGATTTAAATTTACTTTCAGTAAAAAAAAGTTTGTTGAAAAATGTACGAAAAATATACCATGTTGCCTTGATCCAATTTTAGTGTAAAATATTTATGAAATATATATGCAATGTGCTATTAAATTAGTCTAATAATGAATAGTATACTAGTAAAATTATAGTTACAGGTTATGGCATTCCAAATGGTACATATTTCAAGCATCTTAAAGAATAGATAAATAATAATAATATGAACGGTCTTGAGACCCCATTTAACAGGCTAACTTAGGACGAATGGATTATTTTAATATGCTGATTGTTACAATTGTTTATTTTGCTGTTACTATCGAGTTGAGATGATCATATGTATCATTTACAAAAGGTAATTGCGCTAATGATTAGTTTCAATAAAGCTATTCTGAAAATTAAAGCATCAATTCGTTGTGTAGCAATTACGCGGTAATTTATTTAGCACTTAAATTGCCGCTTTGCAATTAAAGTGATTAGATAAAATTAAATATTCAATATATATATCGGTATGAATGTTGAGATCTATGAGCGGATCTAATTTTTTTTAATTATTATTTTAAGTAGTTACTATAATAAAGTTGGATTCATTACCAACTGTTGAAGAAACAAAATATTTTTCTTATTCAAGGTGAAAGAAAAACATCTTTAATTTTTGGTTTCGAGTTAACCTTGTTTACATAATAAATTAAGCAATTTTCGTTTTATATTTTTTATTATTAATTTAAATTTATGAAATTATAAATAAATAATTATTTTTCGAATATAAATAATAATTACAAAATATTTTATCCAAAAATTACAATTGTTTTACGAAGGCTTGGTATTATATTTTTATAGGACTACGACTATAAAAATTACTCGAAAATGAAGATTCATAAAAATTTTAACTATAGAAGAAAGAAGCTCATGGTTTAGAAAAGATTGCAAATGAAAGCATTAACCAGCGAACCAATAAGGTTTTGTTAAAATCAGCGAAGCAATAGTTGTTCGATACAGAAAATATGTTTCAAAGTGAATATGTTGTCAAAGTGATTATATGTACATGAGCGAAGCAATAGTTGTTCGCTTCAGAAAATATGTTTCAAAGTGAATATGTTGTCAAAGTGATTATATGTACATATAATTTATTATGTAGTACTTGGACATTTCACTTAGCACGTAATTTTTCATTCTGTTCAGTGTCCGATATAATTTAACAAAACTGGACGAAGATTTACCGAAAGGCGTCTTTCCCTTTAAAGATCGTTTCGGATCAGCACGTAGAACGTGTACTCGCATTAAATTTGCTCTTTAATTTGCATTAAATTCCTGATCTCGTGATTGAAACGAACTCGGCATGTGGCATCAACGTCGCGTTCTGGACCATATATCACACGCATGATTCTTATCTCGAATGTTAGAAGCCTTATTTCGTACTCATCCGTCAAGGTCAAACTCTCATATCCATACAAGACAACGGGTCTGATCAACATTCTGTACAGTTTTAGCTTATCCACATTTGCAAGATATTTTGATTTCAGCAGTGGACGTAGAGGATACAAAGCCCGATTGCTAGCAGCAAGGGGAACCTTAATATCCTCTCCCACACTATTATCGTGAGTGATGAGAGATCCAAGATACTTGAATCTCATTGCTTCTTCAAAAGTGTGGTTACCACTGCTGAAATCAATTGAGTCTTGGTCTCGAAAACCAGAGATCAGATGTTTGGTTTTGAATTTATTGATTTAGAGGCCAACGGAAGCTGAACACTGTTCCAGTGGATCAAGTATCTCTTTCACTTCGTTGTCATTTAAACCAATCACACAGATATCATCTGCATATGCAAAAAGTTGATTGGATTGTCGGAATAAGGTATATTGAGGTGTTTCACTCCTATACGAAGGATGTATTCCAGCATGAGATTAAAATCGAGGACAGCGCATCTCCTTGTCAAACACCAGAAGTAATTGCAAAAATTCTCGATAGCCTGTTCTCAAATTTAACACAGCATTGTGACTGCGTTACTATCATTTTACACAGTTGTAAGTATTTGTTTAGTATTCCTTAATTTTCAAGCGCATACCATAGACTCTCTCGGTTGATCGAGTCATAGGCTTGCTTGAAATCTATGAATACCTGGTGTACATCGCGAGATGTTTCATAGTACATGGAAACCAATTTGGACGGAATCCTCCTTGGTAGTCACCGATAATTTCCTCCGCCAGGAGAGTAATTCTTTCCATGATGATGTATGACAGTTACTTGTATTCTGTGCAAAGTAGCGCTATATCGCGATAGTTCTCGCATTTCAAACGATCACCCATGTTTTTAATATTGGGCAGAACTTTCCATTCTTCAGGCATAACTTCATTTCGTCATGAAGGAAATCGAACAAGGTCGAAAAGACAATAAAATGCTATCGTTGTCAGTTGTTTGCCAAATAAATTTATTTTTCTATAATACAATGTGGTTTTCTCAATTCTATCAACAATAAATTTTCCGTTTCAGCTGCTCGAACAAACCGAAACCAGTCTGTTGGATAACTAAAGTTTACTTATTCTTTTCTTCTGTGATTCAATAACTAAGTGATTGATGTCACACTTCATATACGAATCCTGACGATAGAGAATTAAATGTTTATCATTTGAGCCAAGTAGCTCATAAACATTGATTCCTTTTCTATTAAGCAATAATTTAGAACCCTAGAATTAAGTTTTATTAAATTTTAGTTTTAAAAAATAAATCACAAGTATCAACTTTGGAATGTTTGAATTTTGAAATACTCTTTGAAATACTTTCGAAAATTTTGTTAATGATTCCTTCTGAACTTCCTCACCATATTTGATTCAAATTAGTTATTTTATTTATGTAAGAAACTCAAATTTCTTATAATCGCTTGCCACCGGGAGGGGAGGGGCTATGTCACAAAAATTTGCTAAGACTGCTTATTAACCAGTTGGATGGATTCTAGATCTTCTCATTCTGCTTACAACAATCAATAAAGTGGGGTCAAGATAGTAGTGTCTATACAACTGGTTTCGATTCTATCGTTGGACTCTCATGATTGTTGAATAGTTTTGGCTGTCGAAGAGATTTCTTACGATATTATGTAGGTTTGCAAAATATCGTTATTGTCTAAAAGTCCTACTACCTTAGTCGTATCACATATCACGTGATGTGATAATGAAACTATGATATTTTATTATTTTATTGAAGTGATAAAATATTCTCGTTAGTGTGATAAAATATTCCCTTTCTCGTTTGGTATGATAACTATAACTTGACGCCATATTCTCTTAGTCGTATGAAGAGATCTATTACTTACAAATTTGAGGTGAATGATATATTCATCACCTCAAATTTGTAAGTAATAGATAAAAATGAAGGGAAATAAAACGTATGTTTTTATTTTTTAGATATATTTGATTGAAAATACTAATTATAAAATTTAAAATATACTATGATTTATAAATTATGTTTAATGTTTTCATATTTACTTATTTATTTTTTCAATTTCAGTAAAAATATTACAAATTGCAAGCAATGAACGATTGGTGGAGATTATGGAGAAATATCTTGATTTAGCAAGAGTATTTTTTTTACATTTGGGAGTTGTTATGCTGAATATAATTAATTCTGGAACGATTTTGCAAAATAACTACATAGATTAGAACCTCCAATACGGAAAGGAGCAGCTTAGCAAAATGTAATACCATACTTTATCAAAATTATCTGAAAATTAGTAATATTTATTACTTTATTATTTCAAGTTTAGAATAATATTAAAAATAAAATTAAAAAGAAAGCTCGGACATAAAAAAAATATATCTGCTACAGGTGGAGATACAAATTACCATTTTGTATTTTCCCCATTGGAAGGAAGCGTGAATAATAGATTATCGCTAGATAGGACGTGTTGTGCTTCAAACCTAACCTTTGGACTAGATACAATTATTACATCAACAACATCCATGATCGAAAACATAATTATTGCCAACTTTTCACTCTCTCGAATACCGTAATGGAAATTATTACACCGTCAACAAATCAAATTGAGGTTCCTGATGAAAACGAGGTAAACCCAACTATCCCTTCAAAAAAGGTAAGGAAATGATCTCTCCCGATTATTTTTCATGCGGAAAGCAGGCAATTTCTCGAACCTTAACTTTGGAAGAGCAAACCATAGATTTAAAGGATGCTGCTCGATTCGCCCGACAGGAGGACCTGAATTAAAAAAGGCTGAATAAAAGAAGGGTTTTTTTACTTAAAATGAGTGTTTTTATTTCATTTTAAAAATGACATAAAATCTGTATGAAAATGAAATAAAAATAGCTGACTTTATAAATGCATATCATAAGTCATTTGAAATAGAATTAAGAATTGTGTTTATAACTGACATAAAATGTGCATTTCTTGATTCATTTTGAATATGAATTAAGATATGTATTTATAACTGAAACAAAATGTTCCTTTTTTAATTCATATTGAAAATGAATTAAGATTCATTAATTTTCACTAATGAAAGCATTACTTGAAAATTTCGAATGGCTTTAATGTTCCAGAAATATGCAATTGTCTTTTGCAAATTTTCATTAATGAAAACTCATGTATTTATTTTAAACCTCTTATAATTTAATAGAAACAAAAAATTTTCAAATAAGATTAGTGCTCCAGAAATTTGCAATTTATTGTGAATTAAAATATGCATTTTTTAATTCACTTTTAATTAATTTTTAAAAATATCAATTTTTAATGTCATTTTGAAAATGAATTAATATTAGTGTTTCTCAAATGACATTAAATATGACTTTCTTATGTCATTTTTAAATTAAATTTGTTTATGTATAATACCGTTTTAAGGTCACAAAATTTACTAAAAAATGAATTAAAAAATTCCCCATTTTCCATTTAAAAACACTTTTTTTAAGTCAGCCTTTTCAAATTCAGCCTTTTTTAATTCAAGGAGCCGCCCGACAGTCATTCAAGATGCAGGAAAAAATAATTTAAAGTTTTAAATAAGATACAAAATGAAAAGAAGAAGTTACGAAAACAAACCATGAGGTACAAATTAAGAGCGCTGGAATACAAAGAAAGAAAACTGGATTCACAAGGAAACAGTATGTAAATATGTGATACAGAAATGAAATTTTTAATTACACGGTAATTGTATAATTTTATGGCCATTATGTGAAACAATTAATTGAAGTCTGAATTATTTTTGCAAAACAATTTTTATATTTTAGTTATAAGTTTAATAAAATTGAATTACATAGTTGATTTGTTTATGTTTCGAGCTCTGGAAAATTGTATCGTTGCAGTTGTTCTAAATGGTGTTATTATATATGGTTTTTAAGAGAATAACCAGCATCCCCTTAAATATAAAAAAGTAATTTGAACAACATTTTAAACTTTTTTAACTTACCTTATAATCATGACATCATGTGTTAATTTGGCCATTCCCGTAACTAGTTTTTAATTCTGTATCTTAATCACTCGAATTGAAAATGAACGAATCATGGCATGATCCAGGATGACTGATCACATAGATTATCCGTATTCGAACACCTAACCAACCTTCACAAACCTAACAAATTCAATGTAAATAAATAAAATATCATCAGAATAATCACGTCTTTAGATACAAGAATAAAATTAAGACTATATCATACTTTCCTTTTGATATATGGAAATGATGGGGGATTATGATTTTTATCTGGTGATCTAATCTTTATGTGCGTCCCGTCTACAGAGCCTAATTACTCCAGGAAAAGCAGCTTTTTCATAGAATGCCATTTTGCTTTTCTCTTTTTCCGCTTCAGTGTTTGAAAACTTAATTTCTTGTGAACAAAGTTCTTCAATCATCATCGTCACTGTCACTATAAAATAGTTGTACTCTACTTATTTTATTAATTTTATTTTTTAATAGCAAAATTATATTATGTATCTTCACAAGCAAATTGATGGTTAAAATTTATTTGAAAATATCAATATCACGTCACATAAAAGAATATTTTTGGTTTTGCTCGATAAGTACCATTTCTACATTTCGCCATGTGATATCGCGTGAATCGACTTAGAGAATACCAATTTATACTTTAAATGATGTGATAGTAATCACATCACCTGAAGTGGTGCGACTACGGAAATATGGGTTTAAATGATAGATCAATTAAACAATAATACACCGTGACTTGTATTTTAAATATCATAATATGGAGAATATTATTTAAGGTTTCAATTTTGGAACAATATGCATAAGGTCGTCACACTGTTAGAGAACCTTATAGTTCTTACTTTTAAGGGAAATGATACTAATTATAATAAAGCCAGCCATAATGATTTAATAATATTCCTGTATAGTAGATAAGGACTGAACTAGTTAAAATATGTTCTCGTATAGTGAACAAATAAAATCCCCATAGCCATCATTTTGAAAATTGTATATTGAATATGAACCATCTCACCCACTTCAAAATTTTCAAATGGTGTATATTATTATTTCAACATCACAAAAATGATAAAAAGGATTGTTTTATTTTATGAAAAAACAAAAAAAAATTAATTTTTTTTTCATTTTCAACCATATAAAATAATAATTTTTATATAATATTTTAACGTGTTGGATCCCATTGTAAAAAAATTATGGGAAAAGCTGAAATATTTTAGAATTTTAAATTTCATATTTATAAATATAATTTTGCTTTGTTCAGTATAAAAAAAATTCCATTGGGACAAATTTCATGGGCACTATTATGTTAACCTAAAAACAAATATAAAATTAACCCTTAAAACATTATAATAATTTTTATTTTTTGGTTAAATTTAATTTTTAATGTATTTTTATTTTTATTTTACCGATTTGGATCAATATGTGTAGGGTGTTAGTATAGTATTTGTTTTTGTTGTGTATAATAGACATATTTCGTTGTAAATATTTTGTTAAAATGATGAAGACAATTAACTAAATATTAAGCCTTCAATATATCGACGAGTAGTTTAAGAGTTCAACAATGTCGTTCACTTACATACATTTACTTCAATATTCTGAAATTCGAAAATGGGAAACTTTCTTCGAATTATTAGAATACATTATCCATTAATTGTATTATAACTCTAGTAGTTTAGGTTTAGTAGGCAGTACTTTACACAGCGATACTGACCGTGTATCGCTGTGTAAAGTTATCTGATCCAGTTTGTATTTTACTTTCACGGTGCTTTTTCTACATAAGTTGGTAGGACTACTAAGTTTATCAAGTGAAAATATTACCTGTATAGTAATTTTTCTCTCTTTCTCTCAATAACTGATTAAAGTTTACACATTATCATCCAAACGCTGGTTTTAGAAATGATTAACAATTGCTTATAAATTTGACGATATGTACATATTTATCAAAAAAAATATTATAACATTAAGAATATTTTTTTTATAAATGAGTGATAAAGAAGTGCTCTTCTGGCATTTATTGGTCGCATATCAATTAATAATTATCAAGTCGTGTAAGCATAACAATTGTCGAATTTTCTATGAGATATTGAACCTTGTTCTTTTGCTATTAATTGTACAATGGTTGTTTTCTTTTCTTATTCCAACAATGGTAAATAATCTATGGCTTAGAGGCCGTAAACGGCCCTTACCGCGTCTCAACTGAGACCTTACGAACCAGTGTTAACGAATGGCGCACATTGTAGGTGGTCAGCCCAACGAATGTTTTTTACACACAAACGCGTTTTTATGTCATCCGGTTGCGTGTTAATTTGGTCAACGGCGGGAATCGAACTCGAGACCGCGGCGTGATGAGAAACTCTCTTAACCATTAAGCTACATCCGGCGACCATTAAGCTACATCCAACAATGGTAATATTGATTATTATAAAGGATAATTTTTTGAAAAATTAATAACTGGCCATTCATGTTTTTGCTGTTTAGACTTTCAAGTATTTTCTTCCAATCCAGAGCAATTATATACATATATATTCACGATATTTACTATCTACTCTTGTGTCAATTGTTTTTTTATTATTGTATTAAATTTTTTTATCTGCAATTCCTTCATTTTTATCAAAATCATTTAACTGCAAGATGTGTTGTCAAGCCTCATCAAAATCAGAAAATTGTCCGCCAATGTAAGATGTCTCAACATTCTACGTTAAAAACGTTATCACATTGAAACCAAGTTGATTGTTTAGTTTTCAGATATCGAAAAGTAAAAATGAAATCTAATCTAAAGTGAATTTTAAGATAAATACAATGGATTGATACATTTCTGTGCATACTGCATATTCAACTTCATACAAAAAACATAAAATATCCTTTATGAGTATACCCTGCTTGCAGTTCGAGAGGCTTCCAAAAGCAAAAGAAAAACTATCACAATATTAAGCTTATATTGAGTTTTACGAATACTATTACGGGTAGTGAGTGACAGTAATTATATCATATCGCAGTCGATCTAACAACAATACTAGTGGTAATATATAAAGAGTAGAACCCGAGCTATCAAGCAAAACATATACTCGTATCAAGTAAAACATATTTTAAACGGCAAGCAAACCATTCGTTAAATGATTTACTAGTTGAAAAGTCATATAAAAATTATAAAAGAAATTATTACCAGGATGCTGTTTGACTCTTGTGAAAAAACTCACTTTAAAATGAAAGACCAATGGATATAAAAAGTTAATTCAACAATAACATACATCTGAAAAAAATCCATTACGAACGATGTTGGAAAATCAAAGCTCTAATAAAAACTACATACTATCGATTCTATAAAGTTGACCTGTGATTACCATTACCAGAATGAACACGTGGTGTCGTTGGTGTTCAATATTTACAATGAAACCATAAATAAACTTACACGACGTATATATATATATATATATATATATATATATATATATATATATATATATATATATATACATACATATATATATATATATATATATATATATATATATATATATATATATATATATATATATATATGTATATAAATATATATATATATATATATATGTATATAAATATACATATATATATATATATATATATATATATATATATATATATATATATATATATATATATATATATATAAATATATATATATACATATATATATATATATATATATATATATATATATATATATATATATATATATATATATATATATATATATATATATATATATGTGTGTGTATATATTATATATATATAAATATATATATATATATATATATATATAAATATATATATATGTATATGTATATATATATATATATATATATATATATATATATATATATATATTATATATATATATATATATATATATATATATATATATATATATATATATTTATATATATATATATATATATATATATATATATATATATATATATATATATATATATATATATATATGTGTATATATATATAAGGAGGCGACTTAATCTGGTTGGATCGCTGGGCTGACGACCCGCATCTGTAAAAAAGTGAAAATGTTAAAAATGTCAACAAAAATAAAAAAATCGGATACCGCCAAAACAACAAAAAAAACGAACCCCCGCTTAAGTACCCGGACACGAGATTGAGGATCGGCACGTGGAACGTGCAGTCATTAAGAAAACCTGGCGCGTTGGACGGCCTTATCACATGCATGAAAGAGTATCGGCTGGAACTCGTAGCGCTCCAAGAAACTCGATGGCCTAAGAGTGGAGACCATGTGTCCCAAGGCTATACGTTGCTACACAGTGGAGATGACCTCGGAAATCTTGAGGTTGGATTTCTCATTGACCTCAGGTAAAAAAGGCTGTCTTGGACTTTCAAGCAGTGTTGTGCCGTATTGTCTACATGACGTAGACAATTCATTGTCTACACGTGTCGACAATGTATGTCGACAATTAAAAAAGTTGTGTCGACAATGTAGACAATGTCGACAAATCGTAGACAATGTCGACAATTGATAAAATATTGCGTACCATACCGAATAATATGTTAGTTTATTATAACTATAGATAATGAAAATATTTATATGATTATATCGTTTGTTTATTTTAAGATTTCAGGTATTACCACTCAGTATCTGATGTTTAGCCACGCTTTGACACATTTTGATAAAAAAAACTTTTGTTTTTTGATTTGGTCATTTCTCACGTGACAAAATCAAACAAAAAAAAATTTAAAGCAGTCAATTAAAAATAACATAGTTTCTGGGGCTTTTCACGTTTACAGTGGATCACCATCGGAGATACTTTATACATTTCTTAATTACAGTTCTATTCTACAAACTAAAATTGTTTAGTATGGGTATCAGTTGTGTTCATTAAGGTGCGTCATAGCTTTCGAAAACAATCCTTACTTTTTTTTTTACTCGAACGTGCTTGCAATTATGATTAGTTCAAAATAACGTTTAAAAAGTTATTAAATGATGATTTCTAACATTTATTTTATTTTAAGGTTTAAGCTAAAATATATTTATTTTATATTGGGAATTTTCTTACTTAAATAAAATAATAAATAAAATAATATTATTTTCGCTAATCTGTATAGTTATAATAAGCTAACATATTTGGTATACTTCGGAACTGTTTATTAATCGTCGACATTGTCCAAGAATTATCGACATTGTCTACGAATTGTCGACATTGTCTACGAATTGTCGACATTGTCTACGAATTGTCGACATTGTCTACGAATTGTCGACATTGTCTACTAATTGTCGACACCAACATGTCGACAATATCAAAATACGCGTAATGGCACAACACTGCTTTCAAGCAGTCGATAATCGATTGTGTAAGCTTCGCTTCCTAATGAGATTAGCCAACCTGTCAATTGTCTGTATACATGCGCCCACTGATGTAAGCCAATCCCAGGATAAAGACTCATTTTACAATAATCTGGATAATCTGATGGGCTCTATACCTGAGCACGATGTCAGATTGGTGATTGGTGACTTTAATGCTAGAGCTGGCAGAAATCAGACTAACTTATGTAACAATATAGGTCCGTATTCCCGACACGAAACTGCGACCAAGTATGGGGAAAGAATGCTGTTTTTTGCGATCGCTCATGATCTCAAAGTAGCAAGTTCATTCTTTCCCCATAAAAACATCCACTTAGAAACATGGACACATCCACGTAAAACATCCCGAAGCCAAATTGACCATGTGTTGATTTCAAAAGGGTGGGCTCGGGTTGTCCAAGACGTGAAATCGTATCGATCGTCAACAAAATTCGTAGGCAGTGACCATTTTATGGTTGCTGCAAAGCTACGATGGAAATTTTCGTACAAGTCAGGGAGAACAGGAGAATATACAACGCGATTCTCCTGTGAAGGTCTGATGAATGAAGAAACGCAACGAAAATATCAAGATCTTGTCAGCAATAGCATTATGCAATCCAATTACCAATCTGATGATGTGAACAATGTCTGGCAAGTATTGAAAACCTCGGTTGTCGATGCTGCCCAGCACACTCTCGGTATTGTGAAAACTAAGCCCAAAAATGATTGGTTTGATGAGGAGTGTCGTCTTGCTGTTGAGCAACGAAATATAGCCTGTAATAAAGCGCAGACTCGGTTTACAATCGCAAGGAAAATCAAAGCAGTTCTTGCTAGGAGGACAGCTAAAAGAATTTGTAGACTGAAGGCTGATGTCTTAAGAGTATAGCAACTCAGCAATGAGCACAATTCGCGTGGTTTCTTTAAAGGAATCACCGAATTGCACCATACCTTAAGATCTCGGTCAACTGCCATTCGGGACCAGGATGGAAACCTCTATGTTAACGTCGATGCGGTACTCGATACATTGCGTGAACATTTTTCTGATTTACTTAATGTTCCACATGTATCACAAGCTGTGTTTGAATACCCTCAAATACAGACCGCAGAGATGTTCATTGAGGATCCATCCTATGAGGAATTCACAATGGCCATGCGGAAATTAAAGAAAAATCGTTCACCAGTAGTTGATTGCATTAATTTAGAGCTCTTGATATTCGGAGGGCTAACTTTGTGGAACTGTCTTTTCGACCTTATTCGATTGGTATGGCGAAATGAAGTGATGCCCGAAGAATGGAAAGTGGCCGCGTTATGCCCAATTTCCAAGAAGGGTGATCGCATGAAATGCGAGAATTATCGCGGTATAGCTCTCCTTTGCACAGCATATAAGTTACTGTCATACATAATCTTGGGAAGAATTACTCCTCTAGCGGATCAAGTTTTATCACTACGGATGATTCTTTCCAAGTACTACGAAACATCTCTCGATGTACACCAGGTATTCCTAGATTTCAAGCAAGCCTATGACTCGATCAACCGAGAGAGGCTATGGTATGCGCTTGAATATTTAGGAATACCAAAAAACTCTGTAAAATGACAGTAACGCAGTCACAATGCTGTGTTAAAGTTGAGAACAGGCTATCGAGAACTTTTGCAAACACTACTGGTGTTCGACAAGGAGATGCGCTGTCCCCGATACTTTTTAATCTCATGTTGGAATACATCCTTCGTAAAAGTGAAACACTTCAGGACAACATCTTATTCCGACAATCCAATCAACTTCTTGCTTATGCAGATGATATCTGTGTGATTGGATTAAATGGAAACGGAGTGAAAGAGATACTTGATCCACTGGAACAGTGTTCAGCTTCTGTTGGTCTCAAAATCAACGAGTCAAAAACCAAATATCTAATCTCGGGTTTTAGAGACCAAGACAAAATTGATTTCAGTAGTGGTAACCACACGTTTGAAGGAGTGATGAGATTCAAGTATCTTGGATCTCTCATCACTCACGATAATAGTGTGGGCGAGGATATCAAGGTCCGCCTTGCCGCTGACAATCGGGCTTTGTATCCTCTACGTCGACTGCTGAAATCAAAATATCTTGCAAATACGGATAAGCTGAAACTGTACAGAGTGTTGATCAGACCCGTTGTCATGTATGGATGTGAGAGTTGGACCTTGACGGATGAGTACGAAAGATGGCTTCTAACATTCGAGAGAAGAATCATGTGTGTGATATATGGTCCAAAACGCGACGTCGATGACAGTTACCGAGTTCTTTTCAATCACGAGATCAGGAATTTAATGCAAATTCCTGATTTCGTGCATGAAATTAAAGGACAGCGAGTTCGCTGGCTCGGACACGTTCTGCGTGCTGATCCGAACCGAATGATACAGCGAACCTTTAAGGGAGAACCGCCTTTCGGTAGGCGAAGAGGTAGTTGTCGGCGACGATGGCTCTACGGCGTAGAGATCGATCTGGCATCTTCAAACTGCCTACAATGGTTTGAAGAGCTGGCTCGTGATCGAAACCGATGGAGTCAGATTGTTGACATGGTACGGGCCAATGGCCTGTAAAACCACAAACAAAACCACAAAAAAAAAAATAGATATATATATATATATATATATATATATATATATTTATGTAAGTGTTTATCCATACCGCACCACAAAATAAATAAGAACTGTCACAAATGCAAATATGCATGGCAAACTATTCGCCACCGATCTAACATTGGAATACCTAAGAAAACTAATTTAAAATAAATTCAGGAAACAACAAATACATTTTGTAATGCATGCTGTTAAACAACAGAAACTAGTTCTCATGTGCATTTAATTGAACTCCAATCATCTCTTTACCTCGTCCAGAAATCATACCGATGTAGTGGATTCAAATAGTATAAAAACTTTTGAAATTAAAACGTATTTCTGTAATCTGTTCAGACGAGCATTTCTTATTATCTTACATCGCAAGAACTAGGTGTTACTGCATCTTATCCGAAATCATGCAAAACGAAAAAGATAAATAAATGAAGTATTGTAAATTAGAACTTTACGTACTATTTGTTTATTTTATGATTTATTTCGATACATTATTTTAGATGAGAGTTTTAGGCTCGTAGACCTACGAAAACAGTTAACTTGTTTAAATGTATTTGTAAAACTTCATATTAACGAATAAAAGATATTTTCTATTAATATAACAACATATGTTTTAAAAAGATTTCGTTTATGCTATAATAATATATAATTTGCTTATTTTAATAAAATTATACCGTCATATTTATCGTATACAGATGTTCATATGACAGTATGTATAATTGTATTAAAATAAGCAAATTAAATATTATTATAGCGTAAACGAAATTTTTTTTATAAAACTCAAAAGTTTCCAATTCAAAATAAAATTATTGTTAAATAAAATTATAAATAATAATAAATTATTACATTTACGAATTGAAGTAAAAAACTGCATAATAAAAGAATAATTTTAAATCAAACCTGTTGTACGATATAAGGTAATTATTCCATACAGAAAAAGGTTTTCCGTGGTTCAGAAAATTCGGGAATAAAATCTTAGATTGTTTTTACATTATGATAGTACTATTCTACTAGGTAAAACATCATCATTGTAAATTCTAGTGGTCCTCTGGGTTATTAGTATTCAAAAATTGCATAATAAGTAATCATTCCGCATCATAGGTACTTTCCTATAGTTTTTCCGTGCTTTCAGAAAATCCGGGCATAAGTAAAGGCTGGATTTTTTGTCCGTAAAATTAAACAGACAATTTTATAAATAATTTTAATCAACAGTTTCAGGATACAACAACTAAGGTTTCTAATTTACAAGAATCTGTCTAAGATAATTTCTGTAATCAAAACACACAAAATCACAATCGTCATGATAAAATACATTTCTACAATAATTTATTAAAACCTGAAACTTTTCAAGTAACCAACGAAGAAGAAACTTCAACCTAGGAGAAGCAAATAATTTGTATTGACCAGATTTTATTGAATTTTACACGAAGCAATTTATGAAATATTTAAGTATATGGGGAACAATTATCTTCAGCTTTTTGGTCGAGAAACTCGAATATATAATCAAGTAGCAGATTTTGTTCAATCTTCTGAAAAATAATTTGATTAATGAATTACATTTAAAATTAAGCAGATCCAAAGATGAACAAAAACATATCATTTATAAAAGTCACAGTGTGATCTTCACATATGAAAATCGTAAAATTAACTACAACTAATACGCTGAAAGATCAATAAATATTACTAACCAAAAATTTTTCACACCACCTCAAACTCCTCTAACTGCTAAAGATGATTTGAAACCCTTACGATCTTAAAAATGAAGAAAATGGCAAAGAAATACAAACCGAATGGGGCCAAAATATTCGAGGAAAGCAGCACAAATTAATAGTATTTTTCTGAAGCACGGTACATAAAATTAATTTTTTATAATGTTTTGCGAGGTAACCCATACAAAGCAAAAAGCTTACCCGGATTATTATCGTAAAATATCGTCGTAGAATATGTACACAATGAGGGTTCACTCGCAAATTTTTATGCATAATACATTTTCCTCGTAGGTTTCAATCTGTATAGTTATTTAATTTGTGGTTGATCAAAGTATCAAACCTATCATAAAGAAAAACCTTTTTCAGTATAGAATGATTACCTTCAATCGTACGATTTGATTTAAAATTATTCTTTTACAATGCAATTTTTTACTATGTAACGTTATTAGTTAGATTACTATAATTTTATTTTGAATTGAAAATTATAATAATATGTATATTATTTACATATTAATATGTTTGTTTAAATACAATTTATAATGTTTCATTTATAAAGAAAACTAAATTTCATTTATTCATTAATCCGTACTTTTACTAATACATATAAACACAACAATAGAATTTTATTTGTTAGTGCAAAATTTGGAAATATTTCATCCTCATGTACATATGTGTGAAGTTCTTCCTAAAAACTAACTTTGGGGTACCCTCCATTCGTTTTCAAATTTGTTTTAACGTCTTACCTCACGTTGAAGTCATATTGAGGAGCTATAATCATAGTTTCTATTAATGTAGACCATATACACACTGTATTGCTCCATGCCAGTTCATAGTGATGATATAGAAGATTGATCGATTCATGAGTTCTGCCCTACAATAGATGGCCGTAGATGTGTCTATTCACGTTCCTCATGTATAGACCTCATGTATCCTAGTTCCTCATGTATAGACGTTACGATTTTCATCACAATATTCATGTTGATATTAATGCCTAGAAACTCTCAAGATGCTTTTCAAAAGAACTTACAATATTTATGTGTTTATAAGTTTTAGATTTAATTGTTTCTCGGAACAGTAAAATAATTTTGAACTAAATCAGATAATTAACTAAATTTAAACATTTACTGAGGTTCTTTATTGCATAGAAAATCATCGTTTCGATTTAAAAGTAAATCGGCATTTAACCAATCGTGCCTCATCGAACGATTACAAAAAATAAAAATCATTTTAAAAACAATAATTTTGTGCGCAGGTCAAGCGCACATACCTACTGTATCGTACGCTGGTATGAAATACATATACATATACACACAGATAAAAATGTATGTATTTGCAAAAACAATTTGTAAAATTATTTACACGTGTATTCAGTTTCAACGTAATTCTGAACACACGTTTCAACATTTACTGACAACTCATCAAAATTTAAAGATTAGAACCATAATTTTCTTTCCAATGCTATTTCTAAAATACTGTGAAAACCAACATTTACGAGTATGTTGCTGCTGCTTGAAAGATTTTGCAATCCTCTCTCCGTTTTTACCATTCCATTTATTTCACTTTTACTTCAAACAAACAAACCGAGAATGGTGTAAAAGAAAAATTGAGAACACAACAAAAAATATGAGAATTTTTTTTTAAAAAAATCCAATCATAAAAAATACTGGAAAATGGAAAACAACAATAAGAACGAACTACACATATCTCCGTCGAATCGAGCAAAAATTCAAATAATAATGAAAATTACAACAACAACAACAACAGTACAATGAAAAAATTATGGAAAACGATAATCATAAATAAAATTTCATATATGTATGTACGTACTATAGTAGATATGTTGGGTAAACATCATGAAAGTTATGAAACAGATTGACTATGTACGTTGTGAAAACGATGCCGCCATATTTATATATTTAATCGTCCGTTATGTAAAAAAACAAAAATGGATATAAGCGCAACAAGTAGTTTCCAGATTTAATTATATTATGAAAAGGTAACAAGAAATTTAATTATTCCAAGCACAATACGAATACAATAACTGAATTTAAATATTTATTAGATTTTATTAATACACTTTACATATCGATGGCAATAGAATCACCCTATTCTGAGATGATTTTACTTTAATGGAAAACTATATGTATGTTGCTGCTCTATATAGTTATCCATATTCAATATTGTGTTGTTATACAGAGAAAATAGATAAAAAAAATTTCCGTTCTGGAGTTTTTTTTATCCAAACATATTACCTAAAATAAAATAGGAAAATAGAAAAACAACAGTAAAATGCTGATTTTATTTGGGAAAATATCTGTGTATACGAGACTTCAATGATACATCGCATAGATTTAACTTGTATCCAATGGTTGTAGTACGTTTATGTTTGGGCGTGTGATTGTATTAGTTTAGATAAGTTCTAGCTAACGTATATTAATAAACGTATTAGTACTCTTTGATAAACATTCTCGCATTTACAAGAACAATGTATGAGATAAAATTATATTTCTGTCATTGATAACATAATATTTCTGCAGGATGTTCCTCTACTTGAATAACACTTCGATGCAGATAACTGATGGCATATTCTTTTCGAAGGTTCAGTTACTGGAGCCTGTGAATTATTCCACAATTTTTCCACGCGTATATTATATATATATATATATATACAAAAAAAGTGGGGTTCCCCTGACTCATAAACGGTGTCAAATAATATCCCACCGATCGGATACAAATTTTCTTCATCCGTTCGGAGTATTTAGTTTGATCAGTTTTCACTTTTTTTGGATCGAGTTATTCACACCTAACGAATGAAAATTACTTTTTAAGAATAGATCATTATACAACTGACGGACAAATTTATTTTATCCGTTTAGTGAATTTTTTATATTTTTGGATAAATGTATTTGAGTACATACGATAAAACAAAATTATTCATATGGTGTCAAAGCACACCCAAAAAAGTTTTTATTTAGACCATTCGGAGTTAAAGAAACGATACCAAAGAAGTGAACAGAATGGAGTTTTCGGATTAATTAAATTAACGCGATATGATTTGTAAACATATTTAGTTTCATTTATTTAAAATATTTAAAATTATAAAGTACAAAGAGTTTATGTTAAAATCCTATGTTAGTTGCACCATATATATGTGATTTGATGCAAGTGGTTCCTCTTTTTGGACTGCAGTTCACGCCGTACTAAAATGGGATGAATCATGTTCGTTCTTTAAATCATCCCGTCTGTTCATGAACATATCTGAAAGAAGTAATTATATTAGTATTGAAAGATGTTTATTGCTAAACAAATTAAAAATTTAATACTTATGTTTAGGTTTCTACTCGTAGGTCTGGCATCTTTTGATAGTATTATTCTGAAAATAAATAATAACAGCAATATTTCACATTAAAGCTTTTATAATTGTTGAACAGTTAGACAGAGTTTTACACTTATTTAAATTTTTATTTTAATTTTAAATAACTCCACAAATATTAATTTTATTAATTTAAATTTTATTTTTTGAAATTTTATTATATTAACTTAAATTTTATTAATTCTTACCTGTATGTTGAAACTGGGTTGAACGCGAAAATTATCAAATAAAAGTTCCGAACATGAACACAATTAAGATTAAATTGTCTCTTATGGTCACTTATTTAAACAGCATTCACACAAATCATTACGTCACATAATCACATATACATTTTATTTATTTATCAATAAAAATATTTAAATGCACTTTAACAATATTTTTTATAAAAAACAAGCGATCACTTTGAATATTAACACGAAACTAAAATTATTCGGGACTGCTAGTGTACGGAATGAGTCACATCCGAAATTCAAAAAATTGACCCGAAAAATCTTCGCCAATGATAACTCCAGATTGTGTTAATTTAACACTCCAGAAGTTTCAAAATTTGCTGTGGGATGTACTTTTCAAAAAAATCCCCGAACATATTTAAATATTTTTGCGATAATTTTAATTTTAACACCGTTTATCATTTCGGATAATTTAAATTTTGAACACAAACCTGTGGTGTTAATTTTATCCTAAGGGATAACAATAGTGATTTTTTTCTGGATTGAAACACATTTACACCGCCTTATTTTTTTGTGTGATACACTCTAAAAAATAGAAATTGATAGTCGTAAAATTAATATTAAAATAAATGTAATTTTGTGTCCATTTTTGTTTAGATTTACGATAAGTATGAAAATTTACTCCAAAAAGATGCACCAAAATTAGTATTCATAAAAATATGTAGAATTAAGCCTAATGTTCTTTCTTTACAACTAAATAGTGTTAAATTATAATAGATGTAATATATTCCACTGTGTAGTGAAATAAATTCACACAGGTACGTATATTTAAGTAAAAAGAATGTGATTTCACATATATTAGAAGTAAAAATGTATATAACAAGAAAAATCTAGGAAACATTTCGATTCAAAAATATCTGTAATTCGCTAGTACTGTTACAACAAAGACTCACAATATATATATACAAAACAGAATATCACATACATAAAGTCCTATCACGTATGCCTAATGAAATGGATATGATCTTTTCGATAAAACATCTTATCAATGGCGTCATTAGATCCGAACCCGGACTTTAGCGAACCAACATTACAGAATGAATATACAATCAAAGATGCCATACAATTCAACAAAGAGTCGTCATCCAACGTGCTGGTTAATTTGGCGTCCCCTATCTTTAGACCTCCGTCAATCAAGCCAGATCACACTACACAATCCTATTTTCGCAAGTTAAGCTTTTGAATTAATTTGTAAATTGACATACAAAATATTAATTTTCCAACAAATTATTTACTGAGTCTGGGTGAAATTTGCACAGTTTTCTTAGTATGTTTACAAATTTTAGTGTATTTATGATTTACAACAAACTACGTAAATATTATTTTAAGACTTCAACGTAAATTTACCCTTATTATAAATGGCCTATTATAAATTTATAATATATATATATATATATATATATATATATATATATATATATATATATATATATATATATATATATATATAATATATATATATGGGTATATATATATATATATATATATATATACATATATATATATATATATATATATATATATATATATATATATATATATTTATATAATTATATATATATATATATATATATATATTTATATATATATATATATTTATATATATATATATATATATATGAATCCAATTAGAACATTTACTAATTCTAATTGCTTTCATTTGTAGTAGTAATTTACACTGTACTAATTTATTAATTGTATGTTTTTCAGTAAAAAATTAAAAATTGTAATTTAATCAATAATAAATAAAAATGATAGTTGATTAATTTTAAATAAAAATAATATTAAACAGATATATTAGTTGTAACACTTATCGTCATTTACAAAACATAATTGTACCCTTTAAGACTGATAAGATAAATCTTTAAAAAAACCAATGTGGCAAATATACGATTTTTAAACTTAAGTTAATGCAATTATTCAACTGACTTTGTTTAAATTATAACATAAAAATGTATTATAATTATCTGTCGTATTAAATTGATTTAAACCTGGCAAATAAATTCAAACTGGAGTCGAAATCAGATAGTCATGAATACATAAAAAATAAAAATCCAATTTGAATCTTCCCCAAATATAATATATTTTTGTTAATTATTTGCACGTCCCAGCATTTTGAATTTTGGAGTGTAGTTAAATAATTCTAATATCTAAATAATTTATTAAGTAATTCTAAATAATTTATTAAATAATAATCTATTAAATAATTCTAATTTATAACAAACAAAACCCAACATCTATAGAGTGTTAACACCATAGAGTGGTAATAAATTGAGCGTGATTCGTTATTTGTGGAATTAATATTCTATGTAACTATTTCCACACATAAAAAATCACACTGAATTTTGCCACATTACATAGCCATTCCCGGCCATCCCTATAGAAAAATAAGTTAAGCTTCTGATTTGTATAGATATTGATATTATCTGATTAAACACAAAAATTCAAAAGGCTTGAGCTTTCAGATATTTTATTATGGAATTATTTCCAATAGTTCCGAATCACACTCAATGTTTCCACATTCCATAGCCATTATCGGCCATCCCTATAAATGTTGACTCGAGTGTGACTTCTGTTATAAATATTGAAATCATCTTCTTATACTGTCAAATTCAAAAGGTTTAAGCGTTCAGATATTTTTCTATGAAATTTATTCCACAAAAAACAAATCACACTCAGATTTATCGCGGTAAATATTATATTTGTTGAAAAATATCTTATAGGCTTGACTTTAAATTCGAAAATTTTAATTTTTGCTTTTATTATAGTTAAAATTTATTATTGACGTGTTTTAAAATAATTTTTAAGTGATTGTTATACTCTTCAAATTATTTTTCACATAATTAAAATCTACTCAAATCTGAAATAAGAAATAATTTTTTCTTATTGGAATTGAATTTAACAGTGTATTTTATGTATTACACATTGAAATTTTGTGGAAAAATGTGGAATTCTTCACACCCGTGATTTACTATACAGCCTTGAGAAGTCTAGATTATTGAAAAATCAGTCAATCTTTTTGTGGGAATATTTCAAAGTCATCTTTAAAATTTTGAAGATGTTATATCCGAATAATACGAAACTCCAGACTTACGAAAGATCTAGACAGTTTACAAGACCCCAGAGAACACCTGCGTGTTCTAAAGATTAATAAATAGTAAATGTTCTGCAGAATTAAAGGAAAAAATACCACCATTAGTTACGCCAGCACGGGTAACACGAGGAACGGTTAATGCGCATAGATTTACGGTGAAGCTGCCGGAACCTCGAACTGAAGATGCAAAGCGCAAATTTATTCATCGAACATTTAAGAAGTGAAATTCGTTGGTCGGTTTTCAGTTTCCGTTGAAATATAAAACACATAAGTTTAAGGCAGCTATCAACCTATACTTGAAGGATCGCGCGTTGGGTGCAGGAGCTCTGACAGTTACAAGGAGCTAGGACTGTCTAAAACTCCGCCTTGCACCCAAATAACACTTAACATAAAAAAAATATATTTCTGAATTGTGGTCGTAAATTTGTTGATTATAATAGCATTAACATAGTATAGATTTTAAAATGGCAAACACATGTTTTTTTCACAAAAATATTCCACTTGGAGACATGGATCTATTGAGAGAGGCTATGGTTTGCGCTTGAATATTAAGAACAAACAAATAAGTCCATCTAAGTAAAATGGTCGTGAGGCAGATCGAGAACTTTTTGAAGTAATTATAGTGTTCGACAAGATGCGCTGTTCCCTATACTTTTTAATCTTATGTTGCAATGCATTTTTGTAAAGGTGAAACACATCGTATTCTGACAATTCAGTTTACTTCTTCCATATGCAGATGGTATCAATGTAGTTGAATTAAATTTCCTGGAGTGAAAGACATACTTTAACCACTGAAGCTGAATTGTGTTTACTTTGGTCTGAAAATCAACGAGGCCAAAATCAAATAAATGATCTCGTTTTAGAGAGCAAGATGCAAATAATTTCTTTAGTGATAACAGCAACTTTGAAGGAGTAATGAGATTCTAGTATCTTGGATCTCCCATTACCAATAATATAATAGTGTGGAAAAGGAAATTGAAGTTTAAATTTGTACTGGCAACCATGTTTTATATCCTCCAGGTCCACTTTTGAAATAGAAATATAATGCAAAAGCAGAAATGGTGCATCATGTCGAATTTCTACTCCAAATAGCTTGGTGTTATATAGAATAAGCCGCTAGATGCTGTTCCCATCAAACGTGAATAGCGAATATGGCGAAAACAAATTGTAGGTAATTATAACATAAAATACTTTTATGAATAAATTCTACTAAAAGTGTTTTAAAAATAATTTACACTTCAGCAAATAGAACCTAGCCTTAAAACTGTTTAAGAATAATTAAAATTGAAATTCGCGATAAATATTTCGTAATATTAGATGTCATTTAATAACAGTGATCCAGTTGGATTAAACAGCATTGAAGTAATTGTAACTAAAGTTAACGAATTAAATGATCAATTTACTACGAAACAAAATGTTAAAGTTCTGCTAAAAACATGGCATGTCCTAAGATCATTTATGATATTTACTAGTTAATTCGAAATAAAACCTTACCTATATTTCTGCTAAATCTGCAACTTAGCGTTTTACTTATCAACATTATTTAAAGAAATACTTCACTAAGAAGCGGTACATTAATACTGTTTTGAACTGATTCTCAGATCTTTGGTGAATTATTAACTTATATTTAAATACAATTATTAAATCAGATTCCTTTGATCTATGTATTACATGGGATAATCCTCAGGATATTATCATATGGGTATATCATAAATAAAAATGAGAAACATTTGTTAATAGCATACTTTCGAATATTTGCAGGTTAAACGATTTTATTTTACGAACCCTCTGATCCTATCAGAATATTGGACCATATGAAACATGGTCTGGAACTATTATTTGATTTTTTAAAAACCCCATTGAATTTCTATCAATATATCAAATAATTCCACTTAAAGTGAGTTTATTTTCATTTATATTTTCATATATTTATAATTTATGCGACCTTGAAGGAAATTTATCTTAAACTGGCTTAAAGTGAGTTTTAGATAAATTTCCTTCAAACATCTCTTCATTTATTAACAACCAAATTTTAGAAAAAAAACTACACAGTTATGGTATATGAAGATTTTTATTTTTGAGCTAACACAAAAACATACACAATTAATCATAATATAATAAATACTGAAAATCCATTATTTTATTAATTCCTTCAAAAATACTGCTAGGCATGGAATCAGTCAATCCTTGCAATACTATTTTGGTAACTTGCTTCCATTCCCCAATACAATCGATTACTGCATCCCATTGTCGTTTACATTTCGTGACACATTCTCTAAAGGATTTAATTTAAATCACGAGACTCTGATTAAAATTCGATTTGCTACTTTCTAAACTAATCGGCCTTTTCCTTCGTTTTGTAAATGGAAGGAAATTCAATGTAAATATTCTGCTAGAAAATTTACATTGAATTTGGTTGATTTTCACCAAAATCAAAATTTCTATTATAAGAAATTTCTTCTATTAAAATTTCATCTAACAGTTCTATGCTATCTTTGAGCTTCATTTGAATCGAGATATTACACATAGTTCACGATTTAAGAAAATGTAGCCCAAATCATTTGTTCAAATTTTCGATCGTTCGACTCAATGAATTTTTTTCCTATTTTAAACCTTGCTAGCAATACGTGATAGTCTTCAATTGTCCAAAGTTTCGATTCATCGATATTTGTTTTATCCAATTTTAAACTATTTCTGAATCTATATCGGTTTCCTCTAAATTAAACTTCTTCTCTTCTGAGAGGATAACATTTTTCTAAATGGTGCTACAGTTATGTATTATATGTTTAAGATATTCATTTTATTTGCTTTCGTTTAATAAAAATTTACCGGACTTTCGTTAAAACTGGTGCAAAATTTGTTGTGTGTGTGTGGTGGGTTCCAACCGAATGGGCCGCTTGCAATCCTTCTAAACTTATACGTATTCCGTTTTTTTGGAAGCTTGTGTTTCCTTTTGCTTTTTTTATCAAAATTTTATAAAATACCAACTAATAATTCAATAATTTGATTTTTTTTTATAAAATACACTAATCGTAAGCTAATTAAATCAAACACGTAAGATATATTAACTGACTTTAATTGGATTTCACATTTATTGATGTTGCATCGAAACTGGTTTTGTTTTCGATTGCTAAGTTTAAAATTTTATTTATGCTTTGTTATTTGTCTACAGTACAATTAAACAAAACAATTCAATATTTTAAAAATTGATATTCAAGATTCAAGTTGTATGAAAAATTAAAGAAAATTGAATTTTATGAAATGTTTTATAGCTCGACCACTGTTGTTTTTAAAAATTATAGTTAATTATGTTTTAATAAAAAATATTAATAACAAATTATTTTAACTATTTTTGAAAAAAAAATTTTAAGTTAGCATTCTAAAACCAAGACAAGTGCAAAATAAATGCAATTTAATGTTGTTTATGCATCGTAAGTTCCCTTGAAATGCTCATAGCAAGTAATCCAGTTAATGTGTTTAGAAACCTGTATTGATCACCTATAAACCAAACGAAATATATAGTAAACGATTCAAGGATTTAATGACCTAGATAATTTAAGGATCTATTTGCAAGGGTTAGTTTAAAATTGTTAAAACGAATTTTTCCTTTACTCTCAAAATATTGATTACACATTTATAATTTTATTTTAACCTCTTCTTCTTTTCCTGAGCAATGAAAACTCAGTAAAATAATTCCAATTCCAAAAATTAGCAATCCTGTTGAGCTATTACAATTTAGACCTGTCAGTATTTTAAGTTCCATTTCTAAAGTATTTGAGATAGTTCTGAAAAACCAAATTCAGTCCCATATTAATAATAGTTTACTCAATGTCTTTCAATCTGGGTTTAGAAAGTGTCATGGCACGAATACAACGTTAGAATATCAGCGATGATATTCGGCGTAGTATAGAAAACAGGAAACTGACTTCTTTCACTTTGTTAGATTTTTCAAGATCCTTGATCACAACATTCTCACAACAACAGTTTTTTTTGGTAGTTGTTATTCTAATTTCCTTCCAGTTACTTCAGGTGTTCCTCAAGGCTCGGTACTTGGTCCTTTATTATGTCCAAATTTATAGAAATAGTAAGTTAGATCAGCATTCTATTGTTAGAAATATTTCTCTGGTTAACGAGGATTTAGATAGAGTATATAATTGGTCTATTTCCAATGGGCCTGTCTTAAGTGCAAGTAAATCGCTATCTATTATTATTTACAAAAAATTGTTAGATACGTTTTCGTTTCCTTGTATTAATCTTGATCGACAATCATTCCATTTTCAACTACTGTTAGAAATTTGGGGTTAGTTTTTAACAAAACTCTTACATTAGGTGATCATTTAGTTAAAGTTAGTAGAAAGATATTTGGATTACATAGTTGTTTGTTGGAAGCTACTAAAAGCTGTTGACTTTTTGCATTAAACAATTTAAGAGGTTTTTATACCTAATGGAAATAATAATTTTTTACATGTTGCTTCCATATGCGCTTTTCCTTCTTAATTAAACTTATAAGCAATATACAAATAAATAAGTAAATAAATATGAGTTGATACGATAATTTAATGTGATCACCAACTTGCATATCTTGAATTTTAAGCAACTTTCTGATATGTAACGTGCTGTATTAATTTAGTGATCGATGGGATAGGTTGGAAATCTTAACTTTCTTATTCACAGAAACACGCAGTATTAACACAAAGGTAATGAATTATAAAACATGGTATATCAGGAAATAAGGGCCACTGCGGTTAGACATTTAACGTAAGGCAATTAAAAAGAATTAAAATACCAAGGGGAAAATACCAATTTAACTATCCTGGATTATTGATAAAGAGAGTTTCTTTTCACGCCACGGTCTAGAATTATCTTTTCCCGGTAAAAGCTATTGTGTGTAAAAGCATGTGTATACCTTCAATTTCAGTTTAAGATGATCTTATAACACCCCTTACTATTTTAGTTTTGGGTTGAACACAGTCCCAAACAAATATCTAAGCTTATCAACAAAAATATTAATTTATATGATTAAGAGTACAAGTTATTTAATAAATAATTATTTTGATTAATTATTCAATATTTTGTGTTTTGGAGTGGTTTAATCCTTCTTAAAAAATCCTGGTTTCAAAAATACCAAAACAGGAGAACTTTACCATATATAATTAAGGAAGTAGATCGGCCAGAAGGGTATTATATTGCACTCATAATATAACAACTGAGATCAATACGTAAGTTACTGACAACAAGTGATACAGTGAAAATTAGACAGCTTTTCAATTTAAGTTTCTGTTTAAAAATTGTGAATTACAATTTTTAATATATGATCCCCAATTGTGATATAATAATCGATTATAGCACAATTGAGTATGATAGTTATTAATTATATTTACAATAGAAGGTATGTGAATATTTTTTAGTAGGTTTATTTACCTGTAAAAATTATAATGAATCAATGATACGATTGAGTTGGAATTTAACCTACAACTCTGAAAACAACTAGTTCCGATACTGGTTTCTATTAATATTTCGAAATCAATTCATGTCGCTATTTATACCCAAGTAAACCAAAATGTGTAAGAAACATACATTTAAAAGCCAGCAGTCAAACTAACAGATATTCAACATTTTATTTAACAATATTTGCTTGGAATTTCCAAAGCATATAATACAAAGCACAAAAAAGCATTTCGACATTCATTGTATATAAACATGAGAGCTTTAAATAACCTCACCAACGTCCTTCTACACAACGTAGCATAAAAAAAAATAAACAACATAATAAAATTTCTTATTTATAAAAGATCATTGGCCCAAAAAATAAAAAAATAATAAACGAAGAACAAAACTAAAATGTAAAAAACAGTTCGAAACATCAAAATATTACAACAATAACGTAAATACCAAACCAAATACCATTATATGATGATCTATCTATCTAAGATATCTCTCCCATCCGCGCGCATAACACAATACGAGTAAAATAATTCGAAATCCAGTGATTTATTAACTAAAACACTACCACTTTAGTAATGGATCATCAATATAAGCATTTCTTTTTCTGTTTTATTGTTAATTTTTTTTAGAAACATTTAACACAATCTTAATCTTCTCACAAAAATACGAGTATACGAGTAACAACAATATAACAAAATAAGAAAAACAGAAAAGATAGTAAATAACTTTACTGTGTGGCGGACACCAAATCAACCTTTCTTGAGATGAGAACGTACTCATATACAAGTAGGTATGTGTATATATATATATATATATATATATATATATATATATATATATATATATATATATATATATATATATGTATGGTTAGTTGGGAGATAGATAGACAGATAGATCGAGAGTTATTAAATAAATCAACATTAATATGTAGAATAGCGTTTATCGACCTGGTGTACGCGTTCTGCTTTAACAACTGATTGAAGCATTGCAATGCATAAAATAATGCATTCGATAGTTTTATATTTTAATGAGATGAAATAATATACTTTTATTAGTTTTTAATATACCGATATAAGTCAGTACAATACAGTAAAATAGAATGATTCATTCTGATCAAAGATTTCTGCTTTATCTAGTAGTCACAAATTCAGCCAAACAATTGGTTGTAAATAAATATTTGAGTTTTGTAAGAGAGCTGCTAAATGCCATTATTTTAATTAATTATAAAACCAGTAGAGATCAGTTGTAGGAGAAGTTAAGTGTTTCAATTTCCAAAGTTGAATAAACTCAAGTTTTTTAAAACTTAAGATATTCTAGTTCAAACATAAAAATTGTATTCCTTGAATACAGTTTTTAATAAACCGATTCGTCTTCCACCTCAATATCTGTACTCCCTCTATTTGGATTGCAACGACTGAGATAGTCGGAAAAAGTGAATAGTGACGAAATTGTGATTTTTCTTTCAAACCGATGGCAAGCTAACATCTTAATTTTAGATATGAGTACCGATGCTGTATCTATACCTCGCGCGCAACATAAACACGTTACCAAACATATAACCTTACTGAGATTATTAGAAACGGCGAATTAAATTTAAATTAGTTCTGAATTAAATTATTTTTCAGACACACTTGTGTGCTGATGCGGTACAAGCCAGCAATGACATCGTAGTATCTGGTACAACATAAGGGAACTACAAAATCATATTTATATCTTTAGGAGTAATCAAAGATTGTATTTTTCTTTAATTTTTCAGCTTCTTTCATAATGTGTACTTGAATATCATTAAATACAGATTCCAGATATATCTATATCGACGATCCATCTCATGAAAAATCAACAAAGTGGTTACAAAAAATAAAAAAAAAGTACAGCTGTAATTAATTGTGTCATGGTGAAGTAATGTTCAAGAAATTAAATGACTCTCATGATAGTTTGAAATCAAGCTTAAAAAAAACTAACTCAGGTTCAAAAAATGACTTACACTTGTTTATCATGTTGCAAGCAAAGTGCACCTGACTACACTCTAAAAACAAATAGTGAATAAACACAAAAAATGTTTATTTTACCACTAATTCTGAACGTGGTTTATTTCTACACACTAGCAGTGTGATTTATTGAAAAGTGATGTAAATAACTCAATCGTAATAGTTTACATGATATGCTTTGTAAAAAAACTCAAAAATCGTGCGAATTCCCAAGAAGTCAATCGTTTTTTACTCTGCAGTAGTGATTAACAATTTATCTGTGTTTTTATCAACCAAAAAATTGTTTAACACTATTTTTGTGGTAATTTACAAATAGAAAAATTAATTTTCTTTGGAATGTTTCAAATTTAGGGTAACATTAAAATTCGCTAGAGTAATGTTGACAACCCGACTTATAAACAAACTTCTAAGAAGCAAGCACGATAGAATATGGAGATATTGATCAATTAGATGATATTGATCTTTTTATCAATAGATTATGCAATGCGACAATGACGTCACATAACATTGGAGGGATAGGTTATGGTTTCCTTTCAGTAAAATAATACAGAATAGAAAGTTGTTCAAAATATAAAAATTTACTGTCATCAAATCTTGATGCCATTTTAATCAGTTTATTAAAAAAATCTTGACAGTTCAATTTCACACAAATTTAGTGGATTTTTCCAATTTATCCGTGTAATTTTTCAACATTTAAAATAGAAATTTCACTCTTAAATTGTGCGATTACTCACGTTTAAAATGTAAATAATTCACAAAATTTAGTGTGATTTTTTAAAATCCCACTACGATGAAAATTAACTACAATAATTGAAGGCAACAGATAACCTACAATTATTGTAGTAAATTTCAACAAAAAATTTTTAGAATGTAACCATATTATGAATTTATATGATGCATATTAGTTACTATAATTAGTTAATCAAAGTCATATAGCTGAGTATATAAAAGCTATCATGAGAGTAAATTTTTCTGTGCTGGCCATATAAAAACTATCAGGACTGAGAGTAAAAAGTGTCATGATAGTACACTCTAAAAAAAATAGTGAATAAACACTAAAAATGTTTATTTTACCACTAATTCTGAACGTAAAATACACAACCACGTTTAATTCTACACACTTGCAAAGTGATTTATTAAAAAATGACGTAAATAACTCAATCGTAGCAGTTGACATGATAAGCGTTGTAAAAAAACTCAAAAATTGTGCGAATTCCCGAGGAGTCAATCGTTTCTTACTCTGCAGTAGTGATTTACAATTTATCTGTGTTTTATCAACCAAAAAATTGTTTAACACTATTTTTGTGGTAATTTCCAAGAAGAAAAGCTAATTTTCTTGGGAGTTTTTCAAATTTAAGATAACATCAAAATTCGCTAGAGTAATGTTGACAACCCGACTTATAAGCAAACTGGATAGTAAGCAATAAGCAAGCATGATAGAATATGCTTGATAATAGATGAAGTAGATGATATTGATCTTTTCATCAACAGATTAGGCAATGAGACAATGACGTCACACAGCATTGGAGGGATAGGTTAAGGTTTAATTTCAGAAAAATAATACAGAATAGAAAGTTGTTCAAATTATAAAAATTAACTGTCATCAAATCTTTAGAGGATTAAGGCCATTTTAATCAGTATACTCAATATATCTTGATAGTTCAATTTTACACTAATTTAGTAGATTTTTTAAATTTATATGAGTAATTTTTCAACATTTAAAATAGAAATTTCACTCTTAAATGTTGCGATTACTCACGTTTAAAATTTAAATAATTCACATAATTTAGTGTGATTTTTTAAAATCACACTACGATGAAAATAAACTACAATAATTGAAGGCAACAGATAACCTATACTTATCGTAGTAAATTTCAACAAAAAATTTTTAGAGTGTAGATTTTAGGTTGCCATCATTTTTTTAAGATGAATTCTGGGCTAAATTTACATACAATACAATAATTTATTTTTAAATTATTTAAATAGTTAAACCATGTGTAAAAAAAATCTCTGTTGAGTAATGCATTGGTCACCAAATTTGCATGCTTAGTACTGCAAAAGCTGGAAATTTTGCAACTTTTACTTTATGTAACGATTGAAAATTTAGAAATTTAAATCTCGACAGTAAAAAAAACCACTATACCAACCATCTTGATTATACCATTCTGGTTAAACAAAGTTTTTTAATTGGCAGCTGTAAAAAGTTTCAGTTATCTTGGGTGGTTTTGATGCCGAGAACCATCGTGGGAAAGAAAATGTTTACAGTGTTGGAATTTTAATAATTGCAAAGGACAATTTAGGTAAATATTAAATGGTTAAATCGATTCTTCAAGTTTTCCTATATAAATCCAATTATTTCATTATCATATATTCCCTATTCACGAAGAACATTCACACTGCATTGCCAAAATGATTGACAAAATGAGTAGTTTAGAGTTATATCATTTAAAAATAAACATTAGTGTATAGGGATCGAGCTATTATAAATCTGAAAGATCTGTAGAACAAAGTCTAGTACCAAACGTATTCTTAATCCGCAATTTTAAATCCTGTTGTATAAAAGACCCTGTAAAGGTATTTCAAATTTGTGAAGCTCATGAACTACATATTTAACTATATGAGACTCCAGAATCGAATGGTACAACTGAAAATGAAACGAATGAATTACTTCATCTAACAAATTGATAAATCCATCATCTAACAAATATTCATATTAATTCGTATATCATATTAATTCGTAAATAGTATTTCTAAATGTAAGACTGATAAAAAAAATCGTGTTTCTGTGTGAAACCAACACCCAACAAGCTTTCGTTAAGATTTTCAATACTGAAATTCTTAAAAAATATTCAAGTATGTACTATAAGATTTATAGTCTGTTCACGATATGCTTTACGATTATAAGAATTTTGAACTAAAAACGATGCAGGAAATATAAAAATAAGTCAAAAGTATGTGGTATTAACTTTCAAAAGTTAATTTTTTTTATAAATTCAAAACTATAAAAGAATTCATAATGTTTTGGCTAAAATTCAACGTAATACTGGCTATATAGATACAATCACAGCGATTATTGCTCTCAAGTCACATTCCATGTTTAAATTGATTGTAGGTGTCCAAAAAATTGGAGTTCTCAAACTTATCGATCAAGTATAAATTTCGATGTACAGTCATATACTCGTACATTTGTTTGTAATTCTTATAGCTAGTACTTACTAAATTCATGGAAAATTGTGAAAAAGCGAAGATAGAGGGATACCACCAAGAAAGAAGGATTAGAACGAAACCATGCTTCATACAAAAATTCTTCCAGAGTCAATTATTGTATTATTAATTGATCATGATTTTGACAATTTGGAATAAACCAATGCATTTTAGATCTTTTAAGAATATTCAATACTAAATTGTATTTTATAAGTTAATTTTAAAATTCAAATTTTTATACTACAGTACATTTTTTTCGATATGCAGTCGTTCCCATTTTTTTCGGAAACTGTTAGTATGATATACTTTTATTTTTATCAGTACGATATGTAAAGTGAAAATAAGTAATAATGCTTCCATAGTTCTCTTTGAATACTTTATGATATGATGTGAATAATTCGATGGAATTCACAGCGACGCTAGAAGTGTTAGTCGCCACAACAATGACCTTAAATAGATGTTCTTATATTATCAAATTTCTATCGAATGGATAAGCTGTTTGTACATGTTACAAAGCAAATAACTTTCCAATTCTGACAGTCACGGACGTAAGATAAGTCTTGACTACTTAAAAAATTCTACCCTGAAACTGTTAGTATTAGAGGAAGACATACAAATTTAAAAAAAGGTATTATTCACATATCCTTGGGAAACATGGTTTAAAATTCAAAAACTAGAAATGAAAATAAAAATAGTATACATTCTCTTGATTTTCTCGATTGAAACCATTCATTCATCGGATTTGTACTGTTTCGTTCAACCGTTATTTGATCGACTATTTTAGCCAACTATTAAATTAAAGTTTTTCGTTTAAAAAATATATTGTTATGGACGCGGATCACCTATCTGAGTCCTTAAAATAACAAATGTTTGTAATTTAAAAGCAACATCAACTCAGTTGAAATGAAATTCATGTATATAGAATTAAATATTGAACTATCGCTCGGTATATATAATCGAAGAGGCAAGGCGTTAATTGTCAGATGTAATGGTATGTTTGTATTGCCTACCTTAACCTTAGATAATTTATTGGGTATACCACTCACCTATATTAAACTGTTGTACAGAGGATTAATTCTTGTATCTATAGTTTTTATATACTTATACCACGTACTACATAGATAATTTATATTCGGAAATAGCAAATTCTTTCATTTATACGATGTCATTTGATGTCGCAACTTTGCTAGCAATTTGCTCTAAGCTAGAATATTATAATAAATCTTAAGGTGCGTATAACCAGTGATCTAATAAGTGTATAGAAGAAGTAACTTATATATTATGTACAATCTTATCTATTCAGGATATACCTATAACATACATTTATACGAGTCCATGGCAAAACATTTAGTGTCCAGTGGTTTCATAATCCGCCCACATTGAATGAAATGGGATCAAACAGCTTTCGCTTTACATAATAGTGATTTATTTACATAATAGTGATTTTTCACTGCAAAGTGTGTAAAAGTGTAAAGTATAAATTGGAATAGAAAACTACGATGCCTTAATCATAAGTTGCCGTGTCAATGTGCATATATATATGAATAACATCTAAAAAGAAGTGGAATATTCTTTATCAGCGGCCTTGTTGGTTTGGCTCGCAACGGTACTGTTTTGTGAGGTATCAATTTCTGTTCTTCAAACATTAAACACGTGAGGTTTCGCCATTTTTAACAATGTTATACTCTTAATATATATAAAATATACTCGTATAAGTTAAATAATATTAAGGACTCTTAGTTTTAGTTTAATAACGTTTATTTGAGTTATTTTCTCATCATAAACCATAGTACATGTATTTAATATTTAAATTTAATGTATAATTTGTTTTGCTAAAATTAATTTAAGTCTCAGTTTTGTTTTGCGAATTACGCTTATCATTTCGTGTTAAGTCTTCTATTTATTCAAGGGGATGGTTAATTTATTGAATTTATTACTAACTTATTTATATTTAGCATCATACTACATCTGAGAAGTACTTTGCAGCTTTGTGACCTATTATATACTATACCTGTTATATACTATATATTTATTTAATTTAATATTGGTTTTCGGCTACTTAATTCAATTAATTATATTCCTCCACTATACATATGTCGCTCAACTAGATTAAGATTTTCAATTTCATAATACGTTTTTTTATATTAATAAACCACGAAATGTTAAAAAAATTCAAAATGGAATAAAACATTGTTCCGTGTTAAGGAAGGGGAGGGTTCTCTACCTAATGGGTAAATAGGGGTTTGCATTTTTTCCTAGTAGTGTCTCCTGTTGGTTTTCAATTTTGTAGGTTTTAATTAGAATTGCAGCTCTATACCTCCATTTCAAAGCTTCTCCTGTTTCACTCCCACACCGACTCAAGCTGGCAGGCTAATGGCTGGAAAAGGAAACGGAACTTCTGTTAACAGAATCAGTTTGAATTTAAACTGCGACGAGTTAAAATCGGGAAAAGCGATAATCAGTGAAATAATGAGTGAAAGTAGTAGTGAAATAATAGTGATGAACAAGTTAATTGTTGTGATTATAATAAACTTCAATTAAAATAAGCAGATGCCTTTTATTTACAATTCAGTGATCGAACCTTATTTTGGTTTGAGGAATCCCTACTAAGGATAATCGTAACAATATTTTGAATGAATTTTTTATCCTAATGGCAGATTTTTTTATGTTTCAATGAAAAACTATAAAAGATAATTTTTAGACAATATTTGACTTTTCATTTTTTTAAAATCCACGTTTTCATTAATCAAAAATGAATTCTAAAATCTGATTCAGTTGTAAGAAATAAAAGCCCTTCACTATACTATTCAAGTGAATGTGAGGCAATAAACCTTTTAGAAAATAGATGTAAGTTATTATAGTAAAACAATATGTTTTTGAAATAACAAATAAATATAATATTCCAACTTTTTACAATAAACTTTTTTAATTTTTTTGTTTTGCTTTAATTTAGTATTGAAAATCGTATTATACCAATAATGAAATGTGTATAAATCATTTTCTTAACTTTCATGCCCGTTTCTACGTTCAACTTAGCCAAGTTTCTTGTATTCAATTCTGTCAACTTTTGTAACCAAAGCAACATAAATTACTATTTTGTGGTCTTTCGGTGACATTAAATACCATAACATATCACTTCATTTTCAATGTGAGTTATTGTACCAAAAATACAACATTCAAATATTTTGCAACTTCCAGCCACAGTCAGACTTTGTATCACCAACAAAGTCACAAAAATACCGCGCGTAATAATACGATTTGTTGCAAGGTCCTTAATGTATATGTATATATCGTTTATAATGAAAATCGAGTATACCAACTAATTGGGTACATAGGTCTTACACCTTTATAATACCTTGATAGTTTGATATGTTTAATCTGTAAAATTATCCCAAAACAATAAAAATCGCAATATGGAATAACATGTGGTTTTTAAAATCTGATTGGACAAACTAAATATTCAGCAAAACTATTGCAGTAATGCAAATGAAAAAATGGTAGTATTGTGAAATTAAAACCATTTGCTGAAGGTGAATTCATTAATGAGGCTGTTGTATCAATTGCGAAAATTCACCTTTTATACAAATAATGATAGGAGAGTTGGAAAGCAAAAATTTTAACCAGAATATATATGTAATTCATCATCTGCAATCGATTTATTAATTGCAAACTTCGGGTTGGGTTTCAAACTTCCACCTTGCGAATATTGTAAATTGTGTTCCATCTGTTTTCACTATAACACAAACACAAAAAGAAACTGGTTTCTGATCTTTATATAAAAAATATAACACCGTTTATATATAACCACTATGGCTCTTCCTTTTATTGGTCTGCATACGAATATCAAAATTTCTTATGACTCCAATAAAATCATTGCTATATACTTTACTATATAATCGATAAATTGTCGTTTTCTTCGACACTGGCCTCAACGACAGCAATATTTTCTTCTGTACGAACTCTTCTCATTCTTGTCGGTGGCTTGGCATCCAAAAGAGTGAATGTAGACCGAAATTTGGTAATTACGTTCTTTATGGTGGACTCTGACGGACGATTATATGCACCATAAAATTCACGAAGTGCTCTATAAACATTTTTAATTGAACACTGATTTTGAAAATAAATTTCCACGATTTGAAAACGTTGTTCTGGAGTTAACCTATTCATAATGATTTGCCAAACAATACTGAGTAGAAATGCCACTTTGAGCTGTCAAAACAACTGTCATAAAATAAAACGACATCTATCGGAAAAACAAACCTCCTAAAAAAACACCCTTTAAATAACAAAAGAGACTCTAATCTAACTGTGTCAAATCACATGATCATGTTGATCAAAACAAAAAAACTTGATTACCAAAACAAAAAAAGTTGAGTAAAATAAGGTACAAGGCACTGCGAATGATGTCTTCATTTTGTACATGTAATTTATGTTTCATGTAATTTTCGCTGCTTTTAAAAAATGTAAAAAACGGATTTTACATATATATAAATTCCCAACAGTGTAAGCTTTAATTCTATTGTATATGGACTAATTGAAAATTAGCCCATATACATTTTATTTTAAGTTTTATGTTCTTTTAACATCAAGTGCATAGAATCCTTGATCATTATGATGTATGAAAATTTTAACTGACATTTTTTACTAATAAGAATGTTTGTGGTTGAAGAGACCGCTCTTCCATATGTTTTAATAACTTCATTTTTCGTAACATAGCAGTAAATGAAATTTTGGCTTAAGGGTATCTAAGCTCAGAAAAATATACATTGGCCAAAATACAAACATACAGTTGCGACTGCGAGAGTATTTATACTTAAAAATGCCTAGTAAAAATTGATCTTTATATGAATTTCTTATACATATTTTGTAATATGTGTAGGGTCGTACCTCGAAATATTTTATAACTTAAAGTTTCAAATCAGTTTCTATGCTTAAGAGAAATATTACAACTTATTGTGTTGTACTTCTTGGGTTGTATTTCTCGCGAATCTTCCATTAAACTGACGAAGCATTTAGACAATGAAAGAGGTCGAGTGGTCTTACCATAGAAGTTGTGCATTTGTAACTATTATTTCTTGTGATTTAAGGTTTAAAGATTCAACCCTTTTTCTTTTAATGATCGTCACTCAATCTTGCACAGCGGCATCTGACATTCATAATTAAAATTAGTTTAAGACAAAATAATGCCAATAATACTCATTGTAAATTTAAATTAAAAATTATTTAAATAATTGTAAATAAAATAAAATGTAAAAATTAAAATATGTAAAACTTTTTCGTGTGGCTTTGAAACTGCGTTCAATAGGTGTCACAAAAGGAAGCTATACGTTCTCAAAATCCTTTTTCCGAAAAAACAAAAATAAACTTTCCCAAAAAATACTTCCCCAAATGTTTTTCCTCAATACATATTTTTCCCAAATAAGTTTGCTCAAACTCATTACCCCTAAGGTCAGATACCCAAAAATACAATGCATATGCTAAAGTATTAGTTTTAGAATGTATGATATGTACAACAAATTAAAACGTAACATAACAAACATATAAATTAACAAATTTATTGCGCTGTGCAATACATAAAACCAAAATGAAAATTAATTAAAATACTGACAAATTATATGCGATTGAACGGAAGTGTTCAATCTTCGAATAATTTTGATTTTTTCTTATTTTTTTCTCTCGTGAAATCAAACTGTTCTTCGTTAGCCAAGTATGACCAGTTGCATGCTTATGTCCTCCTGATATGCAGCATAGATGTATTCTTTACACAAATGTTGAATTAAACAATACGATCTGACGTGTTCTTTTCCGATTATTATGAATGTACATTTTATATATTTACGAGTACATAATCGTGTATTAACGAATCTATTGAAAAACTAGATCATGGGTTATTTTGCAATGGGTTTCTTTTATTCTTTAACCATAATAAACATAAATAGCTCTTTGTTGGAAATTTATATTAAATATAACTAAAAAATCCCCAAAATTATAGATTGGATAGTTCACGCGCGCGAATTTTCCAATCCACCATCTTGGGGATCTTTTGGGCAAAAGACTATTGAGGAAACAATTTTTGGGCAAACGATATTTGACAAAACGATGTTTGAGAAAACAGTATTTGGAGAAATAGTTTTTGAGAAAACAATTTTGGGAAAATTTGTTTGGACAAACGATTTTTGGGGAAACCCAACCCCAAATTCGAGGAAGGAATACGCTTGGATTAAACGCTTAAAATGACTTCGTACATCTATTTAAGAAAACTGAATTAGATGTAAGAAGTCATTTTAAGCGTATTATCCATGAACGCTGTATTTTTTATAATATGTCTAACCAAGGAGGCTGACTAGTTTTATAATGAATAAAACGGGTTGGGTAAGTTGTTCAGTGACTAAAAATTACTAAGCAAAACTACGTTCAGTTATGTTTTAAAAGAACTAAAAACTAAATAACCACCGATAGTAAAATCGTCTTCACTAACTGGAGAAATTAAATTTTTGACAGAAGGCAGATCAGAACGGTGTTGGCCAGGATCATTTTGTTGGCATAGCACAACCAACAGTTTCGGTTGTTCTATCGGAAGTGGTTGATATTTTGGAAACTAAATGGATATCGCTAAAAATGATTGAAGATGAAAAGAATGAAGCAAGGTTATATTTTTATTCAAAATGCAGAATACCTGATGTTATTTTGTTTGTATAATAAAGTGCACACTCGGTTTACAATTACAAGGAAAAATAAATCTTCGGCTGCTTGGAGGATATTAATTTAACTTATAGCTGTTAAAAGCTTAAATAGTGGAAACCTTTGGTTTTGGAATACACAACTCAGCAATGTACGCGATCTGTTACTCGATGCAAGATACATGGCGTCACTAAACCATATATGCGAAATCCACTTAATAGAGATAAAATAAAAGCGGTTAAGTTGTAATTGATGGGTATTTTGAATAGTTGTCAAATCACAATTCCGAGTTATTAGCATTTTCGAAGGGATAAATTTAAATAACTCTATTTTTGGTATTAATCGATTGATATGACCAAACTAAGTTATACTGGAGGAACCGGAAGAGACTACACACGTTATAAAAACGGCAATCGTTTAAAATAAAGAATAATGATGATTTCATTTTGCCTATTAAAGATAATTGTCGGTAACTACCAAGGTTCAAAAATTTCATTCAAATTAGTTAGCTACAAATCAAGTTTTTATTAATACAAACGATTCTTCTTAAACTCTATAAACAGCTCGAGACACATATTCCTAGATTTCTGATGTTGGTATGATGGAAAACTGATAGAAATGTACCAAAATAGACATACATATTTGTAAAACAGAAATGAATTCCTAATACCGTCCTTAATTTGAAAATAGTCTATCGAATGTCTGCAATTAATTCTGGTAGTCAAGGCATGGGGAATGCTACGTCCTTCATAAAATTGAAGCGCACTTCAAGGTTACCTCAGTTTTCGTGACAATCTATTTAAAATTAACTTAAAAGCCAAAAACTCATTTGTAGTTGCAGGTAAAACTCATATGTGTGTATGAACGGATTCATTCGCTACTGAGTAAAATATATTGATCAACTGAAACAGTAATCAGTTTTTATTGGTCTCAAAATCAATGAGTTCAAACGAAATATCTGATCTCCGGTTTAAAAAGTTAGACGTAATGGAGTTCAGCAGTATGTTAGGTACACGTAAAAAATCTTATTTATGTATCTAAAATAAATCTTGAAAGATTTATTTATTTTGTTACCTTATTACAGTAGAACTGCTTTGTCTCAGGTTATCGTTACGTTTTTTACCTCCTATTCAGATAAGCTGGAATTGTAAAAAGCGGTTCGGACTAATTTCTGATAAAGACAATTTCTGAGACGTATAGTCAGTCATCTTGGTCATGTTCATTTTTACACAATTCTAGTAAAATGGTTATAGTTAAGAAATATTGATTTCATCCATTTGTCAATAAGACCCCATTCAATGTTTTTATCAATTTAAATCGTATCGTTTATGAATTTAAGTTCAAATACGTGTTGTTTTTTATCTCTTTCGATAATCGATATTATTTTTAATCTATTCTGAGGCTAAATCATTTCTTAGTTTCGTTTTACCCTCCTACCTTACATTGAAGCTAAATAAAGCGTACGGATGTAGGTATGATGTGCCCGGGCCATCTTTATTTTTCACTGCTATACATGTCAGCCTGAAATAGCAAATGGGTAGCTCCATAAGTACTGCACTCCAACGGAAGAAGGGAGAGGGATTGCATGACCCACATAAAAGATTGTTGTTCCTATCGAGATGTGAACCTATTACCTTTCACTCAACTGCCGCAGATCCAATGATGACAAATCTTCTACCATGCTTCACCTATTTAGTTTTCTCTCTAAGTTTTTTTATTTCTAGTTATAGTGCCGCTGGTTTGTTAGTAAAATAATTCTTGAAACTCAGTAGTTTTACATCAGTCTAAATTATAATAATATCTACTAGTAACAAATAACTTATAATAATATAAGGGTAAATTCCTAGTAAATTCCAACGACTGCTTTGTAAATTCCAACGACTGCATGATTCCGTTATATATAAGTTTCGGAGAAGATTTCTAGATGGCATACCAATACGTTTTGACGAGAACAATAGATGGCACGCGAAGTAATTTTTTAATGAAATGACATAATTTAAAAAAACAATTTTATTTATTTATTATTTATAAATATAAGCCCATTTACTTCAAAAATGTCCAATTTCGAATAAAAAATTAATTTTTTTTCCGATTTTAATTTTTGGTTTCGTTAATAATTCGTTGAATATAAAAACTGCAGTTACAAAATGAAAACATTTCGTTCAACTACTACAAACTAGTGCCATCTTTTAATCTCCGGAATTATATTATCATGTTGGCACATGATATCGACGGATTTGCCTTATAGTTATTATAAGTTATTTGACTAGTAATAATAACTTGGTCTATGCATTTCTACTTTTTCTTTCTTTTTTAGTGTTTTCTCTGTTCCGTAAAAATAAAGGGTTTGTCTTCTGATGAGAAAATGTGATAAATCAGAACGAACATGTTCTTTGAAAGAATTGGTCTGGATTAATTAAAACTGTCACAAACACAATATATTTGCCTATATAAATGATAAATGCCTTCTTGTGAATTGAGTAACATAATCGTTACACTGCGGCGGATAAACTTGAAAATTATAAAGTAACTTAGTAAAGTGATAGTGAGTTTTTTATGAGGTTATAGGTGCGAGATGATACAATTTTAGTGCTATGTAGAGATGGAGTGTCCTGTGGAAAGTTGTTTAACCAACTGTAAAATCAAAATTGAAGATTAACAGAGGTGTGGCTAGGTTTTATAAGTACATAGTTCAGATATTTATGCTTGTTTCAGAAAAAAAAATAACGCTTTGATTTATGAATAAGTGAAGGTCGTGTTTGGGTCGCGTAAACGTCATAACCACATCTAGTCGGAATTTTAGTCGTTAACATGCACTTTTATCACACTAAGCATTAAATTTAAATAATTAAACACATTAAATTTGTAATTGTACAATTGAATATGTTTATTAATAAATCATTAATATTTTTAATTTTTTAAGAGCCTATAGTTTTGTCTAATATAAATGTTTTATTAACTAAGGTAATTTTATTTTAAGTGTAGATCAACTACTCCGTTTCATCTCTACATCATATTCATACGAATAGCAGTGCATTAAGTATATTACATGCAATTACAGAAAATTATAATATTTATTTGACGCTTGTCCTGGTATTGTTTGATTTGGCCCATAGCAATGTAGTTTAATAGTTTAATGATCTTATAATAAATATTTTTTCCGAAAAAATAAATTTTATCCCAAAAATTAATGATGAACCTGCCTTTAAATCTAGAATTAATCTTGAAATATTATCGACCCTCGATAGTCTCTTTAATGCACATTATATTGCTTACATGCTTTTCAAATTTTTACTTTGTGCTCCAACTGAAATTGAGGAATGTATTTTAAAACGCAAGATTGGATATGAATATGAAATAATAAATTTATGTGAAGTCGTTAATCGAGAGAAACAAACGGTTTTATATTTGGAAACATTCAATACCATGTTATTCGAAGAAACAAATCACACAACAAAATTAAATCTGAATGGAATGCAAAAGCATGAATAACATCCACTTAGATCGGTATCGCCGAATGATTGGGACAGTTAATTACATCATTAAGAAATAAAATAAATAAGGAATGTCCTATCAATGATTTCTTTGGGATACTTCTGAATTGATTGGTGTTGATAAATGATTAGTATACAGATTGAGCGGTTATGCCAACAGTATCGACTTTTAAATTAAAGCTAGAAACACTTTTGAAAAACAGCACACAAATCACAAATAAATAAAAATAGAATTAATTAAATAAATTTAATAAAATATTTAACAATACAAAAGTTTTATACATTTTAAATCAATCTTTGAAGGTACATTTTTACTTTGGAGATATAAAATCTGCCTTAATTCGAATTTTACAGTATTTAGAAAATTGTATTGTTTCCAAGCCACACAAATATTAAAGAATTGATCCTTGGAAATTTAAATGTGAATTTCTTCGTTCTTATTTATTTTCAATTTTTTGAAGGATATAAACCTATACTTGTTACATTATCAGTTTGTAATAATAAAATAATAGGTTAGTAATCAAAAGTGTATCTAAATCCGGTGACGCCACTAAAATGATAGTCTAACATTTTACTATTTATTCACTTGGTTTATCTAAACGTATGGTTATCAAAACTACCATGTGAATAGGTGTGATATTGAAACTATTTATCACCTTATGTTGTACGAAAATGAAAATAAGTATAACACATACCAGAATAAAATAATCATTAAGTAGTAGCTGTATATGTTATGTGAAGAGGCAGACGCTTACACGAAATGCCAATCAAGTAACAAATTGAAAGGATTGTTGATGGCAACCGTTCATTTCAATAAGGTTAGCAAAATGATACTTCCGTTTTAACATGAGCTAAGAGATAAACGTTGCCAATATTTCTAAAACATCTATTTCAGCATTGAAATGTGCAGATGGTGCTTTGGTGGTGGATTCATATTTGCAGGTCGACTTACTGGCAAACGTCTTCACTTCGAACTCGACTTTAGTTGTCCCAGATGGATCTATACTTCGTCAATTTCTAACTGTGGTTAAAAAATGGAACCTGTCAACATCTCGGAGGAAATTGTCTTCAGGAACCTGAAAACCTTTTAACTAAAATTTTTCTCCTTTCTTATAAGCAAGGTAAAAACCCGAACGTCTGGAAGAGTGCAATGGTGCAACCGGTTCTCAACTACCGGCCAACACCAATTATGTCAGCCGTAGCTAAAGTTCTTGTGAAATGCATTAACCAAAAACTGGTGCATTATCTTGAGATTAATAAAATAATTTCAGATAAACAATATGGCTTCCTCGAAATCCGCTCCACAACCAATCTCTTGACGTATGTTACAAACAAATGGAATCTCGCCCTTGAGCAACACGGAGAAGCCTTTGCAATCGCTTTGGATATACCCAATGCTTTTGACAAGGTTTGGCATGAGAATCTCATTTGTAAATTTGTAGCATACGGCTCAGATTCGATGACCATCAAGTGCTTTCTCAACGACCGAAAGCTCAACGTTGTGCTAAATGGGAGATCATCAACGACACACTCCCCAAATGCCGGAGTCCCTCAAGGATCAGTTTTGTCACCATGTTTGTTTTTGTTCTACATTAATGACTTGTTGGATAGCACTGTGAACCCTATCCACAGTTTTGCCGATGATGCAGCATTGCACTCTTCTATTCTAAATATTTTAACGAGAGAAAAACACAAATATACACATTCTCGCGTAAAAGAAGTCACAACGAATACGGGTCGGTAACGGCCGTTTACAGCCTCTAAGCAATAGCTTATTTTCAAATGAAAGATCAGTATATGTTCGAGTCAAGATTTGATTGGCTTAAATTAAAGTCAAGTAAAAGGAAGATGCAATGCAAATCAGGACGTAACGAAGTAATGAAAATATATTAATTTATGGTGGGGATGGGAATGACTCATGATTCTAAAATCATAGTTGATTTTTGTTGAATGTTTTTAATGTAGTGGAGTGAACATCGACAGAAATAAAGTAATAGCATAGCTGGGTATTCAAATAAAGTGGTACCCAGTGTGTATGGCTCATTTTTAAATTAGCTGGAAGCCTAGAAGTTTCACCACTCAATGTCACAAATCAGGGTGGTGGTATTCAAGGTTTCTATGCTAAATAGCCGAAGATACCTGATATAATTTGGACAGCTCCAAACGAATTTCTCCAGGTCAGTCCTCCTAATCACATCGTGATAAATATACTAATGTGCCAGGGTTCAATGACAAACAGTTTAGACTTTCTAGAGGTACAGAACTCGTTCAACTTTAAATATGTCAGAGCAAATATTTTTATTGCTCTTTTTCCATACTGAAAATATAAGGGCTGCATCAGACCTTATTATAAGGTTCATCGAGAGTCAGAGTTAGGTACAGGTTTGTCATATTATTTGAAATAGTTAAAATATTGTGGATTTCCGATATTTGATATTTTTACTATGATCAGGTTACGCGTTCTGTATTAGAAATTAACATTTCCCAATCACGTGCGATCGATGTGATGTTGAAAAAAATTATGTTCGTCACTTTTCTACATAATTTGTTTCCCGCTAAACAAGTTCAATGAAATTTCAATAATTTTTTAACTTTTTTTTATTCATTTGTTTCGTAAAGAAAATAAAACAAAAAGTATGCTATAGTTTCTCGAGAACACTAGACGCACGGTAGAAGAAGAGAACGAATATAAGACATGGTATATAAATATGTATACATAATGTAATTGAATATATGTATGTATGTATGTATGTATTACTCATTCCGTTGTACGAGTACAATACATAAAGTTGGATTTTGTGAAGTAATTATGTTTATTGATTAACACACAAGTACTTTGTCGGTATATAAAATCCGTTAATAAAGCTTTTCAAACATATCGTGTTGTACGTTCACCTAACCAAATTTATTTTTTTTTTCTATTTGTAATTTTTATTTGAACAAACAACAATAATTTTTCCGCTTTAATTCCATTCGGTTTATGTATTTATTCTGTATACAAAGGTACAAATATATTTTAGCTAGAGCTGGTGTGTATATGAGGAGTGAGTAGGTACTCCATTGACGTAACAGCGATTCGAAATGCGACACACAAATGTTTTTTTTATCCATATAATACAAAATTGGCACATGAAGCTCGACAACCTTGTAATATTAGAACAAGACGTGTTAATTTTGGTTTGGATGTAACATATTATTTTTAAAAAAATGTTTATTCAATCATAAGCATATCGTATTGGATAAACCTTTCACCATCTAATTACAACATTAAACATAGATTACATAATATTACCACCATCTACTATTACTATATACACCACCTATTTCACAATTTGATATACATATTATGTACATATGTTTATATTGCACTATGCTCGTAGCAACAACACTATTACTAAAGTTAATAATAAAAAGTTTAAACAAAACAGATAATCATTGATAACAAAAACAAAAACGTACGACACATTTGACATCTGTTTTGACATATTTCTTGTCATTAAAATGTCAAATAATTTTTGTGGTTTTATCATAAATTTTTTTGTAAATAAAACAAAAATTACAAGAGCTTTTATTACACAAAAGTTGTGTTGTTATTGTATTTTTGGAAAATTGATTCTATAATTTCCAATTATTAATGTTGATTATTGTTTACGGTACATAATATGTATTCATGATGGAAATGGGTTTCACATATAGTATTAAATCATAGTGGTTAATATTTATATTTGGGTAGTATGGTGTTGTGGTGCATTTAAATGGGTGAGTATATATAGTTATGTGGCAAAATACAATTTTAAATTAAATCTATACTATACTTGGTTAGTGAGTATACCATATATGTATGTATATGCATATATGTATATGTTTAATTATAGAATTGATCAAAATGTCGGAAAGGAAAAATAATCAGATAAATAAAATACGTCGAAACGATTTTATAACAAAATTTCGAGTATGAAACCTCAGTTATATGTTGTATTTTGTTGGGGTTTCTAATATGTGACAGCTTTATCTTGCACTTAAACCAACCTATTGGCCTACAGACTGGAACAAGGTTTCTGATTTGATTGACTTTTATATCTTGAAAGGAGTAGCCTCAAATGACTTTGAAGTCGAAGGTATTGAAGATCAGAAACGAATTCAGATATAAACATTCGACGGTTGAATAAGTTCATCGCGAGACTGCAAAGATAAAAAAAGCATTTGAATATATTATTCTGCCGTATTTCTAAAAGTATCACAGGCTTTCGATAGAGTGCTATAAAATTACTGCCAATTGATCGAGTCGTATCGCTCCAAACGAAAATTTTGAGTATCTCATGTAGAATCAAGCAGTCGAATACTTACAGCAATCACTCAATAAAATCAGCCAATAGAACAGGAATTGGAAAATATAGCTTATCGAATTAAAATTAGTACATGTAACATAGGTTCACGTTGTGGCACAAAAATAGCAACCTCCATACATTTCTCAACGGGTTATAAATTCCACAAGCTGAATTTGCTAAATATCTCGTACAGACGATAATTAAAATAAAACAATACGAGATCAGTGGCTCATAGGACGACATTCTAAGCATAGCCTGCACTGTAAACGCGTGATCTACGAATCGATAACTAAATCAATTTGAACGTACCGTATATCTAAATTTGTGGCTGCACTAAACAGTCGAATTGTTTAATTATTCAACGCTACCAAAACATATTTCTACGTGCAATATAGAATGCTTACCGCTACGTAACCAACGAGGAATTGCACAACGACGTAAACGGTAAATGGATTGATAAAGTTGTCCAAAAATTTGCCATCAAACGTGAAAGAAGGTTACTGCAACATACCAACAGTGAATAGAGAGTAGAAAATTGATTGCTTGTAAGCCCATACTCGCTCCACTCATTTGTTTCAAATAAGTGCGTTATTATAATTAGTAATAAATTATCAGTGAGCAGATTGTACTATTAAATAATAATACAACAAAAATACTTAGCTTCATACAGTTGTATTAACTGTGATGTTGAACCTGCTGTTGCTTAATCCATTTTTACCGGGTTCTTAATAAAAAAGGAAAATTTGTTTACTAAAAGAACTCAACCAAGGGCTTCAACATTATCTCAAAGGACTCTTAACTACTGAAGCAACGGATATGTCATTATGAAAAGCAAGACGTAAGCATAAACGAGCAACATTCTCATTTGTTCCAATTCGGCTATCACGAAAGCTTTATACAAGAAGTGAAGTAATAGAGCAAATATATTTGCTAAACACCTGAGCGCAGAGTTTGAACCTATTGAGCTAACAGGAAATCAAGAAATTCTAATGAAATTTGTAGGTACATTTGAACACAAGCCAATCAAATACAAGTGGTGCAATGTCAAATAAACGATCAAGGATAACATTGATGTAAAAAGACACACGGATATGATCTTAGAAGGAAAAATGCTGGCAAGTCTACCGGACAAATGTGTTAAATTAATAACATATATTCAAGGCTACGCTACAATGAAAACAGGTCACTTTCCAGAAATCTGGAACATTTTAATTATTATTAAGATTCAACAAAAGTTGAAGGCAAAGATGAAACAAAACGTAACTCATATCGCTTGTTACCCACTGTCTCAAAGCTGTTCGAAACAATGTTCCTGCGGAAACTTAAACCTATTTTGGACGAGAAAAAAAACCGAACATGCCGGACCATCAATTTGGAACAAATTCTCAGAGTCGTTTCTGAAACGGCTAACAAAATAAAGAATAAGCGTAAATCGGTGAACATTTCACTCACATTTCGTAAACTCACCTGTCCTAAAATCAACACAAAAGTGTCAAATTTCTGGGACTACATTTAGATAGAAGACTGACGTTGAAAAACACATTGAAACTAAACGTCAACATTGGTTAATTGGAAAATACTCAATAGACTGTAAGGTCTTGCTGTATAAAATGATACTTAAGACCATCTGAACATATGGTATTCAGCTGTGGGACTCCGCGTGTACATAATAAAACTAATAAGATGCAGTCACGAATATTTCGGACAGTGATAAACGAACACTGGTAGGTACCCAATGCAAACCTACGTCGAGATTAACTGATGGTACACCAAAAAATACCAATTAAAACTAGATTATCAAGTGAAGCACAACTTTATATCAAAATAGATTACAATACTAAAGACAAAAAAAAAATCACTGAACACAAATATTTGTCGATTTCTATCAAATTCACTAATAGTTACTTTCCAATCGACCAACCGCTAGTACTCGCTAGTAGTTCGTTGCGTGTCTGTGCTATAGTCGATTGGAACGCTAAAAATTTATAAAAATGACTATAACATAACCTATATGTGTAAAACATAACCTATATTTGATTGTGTATGCATAAAAATTGTCAAAAATCTTTATCAAAACTTTTTTGTTAGTCAAAACTGTTGCTACTAAGGAAATAAAATTATTTTTATTTTAGATACAAATAAACAAAATTATTTTTGAACGAAAAAGCGAAACGGTTCTACGCTTAGCCATGTAGTGGTGAAATTATGCGTTACTGCTTCTAACTACTCGTCAAAAATAGCAAGAGCAGTTGCGAGTAGATACATTAACAAAGACACACAACAAACTATTAGCGGTTCACTAGAGGGTACTAGCGGTTGGTCGATTGGAAAGCAACTATTATCACATCAAATGTTTAGTAGGCCATTTATGTTTGATTGGGAAAGTTTATAAGAGCCGCATTTCATGACTCCAACTGATTCAGATCAGCACATCAATTCCGGTTTAATGAAATAAAATGAAATGGAATGGGATTTTTGTTTATTCCATATTTCGGTGTCTCGTCAAATAATTCCACTCCACAAAGTTGTATTCTCGTTCGTTTTGTGGGATATTCTTTTTAGTACAAGTTCTAAACAAAGAAAAATTTCAAACATGGAATTTTAATGTCATTTTATGTTTCAGTTGTTCGCGACTAGTGATTTGTGTATAGTTTGTTAAGTTATTAAATAGTATTTATCATACAAATATATATTTATATACATAGTTTTATTTATAAATATATATATATATATATATATATATATATATATATATATATATATATATATATATATATATATATATATATATATATATATATATATATACATACATATATATTATGGTATATTCATATTAAAATAAATGGTATCACATTTTAGAATTCGGATGATACTTATCAGACGATTACGAACAGGAACGATTACGTTTATTGAGGAGTGAAGTCGACATATTTGATTTCATCACAATCGATGTTGATGAAATCAAATATGTCGTTCCTGACGAGATCACTCGATTCAACAATCTCAGCATTTGAGTGAGGGAAGGAGAATAAGGGACGATTTAATCCAGGACTATTTTTAATAATTTTAAATAGAAATTTTAATCTAAAATATTTGTTGGTTTATAATTTAATACATTTCTATTATTGTATCCGCCAATTTGTTCAAATCCTCCACTTTTGCTGTTTCAACTTCAATTTTTTGTTTCTCTAGTTCAAGTCGTCGTTCTAAAAGCATATTACTAAAAGCTTTTTGCCGACTAGCAAGTACTCCACCATTATGTCCTCTAGCTGTCGAGGTCTGCGCCTTTTTTGTGTGGCATTTGTTTCAGTTGCTGCAGTTGGCCGGCGGACAGCGAGGTCATCATTTAATATTGATCGCGATTCATCCGGCTCTACAATAATTCCCAAAATTTCAATGGGCCCTGATGAAGTTGTTTGTGGTGTTGGTATTGATGGTGAATTGCGATCATTAAATGATGACGACAAAGCTGGTTCAAGATGATCCATTCGTGATAAATTCTAAAAATAATAATCATATAAGTAAAGTAAACAACATTATTGTTAATCTAATTACATTGGGTAAGCCAGATTCGTTTCAGCTCATAATATTAATTATCCGTTCCTCCAAATCGGATAAATTTTTTTCTTCCTAAACCATTGGTTCCACTCCGGTTGATAATGATTTTTATTTATGCGGCTTTATTTTTAACGTATACAGTCTGAAATTTGATTTCACCAAAACCTGAAGATATGTAATTTTATATCATACCTTAAATCCATCCAAGTTTTTTTCCACTTTTCACTGTCCTTATTCACACCTCATTCCATTTATCCCTCATTATATTATTCCTTCCATACTATCATATCTATAATAAAAGCAAATATGTACAAAAAAATTTTACAAATAAAAATTAAACATATTTGATTTAACACGTAATATGTCAGTTATAACTTACCTTCCACAAGCTAAATTCACATTTTCCTCTAAATATGTTACCAACATTTCTTTTTGGTTTAAAGTAACCTGTTTGCCAATTATTTGGTACTAGGAGTTTTCATTTCTTTAATTCCACTACTAAATTGCACAACGAGAAATTGTGACATTGCATTTCACATTAGTGGAATTTGTTCTCTCATTCCAATGAATCAGAATACAAAAATTTCATTTCAAATAAAATCTCATTCCATGAAACAATTTCATTGAACCGGAATAAAAATTTCAGTTTGGCTCAAAATGTGTCTTTGGTTTGCATGGAAAATGTGATCTAATTTGAATCAGTTGGACTCATGAAATGCGTTTAATGTTACTATCAGTAGCCGCAAAATAATTACTTCAAGGAAGATAATTTTTTATCAAAATATTCTTACCTTATTATTGATATTATTAAAATTAGGCTAAGAACAACAGACGAGACACTCAATATCGTAGGATACAATTTTAAAATCACTGAAATTAGTTATAGAAGCTATTTGACATTCACTTGTCTTGTGCCTTTTAAGATATGATCCAGTAGATATCCAGTGGGTACGAAATATCCGGTATCCGTTATATGCCAAATCAAAATTCACAGAATAATTTAATACAAGTTGTTAAAAATATTGTGAATTTAAAAGGTAATGAACCCTATAGCTGAGCCAACCAAAAATACTTAAGCGATTAGTGTTTTGCAGAAATAACGATGGTCGATAATAATAAACAATACCTCAACATATTGGGTTGTACAGATTTTCCTGTTTGTATGAGTGAAAGTGAACTTAGGATATATAGGTTATTATACATGAAATCTTTGCCGGTTCAAAAATTTAGCATTTGTTTTGAAAGAATGATAGGTTAAGTTTAATTACGAGTATTATTCATCGTGAGACAATACTTTTAGTCATCTTTCAGGCAATATTCAATATAATGTCAAGTACTGCTCAAATCTGGCTTGCGCCATCGATAGGATGATGTAGTAATCAGATAAGGCAATGTCTGGTGAATACGAAGGATGAGGTAAAACTTCCGAATTGAGTTGTTCCATTTATGTTTTCACAGGTGAAATATTCAGTTTATTTGTCGATGTCGAAACTTAGTCGGATAATCGACATTCAACATCTCTTGGTTTCAATTCATATGGAACCAACTCCTCTTGCTTTTCGGTATTTTAAAATAATGCTTCCAATTTCATGTCTTCGTACACTTTCGAACTGCCTATACGTTTTTTGTCGTCAACACCAAATTCACTGTTGATAAACTTTTGAAACCACTTTCGGTAATTACTTTTATTTAATGCTACCTCCTACTTCACCATATATTTATACAAGCAAAAGAAGAGCCTCATCTGTAGATATGTTAAAAAAATAAATCAAATTTTCCTGCAAATAACGCTTATTCGGGTCAAAACATTAACATTTTTACATGGAAACCAAATATATTTGTGATAGAAAATCCTAGTATTTAAGGTTATGTTTTTTGACAGACCTCCAATCTAATGGGAGATAATGTTTTCTATCGGACCTTTCAACTCGTTTACGATTTATGAACGTCCTGTTTTGCATTAAAATTATCCCCTAGTATAAATCTACGGCGTTGCTTGGTAGATGTATATTCTACTGTGGTAAGCAGGGTTTCAGGTGATTGATAATTCTGGTATTCATGGTGTTTAATACAGTTTTTTATTATAACAGCAGTTCCACCTCTTGGTTGGTTATTCGGACGATTTTTTTCATAAAGTTGGTAATCCTGAATTTTTAAGTAAGATGACTTAGTAGAGTGGATCCTAAATATCAGACACACATCGATATTTTTCATTTTTAAAAAGGCTTCATGCTTTCATATTTTAATACCGTTAACATTCCAAGTAGCAATTCTCAGGTTTTCTTGGTATATCATTTTGAGAGAATAAATTAGTATTATATAGCAAAATTGTTCAATTTTTGTAACCTTTCGGAAAGGTTGCTTAAGGTGTTCATAACATTCTGACTTTAATGTAAACTCGTTGTTTTATCATTTAAATCATTTCCAGAGATACTTCGTGGCCAGTAAGACTAGATCTCATCATTAACTTACCTATTCTAAATGGATTGTCGCTAGTACTTTTGCTCATGAATTTGTCTGAGCCGATGACGAAGCATTTTTTTTTTTTAGTAATGATTGACTCTCCCCAGAATCCATGAGATCAACCGAAGAGGGTTGATTTTTCTGCAATGTGAGTGTGCCACCTAGAGTATAATTTAATAATGTTATTTTCATTGCTTTTTTATTTTTAGTGTATCCATAGCCGTTTTAGTCTATGGCCTGATATTAAAAATACTGCCGACCGATTCGATGCAGACGCAAACCGAGAAACCGCTCATTATGAGACAGACGGTGCCTAGATTTTCATTTGATGCTGTCGTTCGTCAGCTAGATACTACACCAGAAGTTTACCATGTTTCCACAGCAATCCTGACCGTTTAGCGACCATATCTGTTCAGGGTGTATCACGAGGATATTATTCAATTGAGTATTACTATTTTATAATTTTTCGTGTACCTACGAGAAGGTGACAGCTAGGCTTTACACCCCAATATAATTGAAATTTAATGAGTCTATTTTCATCAGTAAAGAGTTTCATCAGTCATTTGTTTCTTAAAAAAGATATTTTTTAAGAATAGTTAGATTTCGACTTACGATTAAATAATTTCTTTTTCAAATCTATTATGTTGTTAAGTTTTTTTTTAGGTTTAGTTTTTATTGAGTTCAGGTCGGACTTTTAGTCTCTCCTAGCTCCTTGTAACTGTCAGAGCTCCTGCACTCAACGCACAACCTTCAAGTAAAGGTTGATAGTTGCCTTAAACTTGTGCATTTTACACTCGAACGTAAACTGAAAACTGAAAAACAACATCTTATTTGGTTATAGTGTGGTTATCAAGTTTTTGGAATTTTATTTTGTTTTAGTTTCACTTATAAGAGAAAAATTGCAACTTGCTAATGTATTACATTACGGAGAAGTTAGAAATGTTTTGTGAAGAAACTTAAGTGTTGACATTCAATTATATTCCAATTAACAATTATGCAAATAATCTTAATGCTTTATATTTGTTGTAACCAAATTTCTTGTTGTTTCTTTTATTACCAATAACAGCATCTGGTTTTATTTGAATCAGCTTAGTGCCTCTTTATGAATCATATTTCTAAGTTCTCTCAAGGGTTTACCAACTGATATTAAAAAAAAATTCATTTTGCTATCAAAAAAATGATTATTCTTTAAGGAAATAAAATCTATGGCTTAAAGACCGTAAGTAAACTGCTCTTACCACGCCTCATTTGAGACCTTACTAACCATTGTAACGTAGGTGGTCTGCCCAATGAATGTTTTTACACACGAACGCGTGTGTTTTTATGTCCTCCGATGTAAGTTACTTTTTCGGTCAACGGCGGGAATCGTACTCAAGACCGCGATGAGAACCCTTAGCCATTAAGCTACAATTGGCGACAAAAGAAATCAATGAATGAAAGGAAAAAAAATGAATTTTTAGTTCATTGTAAACAGGATGGTATGCAATTAACATTTCAAAACGCAATCAGTCAAATGGCCACCACGACTGCGCTTGCAACACCATTTCCGTTTCATGAAATTTTCTATGACCAATTTGTACATGTATGGTTGCATGTTATCGATAAATTAACAAATTTTATCTTTTAGGCAGTGTTGTGCGGTATTGTCTACATGACGTTGTCAATTCATTGTCTACACGGGTCGACAATGTATGTCTACAATTAAAAAAGTTGTGTCGACAATGTCGACAAATCGTAGACAATGTCGACAATTGATAAAAAATTGCGTACCACACCGAATAATATGTCAGTTTATTATAACTATAGATAATGAAAATAGTTAAATGGTTATATGGTTTGATTATTTTAATATTTCAGGTATTACCACTCGATATCTGATGTTTAGTTTTGCTTTGACACATTTTGATAAAAAAACTTTTGTTGTGTGATTTGGTCTCACGTAACAAAATCAAACAAAAAAAAATTTAAAGCAATCAATTAAAAAAAACTTAGTTTCTGGGGCTTTTCACGTTTACAGTGGGTCACCATCGGAGATACTTTATTCATTTCTTAATTACCATTCTATTCTACAAACTAAAATTGTTTTATATGGGTATCAGTTGTGTTCATTAAGGTGCGTCCTAGCTTTCGAAAACAATCCTTACTTTTTTTACTCGAACATGCTTGCAATTATGATTAGTTTTCAAAATAACGTTTAAAAAGTTTTTTAATGATCACTTCTAACATTTGATTATCTAAAATCTTATTTTAAGGTTTAAGCTAGTTTAAATGATTTAAGCTATCGAAATTGTAAATTGTTGTGTAATTTAAATATGTAATTCGTTTTCCATACATTTTATCAGTACTATGCCTGATATTGAGCTTTAATATCTTTTGAATGTTCTTATTATACAACATGTCTAATGTAGTGGTTCGACTAGTTAAACGAATTATAATAATTAACAAAATGAACTATAGATTCTTTATAGCATCGTGCGTATAAATCAAATAATTTAAGTAGCTGAGATAAAATCATATTAACTAAATTGACCGATAAAATACAATATCTCATGAGGTGTTTAAATCAAATTGATTTTATTAGTATAAAAATAAATAATAATATTGTGCTCTAAGGGCGCCCTAGACAAATTTTTAATGTAATATTCAACTGATTTTCGAATATTGTTTTAAGAGAGTTTTTGGTTTAGATTTCACTTTGAATAAACTTTAGTTAACTGGATCTTTTGCTTAAAGCGCCAATTTTTATTATGAGTGTCATTTTAAGCACTAAAATTGTGCTACTGTTTTAAGTTCAAAATCAGTCAATTTTTTAAAAGAACTGCTCCTGTGCATTTGATTGAACTTAAAACTTGCTCGACACCTCTCGATTCATCAAAACCACAAAATTTCATAAATAAATACGATTATTAGAGTGTTTTCCAATCAATGACTTATTTCAAACTTATAGACTTATTTGACGCCATCTTGAATAAGTCAGTCAAGCTGTTCCAATTGATTTTGGTGACTTATTTTGACAACCACTAATCAGAACAAATGCTTGAATTTAACTATAGAAAATGATCAAATAAGTATTCTGCTGAAAGAAAAAGAAAATAAGCTACCTCGATAGCAGACTTATTTGAATAAGTCGGTATAAGCAAATAAGTCGGTGTTTGGAAAACACCCTAAGATATGAATAAGGTAAATGATACTACCACTATCGGTGAACTCTCAGATTGTGATAATGTAAATGTAAATTATGTTTATTACGCCAATTTCAGTAATCAGCTGCAACACAAAACAAAAATCGTATTTCTGTCCTAAAAAAATAATTCGTATCGTTGGTGCATTGTTTTCTGATACACAAATATGTATGTTTTTTACTTAAACACGGTCTAGTTTTCGCCGACGATATCGCCTACAATTTTGTTGGATTGTTGTGTTTATTAAAGAAAAATTTGAAAATATAGATCTTAGCAAGCGTTTAGAGGGAAGTAAGTAGAAATATATTTATTGTTTTATGACTGACATTTGAAAAAATATATTTTTTGAAACGCGATTTTTTTTGTTTTAGTTTTATACTGTTTTTGTACACACGAAAATTATGATCATACTTATACAATACATTAATGTTAGAAAAAGGTAGACAGATATAATTACAAAATTTATTACAAAAGTTACACCAACAAATTGCATAAAAAATATTTATTTTATATTGGGAATTTTCTTACTTACCTATTGTAATTTTCTATGTCATTATTCAAAATTCGTATTAATTTTGCTTTTAATAAAATAATATTATTTTCGCTAATCTGTAAGCTAACATATTTGGGATACTTCGGAATTGTTTATTAAACGTCGACATTGTCCAAGAATTGTCGTCATTGTCTTCGAATTGTCGACATTGTCTACGAATTGTCGACATCAACATGTCGACAATATCAAAATACGCGCAATCGCACAACACTGCTTTTAGGTCTTGAATGGATTGTGAAGCAGGGGTATAGACCTTATCTTACACATGGCCCCGAATAAAAAGTCTAAGGGCCTTAAACTACAAGATATCGGTGGCCAATTATGATCAAAATCTTTTAATTCTGGCCATAAATAATCGTTAATCATAGTACCGAGCTATTTAATCATTCAATTCATTCACCGTTCTAGTTCCACCAGCCTCTTTTCAAAAAGTAAGGTCCAATCACACCACCAGCCCAAAAACAGCACCAAACAGTGACTGGTTGAGGATGGAGAGGCTTTTCAACAATCATTCTTGGATTACTGAGCCCCAAATGCGGTTTATGGTGATCAACCTGCTTTAGTTATTGTGTTTTAACTGAATTTTAAAAGCCTTAAGACCTATATGTCTTTTTGCAAAATACGGTGTAATGTTGTTTGTGGCATGTCTGATTCGAAAGATCGACGAGGAATCGACAAATCTGAATTTTCTTCAACACTACGGACTACAGCAGCAATATTCTTGAGCTCAAATTTTTCCACCAGTTTCATTATTGCCGGCCGAGAAGGTGCTTCACGACGACTAAAAAATTCTTTAATTTTACGAACTGTGACAAAATTTTCACCATTTTTGTAGTGAATTGTAACAATTTCAATGCATTGTTGGAGCGTGTCTCGTACCGTTTTTAGTAATGGCGTACTTTAAACTTGTCAAATGTCAAAAGCTGACAGCTTCAAAATTGACAGCTGCTAAAATAGCGGGCTATTCAAAAAATAGCGGGCTATTCAAAAAATAGCGGGCTATTCTTATTGGAAATTCCTTTACTATTCACTTAAGTACTGCGAAAAACCATATGGAAACTAACCAGTATGTACAACAACAGCATGATTTCGTATCGGCATTAACTTTAACAATTTGTTCGTAGTGTTAAAAAACCGATAGTAGCATCGGTAATTGGATATTTTATTAATATGATGGCCGTAAATGTAGTCAGTAATGAAAATTACTCTTGTTCGCATATTTCTCCCTCTCGTAAGTTTCAAGTCGATATCATTTGTTACATACCATAGACCATACTCATTTTGAGTTATTTAAATAAGAGCAGTAACAGTTTACGACTATTATAGGGTTTAATAATTATGATTCACAGTTGTAAATTTGCCGTATAAGTTTGCACGGCTCAAAATAACTCTAGAACAATTACCTTTATACGGAACAGTTTTTTTATATATTGTTTTACATAAGGTAGCAGTAATAAAATACTAAACAAAGCTATGTAGATGGACACACTGTTTCTTAGCTTTTTCATACAACTAAAAAGCGCAAACATAAGTGCACCATAATACTTTCTTCTGCTTATTTAGTGCTAACATCTTATTTTGCAGTTGTATTAGGTTTTCTGCCAATGATGCTGCAGAAAAACACAGTTAATTTATTATTTTATGGCCTTCAAAGATATATACATATATGTGCATACAGTACAATTACACTGTGTAAAGATTGTGTATTGTAAGGTTCACAGAAAATTCTTCTTACAGAAATTATAAAATCAATTTAACCAAGAAAAATAAAAATTGTATTAATTGGAACATTAAAAACAACGTAGAGATACCTTAGAGTATATGTACATATAAATAGAATGACATGTTTAAATATAAGATGTAAGATTTCTAATATACCTCGAAAATGTACCAACAAGTGTTATTAAAGCTTTAAACTAATTTTTCACAACATTACTTCTGTCTCCGGTGCAATAGATGTGGAACAAATACAAAGAGAGAAATTGACTATTGCCTTTTATCAATGAAATTCTATGAAACTTGTATACTAACGCAAAATTGATTTGATTGAGAAACTGGCCTGGAGTTGTAAGGATTAATAACCTGCTTTATAGTTAGGCCACATCTTGTTACTCCCCCTACTAACCAAAAGTATGGAGATATTTAAAGTTTTTTTCCAATATCATCAATATATAACATCAATAATGTCCTCTTCTCGCATTATGTCGTATATGCCCCCGCGGATAATTTAAATTCATAAAACAAAAATTTATTAATATTACATTTTACATTCAAACGTACAGATAAATAAGAAAAAAAAATAAAAATAAGAAAATTATCAAGACAAAACTAAAGTTTAAGAAATAAACTAACTTAAGTAAACACAAAAAAATATATTTGTACCCGCGAGAGAGAAGGTTAACAGGTTTCAAATATACACACAATAATATGCGAGTGACGATCGCTACAATAACAACAACAAACATCGCTACAATAACAACAACAGCAGTACACAAAATAACCACAAATAAAGAAAATAAGAAAAAAAATTGCATCTTTAACTTAAAGTATGTAGAATAATGAAAAATAAAAAATACGATTCTTATGTCGTCTTTTCAATTCGACCTGTTGATGGGAATGTTCATCTTTTTCACGTTCTTTTTTTTTGTAATTTTCTTCTTATATCTTTAACTTACAGCGCGCTGGCTTCTCACATGAAATACACATTTTTTCTGCTTTATCATTTTGTGTTCTCAGACGATACGAAGTATAATGTGTGCCGTGTGGATACAAATTTCACGCATGTTATTTTGAATGGTCGTCAAAAACGTCCTGTACATATATAAGATCAGTTAATTACACTGTTATATTTATTCGATTTGCTCAGATATAAAACTACTATTCGAATGTTCTTAACAATATTAGTAAAATATACTAACCGTAAGAAATCGGTAGCACGTATTATAATCATATACATACATTCTATGATACATGATAGAACTTTTTAATCGTTCTTCTAAAGAGGGATGTAATAGAAAGATACTTTTTGCCAATTGGGACTCACGCGTGATAACTGTTTCATATGACATTTATACTCATTATTCATTGACATTTCACCATGAAAAGACTTATTAGAGAACAACGTTTACAAATTTATGATATTTATTTCAAAAATCAGTGATCAGTGAAAAATTGTTATCGTGCTCGTTTCTCTTCGATCATTTTGTGATGTTCATAATCGTCAAAATGAACGCACTATATTCGCAAAACAATCAATAAATTTCGAACCACTGTTTTATTATTGGTTATTTATCACCCGATTAGAGTGCGTACAAGTCGATCGAATTTGAATATGTCTGATGGAGCTGAAAGTGTACATAAAGACCGCAATAAATTTATCCATCGCAGTCAAAGTTTTAATTTCTCATATGGCACATTTTTCTTGGTTTGAAGGCATTCAAAATACAGCTTGTTTAAGAATTGAAGGCGGTTGACCTTCCTTTGCGCCATCGATTAGGACATTGGAACAGTTCCAAATTGATCCATTTTTTTAATGTAAAAATTGTGTTCAGCGATGAAGCACAAAGTTCTCATATTTTGGCTGATGAACAGCCAGAAGAGATTCAAAAGCTACTAATGAACCATGTAAAATGCATTGTTTGGAGCGGTTTATGGAGGGGTGGCATTATTGGATCGTATTTCTTTAAAAGGTGTAAACGACAAAGGCGCAAACTACATAGAAGTGATCAATGAATTTGCATTACCAAAAATTCAAGATATTGGTGTAGCCGACTTGACATTTCAACAAAATGGTGCAACGTCCCACGCAGCAGGCCAAAACCACCGATTTATTGAAAAAAAAATTTAATGAGAACATCATATAAAGAAAAGAATCCTCGAATTGGCTTCCAAGATCTTGTGATTTGACCCCGTTAGATTACTTTTTACGGGTGTATCTGTAATCACTTGAGATACAGAGAGGCGGCATATAATCTATAATCTTAAAACTAATTCCGTACAAGATTAAAAAAAGTAATTATCAAAAATTAAATGGCATAAACCGAACTTACGTCGAAAATGTAATTTTTGATTATTAAATTGATTTTAATTTTATTGCTTTAATTTCAAAAAAAATCCGGGGGCTCTTATCGAATCACAATTTTATATGTATGTATATATCCAGAGCCATCTTTATACATGTTAGTTATGTATGTAACCAGAGCCATCTTTATTAAAGATGGCTCTGATATAACCAATAATATAACCAAAATGACGAATAACATGCAAAATTTGATTTTAAAGTTGAAAAAGGTTTCGAAATAATAATTGTGATAAAAGAGCGTTCATGCACGACGCATTTTATGTAATAATATATTTGTCGTAATATGTGTAGTAAATACTCGTACCGCCAGTGAAATCTTAACAGGGAGAACTTTTCAAATGTTATAGATTAATTACTTAGCCCTTAGGTTTGCCAAGGTTGTTAAGTATACTCTTGTTGATTAGTCTGTTACATTTCCCGCAAAATAATCAATATACGTGTCCATAGTAAATTGTTTTGATAGTGTTCGGCCATGTAAAAATTCCTAAAACTATAGCCAAGCCCACCTTAAATTCTTATTAATACATATTTCTAATTAATACATCAAACATATTTTATAGTCTAACATTCTATCTAAATCAATTCACCAACAACCATCGATGAAGGTAAATCGGTAGGCATCAGAATATTTATATACATTCAGAATTAGGGTATCATTTATTGAAACTTTAATAATAAAAAAATAATCTTTTACAAGTCAGTTCAGGACCACATACGAAGCATGTAGACGCCAAAAACTAGAGCACTCGCTTCCTTTAATATTGTAACTAAACAGAACGGTAAGTGTTTTTAACTGCACGTTTTGGGTCAAATGTCACGCGCATTTTTCTTTCGAATGTTAAAACAAAATCGTACTCAGTCGTCAAATTTAAAAATAATAATTTCAGCAGATCCAAAGATAGAGGACTTGAAAGATGACACATATTCTAATCACGGTTATTAGAAGCGTATATATATATATATATATATAATATATATATATATATATATATATATATATATATATATATATATATATATATATATATATATATATATATATATATATATAAATATATATATACTTTGGAACGATGGACAAGTTTAGACTAATAGAGCGGGATAGTAACTGATAAGTGTTGTATTGACGTACAGTTGAGTAGAATACTAATACACGCACTTGATCAAAAGTTAGAGTGGTGAAATTGAAGTGACTGATGTTATCATAATATTAAAGACAGTCCTCACATGTAACATCTTGAGATAGAACCGTGCTATGGAGATATTAACTTAAAAATGAACTTAAACAGTAAGAATCGCAACCAACGCACTTATTTGATCCTTTTTCAAAGATAGTTCTATAACAACTTCAAATTGGGCTAAATAACAAAAATTTGTCAGCACACACATAATATAGTCAAAAAGAAACGAAGAAAACTGAACAAGTTATTTAATTGGATTTACATTTTAGTGAGGTATATAACGAGCAGGTTGCGTTCTCAGAATTAAACATTCTGATGTAATAGATATTTTACTTTCGGATATTCAGTCAATTAAATATAAGTGGTGGAAGGTAGAAAATATAACCGATGAAAATATAAAATAGAAAGAAGCAACTATAGGTATTATTTAACAAATGACAACCAATGTTCTATCCTTCTTAGCGTTGAAATGTTTTTTAATTAAAATTACTCCAAATCCAGATAAAGATGAAAACAAAGTGAAAGTAAACTCATCTCATCAATAAATTTACTATCAACTCATCGTAAAATGTTTATCCACTTACATTACCCAATTTTACATAACAATGATATTCCGGATCATTAATTTGGAGTTTTAGAAAAATAGTAAAATTGTGGAACCTGAAATCAAAAATTGTTTAGAACAAAAAAGTATTTTTCTGAATTGTTTGTTGCTTAAGCTTTTTATAACATATATCATAAATAAATTTTAAGCAAAGTTAGAACACAGTTACCTCTATGTATATCCACCATCTTGCGCTGGTGTGCCACAAGGACCAATATTATATTTTAGGATGATGTTGTTACTCCAGCCACACCAATTTAAGATTTTCGGGCTTGTGTGGCAAAAGCAAACAGAACGATGAAGGATGATACTGTCCTAAGAACACCAAATATCACTCAACAGTATAATGTGACAGAACAACATCATTAGACAACGATTGAACCGCTTAATAAATTCGCATAAATATCGAACTAGATGTTGACAGGTTTTGTTTTAGATAATCAACTTGCTACCGATGTCTAGATACCCATCTTGATCAGCAGTCAATTACCTGTAATTGTAATTATTGTTTCTATTTTTTGTGTGTGAGATATCGCAAGATCGAACTCAGTAATATAAACAGTGGATACAGTTTAGAGGGCTGGTTGATAAGATGTTTCGGGAGATTTCGACGTGAGTGATTCTAAATATTAAAAAAATTGTCTCAATAAAATTAAAATTGATATGTAATAATTTGGTTTTTATATTATTTGTACGATTTATGACCCACTGGTTAAATTTTGAGAAACCCAAACAATATTTTTGAGAGGCTATTTAAATTCTAAACTATAAACCCAAACTATCCGTGTTATGACATTATAATAATTGTTAATAGTTGTCAAACGCTAAGTAAAATATATATTACTTAGCATTTGACGCGTATACCTAAGATTAGATTTAAATTATCGTTGACCCAAGAATTTAAAGGTGTATTTGAAGAAGTTAACCAATACTAAGTTATTTATTATATAATCAGTAATTCTATCAGATAAAATAAAAAAACTTTAATTTTAAGTTTAAGTTACTAAGTTAGTACCAGGATTATCTGATATTTTTAAAGCGTGCTATAAACAAGTATAGACAGAAATAAAACCTAAGATCACATCTCGCAATCATTGTTCAAAGTCATTAAGGTGAAAATCGCACTTCAAGTACGTGTTTTTGTGTTTTATATAATATAGCACCCCATAATAATTGGGTAATGCCGTTTCTACCAACAATGACAAAAAACAACTATAATATTGTATATAAGATTCCAAGAAACTTCCACTACGGAAAAGCAGAAACAATCATTAAATAAAATATATATTATTTTGTTGAGCTTCTTCTGCTTTCGTTACTTCATCTTGTTTTCCTCGTTTGAAAAAAAAAGAAAATTCAAACTTAAAATAAAAGAAAATTCAAAAGTTTCATTTCTATTTATTTTTGTTGCCATTTTCTTATAATAAATACTTTCTATTTATCTCAACTTTAATGGTATTGTTTGGTTTTTGTTTTGTATGTCTTCCACCCATCTTCTCATGACACTATGCCATTGCTCCTCTACTGATATTTATACACTACCCATTTTTATTATTGTCTTAGCCTTATAACAATATATATGAATATATATATATATATATATATATATATATATATATATATATATATATATATATATATATATATACATGTGCTCATGATAATCTATGTAGCAACAACAACACAACAAAAATATAATATTTTGGCAATAATATCGAAATCATATTATCATTTTTTCATGTTTACTTATTCTTATCTCTCACAATTTTCTTTATGATTGTGTTATTTGTGTGTGCGAAAAGAAAAGCTTTTTGGATTGTGCTGTGTAAAAACTTTTATTTGGAAACAACCAGGCGTCATCTTTTGCATGCTAAAGTTTTTATGAACACAATAAGAATAATTTATCAACTGACTAAATTTGTATGAAATCTTTATTGCTCGTGCAGCAATCATAATTGACCACACTTCAGATTTTCAAACAAAATTGTATAAGCTTATAAACATCCATACAAATATTTAAATTTATATACAATATATAAAAGCCCTAAAAACTCTAAAGAGTATTTTCATTTAAACAAGCTGTTCTCAATTCTACTACTGAAAAGTTTATATGTTATATGTGTGTATGTATGTATATATGTTCATGTATATAGTAGGTAGAACATAAATAGAAAAGAAAATAATTTTTATTACTATTATTATTTTCGTCTTTGTTGTGCACTTACTCGTATTCCGATGTTTTCCATAATACATATCTAACTTCGAATATATAACACCAACAACAAAACCGAAAACAACAGCAACAACTAAATCTATGCATGATACATTCACATCGACTTTAGAATTCTTACTTCTCTTCTCAAACAAAATTATATGTGTGTGTGTACTCGTATACGTATATGTATACGAAAGAAAATCAAAATAAAATAAAAATCTTAGATGAAGGCAACAGTGAAATAAATTTTTCTCCACCACCCGCACCACCGCCACTTCATTCATGTGCGAAAAATAAAAACTCTGAATTGAAAGAAAAACATTAAAAAACATTTTCAAAATTCAACTCACAAACTACAAAAATGTATTCGTTTTTTTTCCTCAATTTTTCTGCTGTTTTTCTATGCTCAGAACATGTTCACTCGTTCATTTTTATTTTATAATTTTTTTTCCTTTTTATTATTTTATATATTTCTACTTTATATTACATACATATATGTATGTATGCATACAACATATACAGTGTACATTTGTACAGAAAGCATAAAGAGTGAACGAAAAATGTTATGGGAAAAACTGAAAAATGTATGTGTGTGTATGCGTTATTAACACACATACACCCTGACGCTGGTATAGATAGAAAGGTCGATGTGAACAAAACCCATGTGGAAGAGGATTTTTGCTAGAAATATGTTTTTAATGTATGTTTTTAGACCTTAAGTTCAAGGTTGCATATCATATCTAAATTTTAGTTCGATCTCAGCCACTTATAATATCCTAGAATTTGGTCATCAAATTATATAAAAAATTATGTTTCATAGTCTAAAAACACCCATGTGCTATAACGAGGAATTCATAAATACAATACCTGTATTAGGCGCATCTCCAAGTGGCAGATAGGACAATACACACCCAGTAACTCCAGAGAGTGTAAAAAATGCCTCCATATTTCTGATGAGATGGATGTGATATTTTTGATCACAGAATGACATTATCATCAGATCAAAATCGACCTATCGAATTTCAACATCCAAGCAACAACTCAAAATACTTAAAATATTCCAATATCATTAGTATAGGTTACATTAGTGACCCTTAAGGCATATTTTTTGCAGGAAGCTCGTCACATGCTGAAGCACAGCCAAATATCACTAAAGTGTGCGAATGCGGGCACCTATAAATATAACAAGCAGCCAGTCAGGTTAATTCTAGTACTGTTGCGAAACGATTAAACACCACATATACGAATTGCACATCAAATTCGGTAGCATATTCCTGGCATTCAATGACTTTTATCATCAAAACGAAACCGGCCAAGCAACCAACTGAAAATACTATATTGCTTTCAAATCAAGCCGTTTGGTTGAACTTTGTCAAACTAAATGTAAAACACAAAAAAATAGATACTAGTAACTAGAATGGCACTTAATTAAAAATGAACCGATAACTCCTCTTAAAGTAATAATTAAAAATATCCATCGTTCCTATCAATTTATTATATTATAATATCATTTGTATTAATTTAAAATCACTGTAGAAAAAAAACACTAAATATGTTTAAGGTAATATTTAATACAAATGAGGATACTAAAAAATCTGAAAATGTTTGAGATCTAAAATAACTTAGGCACTCAAATTAGACCTTTAAAAAGTTTTACCATTAAAAATATTAACTGATACCTCACAATGATTTTATGCTAAACAACTTAGAAGAGTTAAAATGTGCTAAAAAACACTTCACGTATAAGTACGAATACTTGAAAACTAAAAGGAATCACCTTACTATATACACCTTAATATATTCATTAACTTCAGGGGTTAAATCGTAAGTAAATAACTATAAAATATCACAGAAAAAACCAGAGCAGAAAAAAGTTATGCATAGCCAAACAATCAACAGTGATCATGTTCCTAATACTAATACTTAATGCTTACTAAGGTCCATGTTTAAAAAGCAATAGGTAGCATATTGACAGTTGACACTCGCACAAGTGAAAGCCAGCACTAACAAGAAAATGATATTGTTGTTACTCTCACGGTTCGTATCTTTGATGATTCCGACGAGGATCATAATCAAAACCACCAGAGTTAAGTCAAATTTCACTTTCATTATTTCACACAATAAATTGTTAAGATTAACCATTGCTACTGGTGTGCGAGGATATTTTGACTACTACCATCTATATCACATATCCATTGACTGCTATGACGTTTATGTGTTGATATAGGCATCTTACATGAATGCCTATATCAACATAATTAACACCACATATTGAAGTGACTAATATAAAATAAAATTTACAGATCATCAGTTTAAAGGTTGTTTAATTTGAGAATAATTTATAAACGACACTCAACGAACAAATGGAAGATAAGCTACAATACTAAAGTTACTTAAGACTTAACGTGGCTATGCTATTAAAATTATGTCGATTCGTTGTAATATCACAGATCTCAGTATTCTCTATTCTGTATGCACCATGAAGTCATTAGAAGCTGCTGTTAAAGAGCGAAATATTCTGCACCTTATTGTTTCCGGGCTCAGGCAGGCCATCTCATCATGTGACTGTTAAATTTAAGATTGGGCACTAATGATGGACAGGAGCGGAGAAAGCAATCCATCATGTCATTCTGCTCCACATCATCACAACTGCTGCAGGAGTTGTTAACTTGAAGATAAGATCCAACCTTATAGAATATCTCTCCAGAATCCAGTTATCCTATGAGTGCTCCTAAAAACGTTTTCGATTAGGTAAATTTAGCGTTTTTGAACAAACTACATCTAGTTTTCGACAGAAATTTCCACTTTTTTATCGAGATGTCAGCCTAATCTCCACTGTAAATTCAAAAACATATATGTGTGGCTAGCGAACCCAAGATAATGTGAAAATTTTAAAATGGTAATCTGTTATAATGTCATTAGACAAGTGGCAACTCAACGCAACTCTGAACGAAAATGAAATCGGATCCAGTGCCTTGGCGCTAGAATGTCAACATAGAGAGTGATATATATTTTGGATACCACATCTCAACAAAGAATTCAAGAACTCGTCATTCTCTTTCACCACAACTTGATAGATAATGCACCAATCAGAGACACGAACAGATGTTCAATTTGAACTTTTGATGGAAGGTTCCAGTTCCATTCTTCCATTTAGCATCTATTTAAAGTTACAAACCTTCGTTTCATTTGCGCCTTAATTTAACGTCTGGTTTCCCATACGGGGTCTAAATGAGGGAAATAAAAATAAACTGCGGTGCAACTATGTATCGCATCTTTAAAAAACTGTCGTAATTCTGGTTATATATTAATAATCATCATTTATCACCATAATTCACTAAAAATTACCAACGAAATAAGTATGGAATTGCAATCCAATATCCAAAAGTAACAATTTTGGTACTTCTAAACGGTCAAAAGTTTCCTTCAGGATTGCTAATACAATTTCCGAATATGTTTCTACGAAATGCCTCTGAAAGCCAATGTATAGTTTTGGAAATGACCGAAATCTAAAAATATTCCACATACACATATATATATGTAAATATACACAGGTAAACCTCGCTTAACAACGGCGTGCAGTTCCTGGAAATTTTTCAAACTCAATTAAAATAATGTTTTCAGTACATTGAACTCGTCAAACATTTTGTTTATAAAGTCTGATTTCCATTATGCAAAATATACTGACAAAAGGGTGAAAGTAGGAGAAAAATATAATTTTTGTTATAGTACGAGAAATAAAAAACAAATAGTTGTATTCAGTACTGATTAAATTTTTATGGTTACTAAAAATTATTATAGCAGTACTGTCAAAATATATCAAGAGAAGTATTTTTATTCATACTGGAAAAATATTTTATAGGAAAAATTTATATGGATGAGAAATCGTTTGTATGCAGTGAAACCATATTTAAAAAGTGAAGTCATTTATTATTAAATAGCTATGAAGCATTTAACAGTAGTGTTTTATGGTCAATTGATAATTTTAACATTTCGTTTTGTTTTATTCATTTTAATTGATTGTGGAAATAATTGAAATAATGAATAATTATGTTAAGTTTTTTTTTAAATTTATTGTTGTAGATTCAAAGAATTTCTTGTCTATTTTTCAAGGGCATAATGTCGGAAATTTTATTGGTTTTGTTATTAACAAAAAGAGATCATTTTTAACTTATAAAAAAAGTTAAAAATGATCTCTGTCACTCTAATGGTATTTTTGACTTTTTTTCTCGCTTTGGTTTTATCAGTGAAAAATACTGACAGTATTTTTTTCATTATGGAAATCAGATTTAACACATAATATTATTTTGGATTGAGTAAATCACAATGCACCACTGTTTTCATCTCTATCTTTCTTTTTATAACCTCATATGTTTCGTCATTTAAAAAAAGTTACGGCTTTTATTTCTTTGTGGCACTTTATCCTCTTTTGATCATTTAGAACGTGATTCCAACATTTCTTGAACATCGCGAACAGAAATTTCTACGGGCTATTTATTTAACAATTCTTAAATGCTCTCTTCGCCCACAAATTAGCCATTATCACAACATCGCTGTTTATACTACTAATTTCTAATACATCAGATACTGCGTCTACTACCTCCAGCCTTAATTTACATCAAACAGCATTCATGGTGCTATTTCTAATTTGCTTCCAAACAGCCCAAATGTTATTTATTGCAAGCTTCATGTAATATTTTTTCCATATTCTTAGAAGTGATAACTGTGCATTTTCATCACAAACATTAACTAACTTTAAATAAATAATTAGATTTAAACGCAGCGATAGCCCCTTGGTCCATCGGTTGTATAAGACAGGCAATTTTTATTATTCCTTATTCCGAGGTATGTATTCGTTAAGTGAGGTTTTGCATTATATATATATATATATATATATATATATATATATATATATATATATATATATATATATATATACACACATATATATAAATATATATATATATATATATATATATATATATATATATATATATATATATATATATATATATATATATATATATACATATATATATATATACATATATATATATATATATATATATATATATATATATATATATATATATATATATATATATATATATATATATTCAATGAGTCCAAAACAAAATATATGATCTCTGATTTTCGAGGCCAAGACGCAAGTGATTTCAGTAGTGGTAACCACACGTTTGCAGGATTAATGAGATTCAAGTATCTTGGATCTCTCATTACTCATGGTCATAGTGGGGGAGAGGATATCAAAGTTTGGCTTGCCGTTGGCAATCGGGCTTTATATCCTCTACGTCCACTGCTGAAATCAAAATATCTTGCAAATGCGGATAAGCTGAAACTGTACAGAGTGTTCATCAGACCCGTTGTCATGTATTGATGTGAGAGTTGGACCCTGACGGATGGTACGAAAGATGGCTTCTAACATTCGAGAGAAGAATCATGCGTGTGATATATGGCCCAAAACGCGACGTTGATGGCACATACCGAGTTCGTTTCAACCACGAGATCAGGAATTTAATGCAAATTCCTGATATCGTACATGAAATCAAAGGACTGTAAGTACGTTCGCACGTTCTACATTCGGATCCGAAACGAATGATTCAGCGATCTTTGAAGGTAGAGCCGCCTTTCGGTAGACGAAGAAGTCGCTGTCGGCGACGATGGCTCCACGGCGTAGAGAGCGATCTGGCATCTTCTGATTGCTTGCAACAATATGAAGAGGTGGCTGGTGATCGAAACCGATGGAGTCAGATTGATGAAATGATACGGGCCAATAATGGCCAGTGAAAACCGTTAAAAAAAAATATATACATATATATATATATATATATATATATATATATATATATATATATATATATATATATATATATATGTACATATATATATACAGTGAGACCATTTAATATTCGGACAAACGTAGCATACACTTATTCATTAGATTATTTACTATCATACCGCCCAGTATGCGCAGTGGTTAAAAAGCTGCTTAGTGGAGTGGTACGTACTAGGTTCGAATCCCGATAGCTGTAGGATGCAAAAAGTGATTTTCACCATCGATCGTTTGGGTGGTGCGATCGGTAATGCAAATGAACTCATATGAGACCCTTTTGAGTTAATAGAATGCGTGTGCTGTCCCATCGTCCATGTCAGTACTAGAGGCTGTCATGGAGCTATATAATGTGCAGATGGTTTCTACGTAAAATCGGACCTTTACCCGGAACGTCAGGTACTAGTCGGATGTCACAATGGGCCAATTGAATCTGAGTGACGGATAATACAAAAAAAAAGTTTTGACTTAAGTCTGATATTTGCTTTACGATTGCCCAAAAGGTTTTGAACACACCACCTCAGTCTCGAGACATAAACTCAATAGAGAATTTGTGGCACCTATTGGATGCGCAAATAAGAAAACGCCATATTTCCAACTAGGTTTAATTGCAAAATATACTTCAGGAGAAATGGAACAAAATTAGACCAGAACTAACAAAAAACTAGTAAGTTCATTGCCAAAAAGATCAAAATCTGTGATAAAGCAAACAGAGTGTGCAACAAAGTGCTAAAACATAAATATTGAAATTCAAATTTATAAAATATCAGCTGAAACTGTCCTATGTCCGAATATTAAATTGTGATGCATTTGTGCCATTTTTTAACTAATCAATTATTTTGTTAATTTATGAATCAATTTATTTATTATAATTCACACCTCGTATTAAAGTAATAAATAAATAAACATATTCTTATAATAAAAATTATTTTAAGTTCGATATGATAGTAGATAATCTAATGAATAATTGTATGTTACGTTTGTCCGAATTTTAAATGGTCTCACTGTATATATATATATATATATATATATATATATATATATATATATATATATATATATATATATATATATATATATAGGGTGATCCGGTTTGGGATGCTAATCCGTTAAGCCGTGATTCCTTGGTTCATTCTGATAAAATAATCGTTTTGGGAGGGGGGGGGGTCTATTTATTATATCCTTTGAGATACAGGGTGTTTAAAAAATTCGGTCCAAAATAAAGATACTCACAAATATTGAACTGTAACTTCCGAAATACTTATTCGAGAGCAACCAGCCTAGTCTTATTAGACTAGTGATTGTACAGGCTACGTTTAAGGTTAAAGTAGCTATCTTGCATCTGCTGCCGTTTGAGAGCTACTACAATGCTTTAACGCAGCCTATACAATTACTAGTCCAACAAGACTAAGCTGGCTGCTCTCGAATAAGTATTTCGGAAGTTACAGTTCAATATTTGTGTGTATCTTTATTTTGGATCGAATTTTTTAAACACCCTTTATCTCAAAGGATGACCAGGCATGTGTATATTTCGATGCATATACTTAATAAAAACTATTTCATAAAACACATACATTCAAACATATTTAAACGAAAGGAGAAAATAATAAAGAATGCTCAAAGCATGTAGTTACATCGTTTGATATGCATTTATAATGCAAGGTAATGGACAATCTACTGGTAATCTGCAATACTTTTTTTGTGGTAGTATATTAGGATTCATACTCTTTGATACATTTTAGGTATATTTAAATTATGTTTAAACAAATTCATTATTCATACTAAAACTTTGTGGTCTAAGGGTTAACACATTTTTTTAATATTTTCATGAATTGGCGAAATACGTTAATCCATATTGAACCGTGTTCATGTTAGACTGACATCTATTAAACAAAATTTGAACTAATAAAGATTATTTCTTAGTACTTAGTTTTCTAACTAACGGGATTTAGTCGGTATACCGTAATAAATAATCAGGTTGGTACATAAGTTGTGTTGTTCGGAATGGTTTGTATCAAAAATCGGTTGAGCAATAATAAAACTTAGTTAACGATGAATTTAACAAGGATTTGAAGCGTACTGTAAAATTGAATGCGTGTTGCACTTCGAAGTTATTGCTTGTATCTTGTAATCCACTAGGTCGGTTTCGATCTGAAGATGGCATAATCGAAAAGATCAAATCCATCTCATCTGGCTACCGGGACATGATTCATACTGTGCGCGATTCGTATATATACGTTCAGCCGTGACGCGACAGTACTAGTGAATTACAAGAACTTAACAACTCGAAATATCGGTTTTATATTAATTGCGTGTGGCGGTGAGCTAATTTGCGATTTATTTGAGTTGCTCTGTACGCCACAACATTACTCCCCCGAAAATGAATTCCTGCCTCGTTTTTTTATATTGATGATCTTAATGTCGTAATGCGGCGTTGAGGGGTGCTTGCTTTCGTCCAGCTTGGCTTAGTGATTAGGCTTGTTGCGACATGAGACGGACTTCCTGGCGCCTTGGCGAGAAACGAACTACCACGTATTGAGAGAGAAGGCACAAAAATTCCATTGTGAGAAGTTCAATTTTGCCGTAAGGTTAGCGGCAGGAGGGTAACGAGAGGTTGTGTCAGAAACAATTGACTTTTTGTTCCCTAAAACAGGGCCGTTGGGGATCACCAATGAAGATAGCGTATTGCTTTATATAAATTTGATTGTAATTGTTAATCCGAGTTGTTTGCTTGTATCTTGTAATCCACTAAGCCGGTTTCGATCTGATGATAATGACGGTTTTATATTAATTGCGTGTGGCGTGATCTAATTTTCGATTTATTTGAGTTGCTCTGAACGCCACAGATTGATAATATATACTGGTTTATATGAATAATTATCTTTATTCTAGCATCCGGTTTATTTATTAGAGACGAGTAAGCGATTACTTATTAATTCAGCTATCTTCCATAAAATATTCTACGTAGTTTAATTATACCTTAAGTTATTGTTTCTAATTGTTTTAAAATCTCTATTATTACGCGTTCATAATTCAAACTCAGAACGTTGAATTTAATTTTACTTGTCCCAAAAAATTGTTGAAATTTATTTTTTTCAATAATTTCATATAATTTTTTGAAAAAAATTATCAATTTTCTCCTCACAAAAGTCAAGGTTTTCTTAAATCAAGTGTTAAGCTGGAATGTTAGATTCTTAATCTCTTACATTTGGCCTTACTTGTTAATTTGAGTCATACGAGCACATAATCTAAATTACCATTAATTATCCGTTATTTGATTGCTATAGTTATGGGCACCATCCAAAAAATTGTCGAACAAATATTTTTTCCCTGTACCGCCTTTTTAATAATGTTGGGTATTCTGTGTACTTTATCGATTGTTGAATCTTGAGTCTGAAACTCGAACTGATGATTTCTAATTTCTTAGGTCTTTTATTTCAATTATCAGATTTAACCAGTATAATATCTTAAAGAGCTTAGACATAAATATTAACAATGCAGATTGGAGTGTAAGATAAGGTTTTGTGTGGTAATTGCCCAAGTTTTGAATCATGATTACTTCTACAACTTTCTATAAATTGGGTACATATTTATTTTTAGAGGCTCAATTTATAAGGACATCTTTAGAGGTTAAGCAGAATTATACCGCACCTTAAAATGTAATAATAAACAATTTTATTTAATTCCAATGTATTTCCAACAATTTAATGATGAACAAAGTGTAACGATGACTCCAATTTTACCTAAGCATGTGGTTGCTCACGTTATTTAGGTAGCTGATGATCGGTTAGGAGGGTCCCATTTCCACATGCTTAGATGTCATCCGTACAAAAAAAATAGTAAAATGACAATCTGAAAACTCTTGATAACGCAAGGTCACTTACACAAACACATCACATCACACCCACTGTAGGGTTTACTTATGAATTTTCATTGCCCAATTGATCAAAAAAAAAAATATAAATAATAAAAATCAAAAGACAAATTGCATTCACCGATTTCATACGATAATTTCTCCAAAATATATATACGAGTATATATATAAATATAAGAAAATTCATTCACAAAAAAACCATAATTTAAATTGTAATTAATTAAATAGCTATAACAGCTATACTACCACATAAATATACTTCACCATATTGATGAATTCCGCTATAGGATGATATAATTCCCTCAATAGAAACGTTCCGGCCACCAATGACACAGCAAATCCAATCCGTTGTACTTCAGATTTATTCCAGATAACAGAATTAAGATACTGCATACACGTTGATGATAAATTTCCGCATCCAGTAATTGATTATACACAAACTTTATTATTTATTCAAAACAAATTAACTTGGGCACATACATAGGCCGATACAAATGCTTATTATTCCAATTATTGTTTACATTTATGATTTGTAATTTATTTGTAATTAATTTTGATATATTATAATAATTTTTAATTTTATATATTTAGTTTTAACATATTTATATTATTTAAGACATTATTGAAAATTGTATATATTTCTTTTTTGTATTTGACAATTTTCTTACACATTGGCTTATTTTTATTTTATGAAATTTTTTTATATTTATATTTATATTATATTTTTTTTTTTTTTTTTTTTAAGTTGACGATCTTCTGTCTATTTATCGACTGCCCAAATCTACCCGACCACTCGCGTTTTTTTTTCGTTTTTCTTTTTATCCCGTTTATCTCTACGACAACATTATAAACCAAACGTACCGGTTAATTAAAAAGTAAACCACAGGGATGTATTACAAAAATATTGCCGAGACTCGCGAATCGTTACAGGGCAGTTTCGCAAATGATAGCAGTATATACTGCTAGCAAATTTCGGAACTGAGTTTTATGATCTGTACATATACATACATTATTCAAAGCTTTAAATCCTTCGCGTGATAATTTCCCAAAATTTTCCCATCTTCATTCTTGCACACATATGTTACATTACCTATTTTCTCATGTATTACCGCTTTTAGATATTTCGGAGAGAATTTTGCACAAATGTTTTTAGAAGCATCGCTTTGAGGGTGCTGTAAAATATATACAATTTGTCCTGGAGTAAAGTTAATATGCCGCGTCCTGAGATTATAATTTCTCGAATATTTTGCATACGCCTTACGCAGTAGTTTAACTATAGTAGAGTGCAATATAGAGATTCTATCAGGATGGTTTAGGATTTCAATATCGTCACCTATCGACTTCATATCTCGCAATAGTTCATAAGTCTTGCCGTTTGTCACCATGTGATATCCAAATAATAGAAAGAATGGAGATTGTTCAGTCGTTTGATGGACTGCTGTGCGTAATGCGCAAGCAATTTCATGTAAGTATGTATCCCAAGTCCTATGTTCACCTTGGACATAGGCTCGAACAGCAGCTACGACTGAACGATTTACTCGCTCCGAAGCGTTCGCTTGTGGAGAATACACCGCGGTTTTGCTATGAGTTATATTGAAATTATTAAGTAAAGTTTGGAAAGTTTTGCTGAGAAACTGAGGTCCGTTATCAGTTCGTACTTGTTTGGGTACACCAAAAACAAGGAATACTTCGTTTTTTAGATAGTCAAATATTTTATTAGTTGTACTAGACCGTAACGGTTTCAAAAGAACGAATTTGGTGAATTGGTCTAAAATAACCAAAATATAAGTATTACCAGATTTAGATCGTGGGTAAGGACCCATCAGATCTACATAGATATGTTCCCATGGTCGTAATGCAAATAACGTCTCACCTAAAGGAGGTTTAGATATTATGTTGGAACTTTTTGTAGTTTTGCATATTACACAATTTTTAACATACTCATATACTTGCTTTCGGATTCCTGGCCAATAAAACTGTGGTCGTATTCTTGTCAATGTTTTATTAATCCCACCATGTGCAGCTAACGGTACATCGTAATACTGTCTAATTATATCCTCGGTCATGCTTTGTGGGATCCATAGCTTCCAATTAGACAGATCAGTTAAAGAAAGATCAACATTCGAACTGATTTTTATGTAAATTCGATCTGACAATATTTTGAAAACAGGATATTTTTCTGGACGATCATTAATATTCTTCTTTAGTTGTACATACTCATGATCATTGAATGCGACAGAGGACAAATCAACCATTTCATTACTTTGTACTATCACTGAGTCACAAAACATTCGAGATAACGAATCTGGCACTACATTTTCGGAACCACGTTGGTGTTGTATCTCGAAATCATACGCCTGAAGTTTAAGGCTCCAGCGGGCTAGCCTTCCATTAAGATCGGTTTGTGCCATCAGCCATTTAAGACTTGAATGGTCTGTTATGACTGTAAAGTGATAGCCTTCTATGTAGGGACGGAATTTTTTTATGCTTAAAACAGTGGCTAAGCATTCAAGTTCTGTGGTGCTATAATTAGACTGGGCTTGATTGAGTTTTTTGGAAAAGAACACAATAGGTCTCTCGTTACCTTCAGAATCTTTTTGGAATAAGACACTTCCAACACCGGTTTTTGAAGCATCACATCTTATCCAAAAAGGTTTTGAGTAATCAGGGTTGATCAATAAGGGAGCAGTGGTCAGCAAATACTTTAGTTTTTCTAAGGCCAATTGGGCCTTAGAAAAACCACACAAATTTGGTAGTCTTTTTAAGGAGGTTTGTTATTGGAGCGGTGATATCAGCATATTTAGGTATAAACCTTTGATACCAACCTGTCATGCCAAGCAGTCTACGAGTTTGTTTCACGCTGGTAGGCGAAGGAAAGTTCTTTATGGCTTCAACTTTTTCTGGGTCGGTTGTTAATCCACCATTTCCTACTATGTACCCTAAGTACTTTATCTGTTTCATAAAAAAGTGACTTTTATTTACATTGATAGTCAGTCCAGCTTCAGAGAGACGTTTAGAAACTAATCTCAATAATTGCAGGTGTTCTTCTATAGTCGCTGACGTTACTAACAGATCGTCTAAATACACAAAAATTTGTTGATGGTAGCAATGAGGTATAACTTTATCCATGAGTCGACACATGGTCTGCGGGGAGTTATACAAGCCAAACGGCATTACTCTGAACTGGTACAACGGACGACCAGGAACCGTGAATGCTGTTTTATCTCTCGAGGTAGGAGCGAGTGGTATCTGCCAGAAGGCGTCTTTAAGGTCAATGCTGCGGAGATGTATTTTGTGCTATTTAACCTTCCGAGAATACCATTAATCAACGGCAATGGATAGGCATCCTTTTTCGTCACAGCATTGACTTTACGAGAATCGAGACATAACCTTACTTTATTGGGCTTGCGATGGAGCACAACTGGCGATGACCATGAACTCGAGCTTTCTTCTATTACCCCGAGAGACAACATTCGGTCGAGTTCATTATATATCAGTTCCTGGATCGCCGGAGAAACAGAGTAATGCCGCTGCTTTATAGGAGCGCTGTCACCAACATCTATATGATGTTCTATCAATTTAGTATGGTCTAATCCATTCTTTTCAAATGAGGGTAGAATTTATAAAATATTATTAAATTCTGCAGCGTGATCTGTACTTAGGACGTGTTTATTATTATCAGATTCTGTAAAAGAGCTTGGACACAAAGAATTAACGAATTGAGGCATGATTTGAAAAGCCACCCAGAAATCAATGCCTAAGTAGAGAGGAGCTTGTAATGATGGTACTAGGTAAAATCTAATACGTTTGGACATATTATTAAATCGAACCATTAAATCTACGAACCCTATAATTTTGTTTTTTGATCCATCCGCAGTAAATACTTCGGATAAGATAGATTTATATTTAGCTCCGATTCTATTAATAAATTCCAGTGCACCTTGCCCTAATATACTTAAGGAAGCTCCACTGTCCAATAATCCACGAATTTGTAAACCATTTATTTCAATGATTGCGTAAGGTCTGTTATCAATTGTGCTAGTGAGATAAGTTTCCGCAACTGATCGAAGAAATTTACGGCGTGCTCTCCAATATTCTATGTTTCTCGGATATACTATATTTGTAATATTATGTGTTGATGTTGCAGTTTGGTGTAGTAGAGCATTAGGTAAATTAATGACTTTATTAGGTAATTCAGAGACTGTTCTTAACGGAACCGCCGATGGTCTGCATTGGAGGGTGGTAATGACCGTTCCTCTGGAAGAGTTGTTAGGGGTCGGAACAATGTTTTTACCGGTCGTGTCGTTCCCGATCTTCCCACTCCCGGTGAGTGGTTTTCCGTCACATTTTGACAGTAATTACACTGCGGTTTTATAATACCTTTCGCACCACAACCGTAGCAAAATATCCCTTGCGGAGGTAAATCGCAATCTTGATAACGATGTTCTGGCATACTACAATTCCAGCACACTAGGTTTTGTTTGGAGGTATCCAGTTGAAGAGATGATTTATGAATACGATAATTTGGTGGGTTTGATATTTCATTGATGTAAGGACTATCTGTATACTCATTATATGTATTAAAATCTGTTTCAATTCTACCAGGCAAGGATTGTATTCTAGAATTACTAGGAGAAAATGCTATAGTTTCCATGGCTATTTCACTCACTTTACGAGGTCTACGATCAAGTTGTGGTGACCAATCACGACGTCTTTTATCCCATGTCTTTTATCATAGTTGCTCATATCGATGACCAATAATTCTTAATTCTTCAATAGAAGCAATAGATAAATGAATGGTCACTTGTTGAAGATCATAGCTCATATTTTCACGCACTATTTCTAAAAGATCGATTTCAGTGAAAGGACGATTTAAACGATGATTCAAGCTCTCAATTTCCAATATAAAATCATTAAGAGACTCGTTATTTCTCTGCCGGCGAGTTTCAATGAACCGTCGAGTTGCTCTGTCAGACTCAATGCTACTAAAACGTTGAATGATAGCTTGACGTAAGTTTCGATAAGTGGCGTTTGGAAACTTTTGGGTGTGTACCCAATACCATTTTTCTGCTACGTCCTTCAAAAATTTAGATATGATAGTATGTAATTGATTTATAGGAATCAGTTCACGTGAGGCAAGTGATTCCAATCTAAAAATAAAGTCATGTACCTCCAACCCTTGTGGAGTCCCTGTAAATATGATATTCCATTTGGGATTTGGTCTGAATGAATGTGGAAAATATGTTGGATTTACCGGAGGTGTTGGGGAGACATGCTCATTATTAGAGTAAGATGTTTGAATCGGATAGTTATTTTGATGTCTATCAAATTGAAGGGTCTGAATATTCTGCTTCGATGCAGAATCTCGATCAAAATCGATTGCATGATGAGAGTAGATTGTATTTTTATTGAAAGTCTGATCATATTTTTGGCTATGATGTATATTAGGGTTGAAATAGACAGAACTGCTACTTGGCTCTTGTGATGACAAAGGCTTTAATATTCCGGACTTTTTACTCCACGTAACAGTGGTTGATTCGGTTGGCACTACTGGGAACGAACTCGTGGTGTATATTGAGGTATTTACTGGCGTCACCTCTAAAGAGAAACATTTAGTAACCACTACTTCTGGAGGTTTATCAACTACTTTCAGATTACTTAGAGTGTCAACTACTTTAGATATTCCCATCTCACTGGAACAGACACTTACAGAATATTGAGTTTCAGTTATTCTCTCTAGAGAAAGGTTATACAATTTTTCTAAACGTCGCCAGTGGTTAATTAATCGGTCTACATCCGTATCTTGATGAAAGCATCCTTTTAAACGATAAGTTCTATCTTTCCAATGACTAATTCTAGCCTTTACATCGCAAAGATGATCTTCGCTTATTACTCGATCACTTTCAAATAATTTGGAAAGTATAGATATTTGATTTTTGCACAAGACATATTCCTTATTGAAATCTCGTACATGCGTCTGAGAAGGCTTTAAAGAAGGATCTTTGTTTTCAGCTATCATAGTGTCTAACAATATTTGTTCCCAATTCAAATTATCTCTATCTATACTCCTAATTTCAGCTTCAACCTGAATTTCGTCTTCACTTAACCCTTTAAGAGGGTTAAGCCCTTGCTTGTCATCTACCATGATAGTAAAATTCTTACGTAAGGTATATATAAAGGTTTAGAAAAATAATTCAAAAAGTGCTTATAAAAACATTAAAATTAATATATAATAGTAAAAAAAATTCTCCGAAACCACAATTTATATGTAAAAAGAATTTAAATTCGCAAAAAAATTTTAAGATAAAAATTAGAAAAAAATGGAAAAAATATTTTTATCAATACCATTAGAGGTTCTTTAATGATATATTGTGCCTAGTGGGCCACTTTTGGTAAACAGAACTGGCGCTGTGGGATGAACCAAACGTTATGTTACGGCGCCAACGGAGTCATCGTAAAATTGGAGTCATCGTTACAAGGTGGCGCCCGAGCAGGTCCCTGCTCGGGCGCCATTTTTGTAACGATGACTCCAATTTTACCTAAGCATGTGGTTGCTCACGTTATTTAGGTAGCTGATGATCGGTTAGGAGGGTCCCATTTCCACATGCTTAGATGTCATCCGTACAAAAAAAAATAGTAAAATGACAATCTGAAAACTCTTGATAACGCAAGGTCACTTACACAAACACATCAAATCACACCCACTGTAGGGTTTACTTATGAATTTTCATTGCCCAATTGATCAAAAAAAAAAATATAAATAATAAAAATCAAAAGACAAATTGCATTCACCGATTTCATACGATAATTTCTCCAAAATATATATACGAGTATATATATAAATATAAGAAAATTCATTCACAAAAAAACCATAACTTAAATTGTAATTAATTAAATAGCTATAACAGCTATACTACCACATAAATATACTTCACCATATTGATGAATTCCGCTATAGGATGATATAATTCCCTCAATAGAAACGTTCCGGCCACCAATGACACAGCAAATCCAATCCGTTGCACTTCAGATTTATTCCAGATAACAGAATTAAGATACTGCATACACGTTGATGATAAATTTCCGCATCCAGTAATTATACACAAACTTTATTATTTATTCAAAACAAATTAACTTGGGCACATATACATAGGCCGATACAAATGCTTATTATTCCAATTATTGTTTACATTTATGATTTGTAATTTATTTGTAATTAATTTTGATATATTATAATAATTTTTAATTTTATATATTTAGTTTTAACATATTTATATTATTTAAGACATTATTGAAAATTGTATATATTTCTTTTTTGTATTTGACAATTTTCTTACACATTGGCTTATTTTTATTTTATGAAATTTTTTTATATTTATATTATATTTTGTTTTTTTTTTTTTTTTTTTTAAGTTGACGATCTTCTGTCTATTTATCGACTGCCCAAATCTACCCGACCACTCGCGTTTTTTTTTCGTTTTTCTTTTTATCCCGTTTATCTCTACGACAACATTTTAAACCAAACGTACCGGTTAATTAAAAAGTAAACCACAGAGATGTATTACAAAAATATTGCCGAGACTCGCGAATCGTTACAAAAGTAATATAATTTCAAAACCCAGCATAAGATACAGTTAAAATACTAACTATTGCTTTCATTAGTTTGTTTATAATCGGGCCAAGTCTGTTTTACTTGTTTTTCTTTTTTATTTTACGGTGTTACGGAAGTGCTTAATTTAAACAACCCAAGGAAAAGAAATTATGTTTTATGGGGTTGGTATATTTATACAAAACACACGTGTCTTTATTCCTTCTAAAGTCTACTAAATTCATAAAATGGTTGAAATTCAAACCGAATTATAGAAACATATATTTATATGTATTTCGAGATGCGTTCACAAAATATTTCACAGATTTTTTTGATTAACAACCAAAGAAATTGAAATCATTCGTAGTATTATAAATGGTTATCTAGCGTGGTTTGAATCTTAAATTCAAAATTTCAATCTAGCAAAGACTGAATTACTTTGACATTTGAATAATCAGACCCGCTTATAAACATATAAATGCAAACTTCACATAATAGATTCGGTATATCAAAATTATTTGAAGTGAAAAGTACGTTTAATCGTCACTGTTCACAGTTTAACTCAAAATTGAGAACTGAATAAACTGTCGAAACATTTGGACTAACTCATGTAGATAGCGCCGTCAACATCAGCTCTATTTATGTAACTTACACATTATTTCACTGTAGATACGTTAATCGTTATCCCGTTTCCTAATATACCACATTCCCCCATTCATCCACATTCATCCCCATTCATGATATGTTCTAAATAAATCTTTAGTTTTAAAAAAAACCGTTTAAGCCATACTTAACTCAAATGATGAAAAGAAATATTTTTCTTGATTTGGTGTTTCATCACAAAAATTGTTTCGTGTATTTTTTTAATATAAAATTATATTAGTTGAATTAAAAAAAAGAAATTAGAATTAACTCATTCAACGGATAAATTATAGTGCGCAGGTTTGTTGTGAAAAATTGAAACAATTTTCTATATACGAATAGTATTGTATCAGATTCGGGTTCAGATGATAAAATCGTTTTTGTTTTTTGTGTATTTTGAACAATTTAAATAAACATATAAATAGATAAAAACAAACAATTTATCCAAACATGCCATTCCATCGTTCTTATAATAGTTTTTGTTATTTCCTGAAGTTAAAACTGTCATATAAATGTCTGCTTCTCTTTAGTAGCTCAATCAGCTGAAAAGTTACAGAGCTTCCTTATAGAGAAGAGTTGTGCCTTATGACTTTTGCCGTCTTAAAATAGCATATCTAAAATCGAACCAAAACAAACTTCATTATAGTACAGTTAGTATTGTTTACTTGTCAAAATAATAATAACAAAAAATTTTTTGTCTATTTTAAAAAATAATTGTTGAACTGTAGTTAATTGTAAATTTAATTAACTAAAAATAAATACAAGGTATATAAATAGAAATATCTTAACATCAAATATACCAGTTCTTCAACCCGTTTTAAAACCAAACAATTAAGGTGGATCAAGAACTGTTTAATATGGTTCAACGATAACTGGTGGGTCACCAGTTATCATTTTAAATGAATTATTAAACGAAAAGCATAAAACACGAATTTATTTTTTTAAATTTATTATTTTTATGTCACTATCGTTGGCAGAGAAAGATGCGTTCTAGCTCTGTCATTCCGGGGTCTCGAGTCCCAGTGCTGACCAAAAATCACGATTAGAGTGTTTTTAATGTGTAAGTATGTGTGTGAGCCCTTATTTTTATGTCCTTTTAGTTCCGGTGTTTGTTTATTTTATTTTTTATTATTTTAAAAATACAAAACATTTGTTGAATTTAAATATTGTAAAGGTGCATTATAAGAAGATACAAATCACATTATAATTTTATAAATATTTATTACATTGTAAACTACTTAGCATATTTTAAAATAATTAGCAAAAACCAAAAATCTAACAAATAATGTCGCAAAACATTGTCAAATAAATAATTGTCTTTAACTTCTCTCTTTATTGTTATAATGCAAAAGTTTGTAATCTTTTTCAGTAAGTCAACCACCAACCTAACAAACAAAACATAATATTTTTTCTCAAATTAATTTTTATACATTCCTGTAAATTAAAAGAAAAATATTAATTAAATAAGGTCAATTAAATAAGGTAAAGGTAAGTGGGTTGTACTTCTTTGTTGCAATGTTTCATTTGCTGCACGAATCAAAAAAGAAATTTATTCGTTAACACCTTGAAGGGCTGCCACAATAAAGCGATCTTTATAAATATAAAAGTGTGACCAGAATATTCAAGTCCGTACACATGTACGCTGTATGTCACAAATTCATAAAAACATAAATAGTAAAATTCAATTTATTTACAAATTACGAGTTATATTTTATTCATTGAACCAAAGAAGGTAAAACACATTTTTATGGTTACTGTAAAAATAATTTATAAATCAAATAATATTTACATCTTCCTTTTTGCCATTAACTAGTAATTGTAAATTAAAAAGTACGAAAAAGTTATAATCTTTGAAACAAAAAAATATTTTTGTTTGAATTAGAAAATGTCGTAACAAAAGATTTTTGGCCTCTTAAGTCTCTTTGTTCATCTACATTCTTTTTTCTTCCTTTAACCAAAAACTTGATAAAATTTTAGGACTGAGAAACGAATATTTGGTTCGTTTTATCTATTTTGAAAGTATTTTCAAAAGGTTTTTATTTTAGGTTTAATTTTCGACTTTACCGCTTTATTATTAACGAATTTTACTGTATATGAGTAAAAATAATGGTTGGTGAAAAATAATTTATTAATATTACTACATTCCACTATTCCAGGTTCTATCCTCTCTTGTTTATTTCTGTTTCTTCTTTTTTTTGGGCCCAAAGCATTCCAACTCTTTTGCAGTTTCCTTTTAACGTCCAACATATCCGATTAATATACATGCTGATGGCATTGCTCATGCGAGCCTGTAGAACATGGAAGATGGTGCAGTGCATGATACGGAAGATAGGTTGGTTCACGAATTCTGCTCTCCAATTGGTCGAACAAGTGTTATTAACATCACAGATCATAATCGAATGCTGAAAATTCGGATATTTGATAGCTTTATATATCTACCACAACTTTGATAGCTTTAAATATCTACCACAGTAAATCTAACTTAAATATTTGCAGAAAATTAATGTATGTATATATATATATATATATATATATATATATATATATATATATATATATATATATATATAAAGCACACAAACTTTATATATATATATAAAGCACACTAACTTTTATTCCAATCACCTATTGCAATGCACGTGATTTAAGATCATTTGAAATTTTAGATACATATTGTACGTAGTTTCAAAGGCAGTTAATAGCACTCACACATTTTGCAGTGCAACTTTTAAACTCGTAACCAGAAGTAAAAATACGGTAGAGTGTACAGAATTTATATTTGCTCTCAATTCTCAAAATTGTATCATTCTTATTTGTTCACTGTAACACTTAAGACATAATGGTCTTCGACTTTACAATTAATGTATTGCTTGTGTGATAACTGTCTCAAATAGGATGATATTTGTGGTAATTTTGTCTGCCGTTCAACTTTTGATGTTACTTCGATCTATTTCGTTTTTAACTTCAGATCTCTTGGACGGCCCGTTTTCCTCTCTGCCTAAGTTTAAACTCTTGAAGTTTGCCAAAGCAGGATAACGCATCAATGAATTAGAATATAACACTCGGTTTGCACCATGTGCATTGAATGCGAATCCTTTCTAGGGTTTCAGTTACTATTAGTACCACAAATAGAAACACCACTAATGTAATTTGTACTTGTTGTAGATAAGGTTGGAAAGTATTACATTTTATTTTTGGTTTATGTCTACTATCTGTTTTGGGGCCGAAGTACTTCCAGCTCTTTCACAGTTCACTCTTTTAAAATTCTACCTTCACCATTGACGTATGGCTGTTATAAGCCCGATTTTAGCAAACCATCTCCACGTTGAATTATTCCATGACAGCCTATAGTGACATTGAATATGGGTCGTCCCAAGAGTACTTACTACAACAAGGTGATCGGTGATGGGTTCATCTACATCACCGATCATGATTAAATGTTAAAAAACAACTAAAATTTCAACATCTACCATGGATTGCTCAAGTCCGACACGTTTTTTCTGAGACTTTGGCAATTGAAAGTAACTATGGAAAACATTCTTTTGTCATTAATGAAATCAAGAATCGTTTTTCTTATTGTTAAAAATGTACTCAACGATAATCGGCAAAATTCATCTTGCAAATATATGGTTGATGTATCATTTTTTCGACCATGATACAATGTATTATCATTGTCTTTTGGCAATAGATACAGTCCTTCAACACTAGTAACTCATGATAGATCAACATATAGAAATGGTAGAGAATAAGTCCTACTCATACTTGATTGAATGTTCTACCTTGCGATTTATGAATTGTCATGGCACATCTTGATACTAAAGGAAAATGATCTTTCGTTTTTCATTTATTGATTTGTTATTATTCGTGGCAATGATAGATAGTTCGATTGACTATTTTAAAGGTAAAATCCTCAGAAGAGTTTTCTACTTAAAACAACATCAAGATGTTTGATGAACTGAGAAGTGATGGAAAACTCTCCAAAAAGCAGAATTGGTTTAAGACAGATTAATATGAAAATTCTTCCTAGCACACCATGTATCTTCAATTTGTAGAACCCACTGTGTTACGTTAGAAAATATATTTAAGATTTAAACTGAAACTGTAATGAATCACAGATCTAATCAACAAAGCCATGTTGCTTAAATTTACCAAATTACTCATCAATAACAAAGAGCCACAGGATAGGTGAAAAAACACGTCACTGATGGCAACATGTTAAAACTTTACGAGATAGTTTAAAACGATTCAGTTCGACCAAAGCAAGACGAAACCGAAGCGTAGGTCAAATCCATTTAACGACAGTTTGATCAATGCTAAATTTAGTTTACGTCTCAATGATGTTAGAGACCCAACTGCTGTTGGAATAAAATTATTCCATGAGTGTCGAAAAAACCCAAAAGCAATATATGGTTAGAATAGTTTGAGTGAGTCAAGGTCTAATAAGAGAAAATCCCCGCTCTATTTTAAGAAGAAAAACTCCATTTAAATAACCTGTTTTATACGAAGCGTATATTTTATTGACAAAATAAGGTCTTAAGACTGTAACATTTCTTTACCATTGCAGATGAAAACGAATGACAATATGCAACCTTGAATTTTCTTTTATAGAGATTTGAATTTGACTTTCAATCAGTTGAAAATGGAATATGTATAAGCTCTGTTTGTTGTATTTGAGGTCACTCATATGTGGTGTATCCCTTATTTAGGATACAGATTAACTTAACAATAGCTCGAGTTAATAGTTATCAACTTTGACCCATATAAAATGATGCTATCACTTTTCCAAGAAACAAGAAGGAAGACCATGCGTAAAAAATCAATTTAAACGTTCAGTAAAGTTTGACATTATTCTAAACGAATACTTATATTCGCGAGACGCTATTATATCATACTATGAACGTGAAGTTTGTCCTTAAAAAATAACAAAAAATTACACTTTTAAATTTATTTTTCCCAATAAGAAGCAATGATTAAAAACTGAATGTTTTGAAAGTTTACGAAAAGGCTCATGGTTTCTATAGTAGGTTTTTGAATATAGATAAATCAATAAACGGGCTAAGTTGTAACATAGAACCAATTTTGAAGATTATAATTATGTTTTGCAATGTTATAAAAATCAATTAAGCTTTCGAATGAGTTAAAGCTTTGAAACGTCTAGGTTTTGATCACTAGCAACGTGTTTAGTTGTGTCAATAATATTTATTTCACGATTTATAAAAAACCAACCCAAAGTCATTTAACTTTGGTAAATTTCGCTTTGGGAAACGAATATTTATTACAGATTGGCACAATTTTACATTTTATTTTTCCACGGGCCAGACATCTTTGTTAATCTCTTCACCATAAAACGAACATATGTATAATTAAACTCAGAATCAGATACACATATAAAATACACCACAAAGCACTTTTTTACACGACTGTATTAAAACTTTTGTGTTTGATATAAAAATTTAAGCTTTTTCAGTGAAATGTGTATATAGAAGAAAATGAAGACTGCAGAATAAAGCAAAAACAAAGAAAGAAAGCTTTAAAAGGACCAAAGAGAAGCAAACATTTTGCTCTGTACTTACATACACATATAGATACATACATATACATATACACATTTTCATATTATATACGATTGTATTTATAGAAAAATGAAAGAAAAAACGAATGAAAAAGAAAAAAGTTTTCTTTAATTTTCCTTTTACCATTTTATTTTGTGCTTTACTGTTTCCTTTTTTTTGTTTTTGTTGAGTTTGTCAGTTTTCTGCCATCATCGAAAAGTAAAAAATATATTTCTCTGTTATACAACAGGCATTGTAGTGTTTCTAATATAAAGAGATCGAATATAAGGCGTTTTATATATTCAGAAGTGTATGAGGATAAATCTACTTTGTCTTTTCTACTCTCATATCTATATACATATGTACATGTAATATATGTATGAATATCTATGTAGGTTTCTGTTTACTGTATGTATGAGGAATATAAAAATAAAAAGGATAATAAGGAGATACATTCACCAATGTTACATATGGAGCTCTGGAGAACTGAATTTATATAATATAAAAAATATAATAAAAAAACGATAAAAAATTGGATACAGGGTGTGCTATAATGCGGTATTGTACGATACCAAATTTGCGTGTTTATAAATGTTTCGAATACTTAGTCGAGAATCCGATTTGTAAGAGCTTTAGCGGTTGTAGCTACCACTATATATGATAAAATTAAATAGTTGTATAATTAAAATAAGTTAGTATTATTTAAATAAATAGAATATGTAATTGAAGAGTTGTACCTTGGAGAAGAAAGAAGGTCTTCCAACTATTTCGAAGTTAGTGTTAAAAGTCCTCACTCACGCTAAAACCGAAGAATGGCTGTGGATCCGGTGTACGTAAACTATTTGAATACTACATAATTTTATTGAGGTCAGGTCTAAACAAATCACATGGAAGAAAATTTGGCCCATGTTTTCTGCATCCAAATAAGTTTAAATTTCAACATTAAGTTACAGTGCAAATTATAGACAGCGGACAATTGTTACTTCCAGCACAATCCAATTCTACTCGGATGGATGTATTCCAGTTGTGGCATTTAGAAAGAAACTAAATAGTATAATTCGTAAAAATTAATAAATCGATATTCCGAGAAAAGTATCTTGTAATTCACTAAAACCATCGCGACACGATTAGCATATACCTGTTGAAATTTAATAATATTTTCGTTCAAGGGGTCATTCAATACCGTCTTCAGATTCTAATGGACTCTTAGCGAATATCGACATGCAATTAAGTAAGTGTACAACTCATCATTAGAGCGTTACACAGTTTTATGACGAATATAGTTATTTCTACATATATAGGGAATTAACTGTACTCGGTAGCCATACTTAAATACTTAACCATTTGTCTTGGTGATATATACATTTTAACGCGGAATGTAATGTCATCTCTTTTTATTTTGGTCCTAATCATGTTGAGTACATAATGACATATCATACTTAGGTATTTGGTGGTGTTTGCATGAGAAAAATTCAGTATCACTGGTATTTCTTTGCGCAAACAATTTTACCCAACCTCTACCTTACCACAGCTTGACATAATTTTTATAGTTATTCATTAAATGTATGTTTGCTAATAATGTTTAAGATAATGTTTAAGAGAGATTTAATAATGTTTTAATCTCTCTACAGCTGGTTTGAGCCCGTAATAATTCCGAATCTTTTCCAGTTCACTTTTTACTTTATACCATATACTGAAACCATATTTGGGCTTACAGTTATAGAGAAATTAATTTACAGCCTATAGTATTGACATGACAGAATGATTTTCTAGAAAGCAGTTGCAAGTTCAGAATGAAATAATAAATGAAATGTCTGATTTCTGATCAAATTTCTTCTAAACATTGGTAGCTTTGGCTGATTTGAAATTTTTTCTCACAATCCAATTTATTTTGAAATATAAATTACAGCTTGCTCCAAAGAAATTTGGAACCAAAGATAATTATGAGACATCTGGAGGCAAGCACACTAATTTCATTTGAATATATAGGATTGTTGTTCAACTTATAGTTCAACTTAAGAAAGGAAATACAACTAACATGAGATAATGAATCCCTTATGAGAGTTTTAAGGTATAGTGATTTTTTGTTGTTGTTGTAGTGTTTGTGTGTCACTTAGGCTCTAATGGCCCATTGTGACTTCCCACTATATTATTGTACGTTTCGGCTATAGGTCCGATTTACGTAGAAACTATCTGCACATTGCATAGCTCCATGCCAGGATATAGTACTGACTTGGAAGATGGGACGGCACATGGGTTCTAACATCAACTGGGTCTCAGATGAATTCATTCTCACCACCGAAAGTATTCTGTACAATCACCGATCGATGAATTCTGTACAACGCCGTCTATTTAACTTTCTGAAGCCATGCAATGTTGACACTAAATTTTTTATGGCTTCCCATACTTCCCGAGTTGGACAAAGTTTAAATAATTTATTCGTTTCTGACTTCTAATCGTTTTTAAGAATATAAGAAAAGTCATCAAAATGTAAGAAAAGTCTAGATTCTAATTGAGTATCATTTTTTTAACGGTTTTTACAGGCCATTATTGACCCGTACCGTGTCAACAATCTGACTCCATCGGTTTTGATCACGAGCCAGCTCTTCAAACCGTTGAAGACAGTTTGCAGATGCCAGATCGCTCTCTACGCCATGGAGCCATCGTCGCCGACAGCGACCTCTTCGCCTACTATTCGCTGTATCATTCGGTTCGGATCAGCACGCAGAACGTGTCCGAGCCAGCGTACTCGCTGTCCTTTAAATTCATGCACGATATCAGGAATATGCCTTAAATTCCTGATCTCGTGATTGGAAAGAACTCGGTAAGTGCCATCGACGTCGCGTTTTGGGCCATATATCACACGCATGATTCTTCTCTCGAATGTTAGAAGCCATCTTTCGTACTCATCCGTCAAGGTCCAACTCTCACATCCATACATGACAACGGGTCTAATCAACACTCTGTACAGTTTCAGCTTATCCGTATTTGCAAGATATTTTGATTTCAGCAGTGGACGTAGAGGATACAAAGCACGATTGCCAGCGGCAAGGCGAACCTTGATATCCTCTCCCACACTTGTATCGTGAGTAATGGGAGATCCAAGATACTTAAATCTCATCACTCCTTCAAACGTGTGGTTACCACTACTGAAATCAGTTGCATCTTGGTCTCGAAAACCATAGATCATATATTTTGTTTTGGACTCATTAATTTTGAGAACAACGGAAACTGAACACTGTTCCAGTGGATCAAGTATCTCTTTCACTCCGTTGCCATTTAATCCAATCACACAGATATCATCTGCATATGCAAGAAGTTGATTGGATTGTTAGAATAAGATATTGTCCTGAAGTGTTTCACTTTTACAAAGGATGTATTCCAACATGAGATTAAAAAGTATCGAGGACAGCGCATCACCTTGTCGAATACCAGTTGTGTTTGGAAAAGTTCTCGATAGCCTGTTCTCAACTTTAACACAATATTGTGATTGCGTTACTGTCATTTTACAGAGATGTACATATTTTTTTGGTATTTCTAAATATTCAAGCGCATACCATAGCCTCTCTCGGTTGATCCAGTCATAGGCTTGCTTGATATCTAGGAATACCTGGTGTACATCGCGAGATGTTTCGTAGTACTTGGAGAGAATCATCCGTAGCGAAAAAACTTGATCAGTGACTGACCGATTTGGACGAAATCCTTCTTGGTAGTCACCGACAATTTCCTCCGCCGGAGGAGTAATTCTTCCCAAGATGATGTATGACAGTAACTTATATGCTGTGCAAAGGAGAGCTATACCGCGATAATTTTCGCATTTCAAGCAATCACTGAATATCATATCACTATCATTCTTGAAAATTGGGCATAACGCGGCCACTTTCCATTCTTCGGGCATAACTTCATTTCGCCATACCAATCTAACAAGGTCGAAAAGACAGTTCCACAAAGTGAGTCCTCCGAATATCAAGAGCTCTGAATTACTGCAATCAACTCCTGGTGAACGATTTTTCTTTAGTCTTTGCATGGCCATTGTGAATTCCTCATAGGATGGATCGTCAATGAACATTTCTGCGGTCTGTTTTCGTGGGTTCAAATACAGCTTGTGATACATGTGGAACATTAAGTATAGGTCAGAAAAATGTTCACGCCATTTATCGAGTACCGCATCGACGTTAACACAGAGGTTTCCATCCTGGTCCCGAATGGTAGTTGACCGAGATCTTAAGGTATGGTGCAATTCGGTGATTCTTTTAAGGAAACCACGCGAAATGTGCTCATTGCTGAGTTGTTGTACTCTTAAGACGTTTAGCTGTCCTCCTTGCAAAGACTGCTTTGTTATTCCTTGCAATTGTAAACGGAGTCTGCGCTTCGTTGTGGGCTATATTGCTCGTTGCTCAATAGCAAGACGACACTCCTCATCAAACCAATCATTTTTGGGCTTAGTTTTAACTATATACCGATAACGTGCTGGGCAGCATCGACAACCGAGGTTTTTAATACTTCCCAGACACTTTTCACATCATCAGATTGGTAATTGGATCGCATTATGCTATTGGTGACAAAATCTTGATAGTTTCGTTGCGTTTCTTCATTTATCAGACCTTCACAAGAGAATCGCGTTTTATATTCTTCTGTTCTCCCTGACTTGTATGAAAATTTCCATCGTAGCTTTGGAGTGACCAGATAATGATCAGTGCCAACGGATTTGGTTGACGACCGATACGATCTCACGTCTTGGGCAACCCGAGCCCGCCCTTTTGAAATCAACACATGGTCAATTTGCCTTTGGGATGTTTTACGTAGATGTGTCCATGTTTCCAAATGAATGTTTTTATGAGGAAAGAAAGTGCTCTAGCATTAAAGTCACCAATCACCAATCTGACATCTGACAGCACAGCCTTTTTTAGTGTAAAAAGTGTACCGATCAAATGGCGCGGTTTTTAAAGTTGTGGCAATTAGAACGAAAAGTACCGTGTTCCAATCCCGATAGGGGTAGGATGCAATTGAAATTTTTCTCGAGTTCGATTCCCGGAGTGGTAATCAAACATCAATCACGATTGGGTGTTTTTAATCTATTTGTATGTGGGTTGAACCGTGGGCCCTTGAGTTCTAGAATTATTTCTGCCTTCTTTAATTTTTTTATGCCAGGGTACTTACTGTTACTTTATTTAATACATAATATCAGGAATTATCAATAAATCTTTGATGAGAACTGACATTGTCATGATCGTAGCGTTTTGAGTTATTTACAAAACATGCATGAACTACTTATGAATGCCATATACTAACTCAGATTCATCCGGTAAGGTTTTAACCACTACTTCATACTGAATAACCCTTTGTTTATTGCTATCGGCATACGCATATTCAGAATACCAACGACACCAGTATTGCTGCCGCAACCCAACGAGCACCCTGATCAATTTATCAACCCTAGCCTCTATTGCTTTCACAATCGATGTTAACTAGATATCCGAATATGTACAAGTCAAACAATAACCCCAAAAGCGTAAATATTTTTAACGTTTGTGCTTAACTCATATTTTAGAATACAATAAATAAATTTATCAACAGATAGTCATTTTCAATGGATGAACTCGTATTTAAAAAAAACATCTGATGTAATTCTGTTTTTACACATAGATGTCACTAATGATTTTTTACGTTTTATTTTGTTAAAAAATTGGTGTCAAAAATACAATTATTTACATATACAATTTTTTTAATGGTAAATAATGTAACGTAATTTACGTGCACATCATACTGATCCTAATTATTAAATAATTTTGGTTTAATAATTTTGACGGATTAACGCATAAACAAACTGTGTGAACTATTTAAATTCTGCAAATATATTCCAAAAAAAATAAATTATATTAGGAGTTCAGAGATAGAATTATTATTTTTTAATTTGTATATAATTTGAAATGATTGTAATAAATCTGAATATAATTTGAAATTATTAGAAGTTATATTAATTTGTTTTGTTGATTACAAAGAAAATTATTATTTCTGATTCAGACAATACCTTAGAATTTGAGAGCATTGGGTTAAACATTAATATGAACCATCCAAACCCAAGCTATATTCTATTCTGCAAAGTTTTGATGGGAAAGTACTGACAAATCTTATATATTCATACAGGATGGAAATAGAAATAATGCAAAACTACAAGATTTCACTGTGTTCCGTAATAACAAAATAAAGAACTCGACCTTGATAAAAATGTTTAATAACTGAATAAGACTTAAGGATAAAGATAATTTATATGAATTGAATCAATTAATTTAACAAATTATGTATAAATCGACTTAGGAGTCAAATTGACACCACTTGAACAATCACACTCACATAATATTTATACGACTGTCATAAAGCCTGCGCGAATGAAGACAAGCGGTTACTACTATAAATCCACATCCATACCAGTATTATAATAAATTATGTTTGCGTGTCATCACATTCATTGAAAAATTATAATCAACGTAATTTATATATATATTATACGCCTTGATTCAATTACAATCATTCATTCATTGTACACAATCCACTTCTGTCTTATTCTTAGTTATGTACGTTATATTATTTCAAGTCTGTTTCTACTTATTGCTAAACATTAGTCGACATATTTTAATTTTTGTTTTATCATATCACTCGCACATGAATAATTAAATAAAAATTATTTAAATTTAATTAATTGATTTAACGTTGTTTATATATACGCAAGTATTATAAAAATACAAAACGAAAAATCAATAAAACTGTTTATCATGCATGGAAAATATTTTCCCCGTACTCGCTCTTTTATTTTCACCCATAAACGAGCAATCTACCTATACATTATATAAAACTGTTGTTGAGGTTAATTAATTGGATAATACCACTCTACCGCTGGTAAGTTGAAGTAGTTGTAATAATATTTTCGATAAAATGTAATTAAATCAATTATGTGTTACTAAGCACAGATTTACTTCCGACGCGGTCGTCTTAGCGCATCGATTCAATCATTTTAAATGCCATTCACATTTGTATAAGTATGTACACAATCAGTGATAAATTAATTACACATTTTATTTAAATTAAATTGTTATTTATTGAATCATAAATTCATTACAATAAATAATAAAAATAGTTTTTATATTTATAAACAAATGGCCATGATAGTTTAATTGCGCGCAACATCAAAACACAACTTTTTGTAATGTGATTTATTGAGAATTGTTAGGAATGCAAATATTTTCAAATGCATACACATGATGTTAGTGATTTTAATTGCCTAATCATAGTGGTTATAGTTGTTACATTTAAAACTGTCAATAAACACCTGTGAATAATTTCATTCGCCGTATACCTTATAACCTTAATAATGATTTCAAAAGAAGTATGCGATAAAAACAAGTGACATGTGTACTCTTAGTTAAGTCTCGCTATCAAGCAGGATTTTGAATTTTCTATACCTAGATTCATCGTCTGATCATTCACTTGCAGTAGTAATATGCTGCAAAATATTATTTAAGAAACTCACAGGACATCCAGGAATTTTGTTCAAGAAAAAGAAAAACCAATTCGTCCAGAAATATTTAAGTGTACTTCGAAGGGCAGGTATCTATTTGTTTGTCTACTACCAAGGTAAAAAACGAGTTAAGTCAAATCCACCGTTAAACTATCTAGTGCCGTGGTTCCCAACCGCCGGTCCGCGGACCGCCGCCGGTCCGCGGACCGCCACCGGTCCGTGGAAGAATAACAACGGTCTGCCACGTTATAGTTTCCTACTTATAGTTAGTATGAGGAATATAATATACATATAGTTATAATATAATCTTTGACTCCTCGATACCATGCCGATTATTTAAAATTCGGGCTCATTGAACTCACAAGAGGTGAAGTTGATTCTCCAAGACCTCAATGTATTGTATGTGGCGACATTTTGTCAAATGAAAGTATGAAGCCAGCTAAACTCATTCGACACCTTAAAACTAAGCATCCAGTGTTGGAATCAAATTCAAATGATTTTTTTACCGTAAAAAATTAGAGTTTAAAATTCAAAAAAGTTCCCTTACTTGCAGTTTTTCAAGTGATAAATATTAAGTAACATTACGTATTGCCAAATGCAAGAAACCATACACAATTGCAGAAGATTTAATTAAACCCTGTTTAGTTGATGTATGTGAGGAAATTTTAGGTGCAACAGCTCGAGATAAAATGAAGAAACTTGCTCTTTCTAATAATACAATTATACACGCAGACTTATCTGCTGATATTGAAGATCAGATAATTCAAAACGTCAAACACTTCATTTATTTTGCAATACAATTGGACGAATCTATACTGATGTGTCGAATAAAGCCATACTATTATGCTTTGTTCGATATATTGATTACAAAATTAAAGATATAAAAGAAGAAATTTTTTGCTGTCTTGAGTTACCTTCTCACACGACAAGCTCTGAAATCTTTAAGACTATCGATGATTATATAGACCTCCATTCTCTTGATTGGAAAACCTGCGTTGGGTTATGTACAGATGGAGCAGCAAATATGACCGGTAGACATTCTGGAGAAGCAAAGAAAATTAAAGAAAAAGCAGCTCTCGAAATGGTATTTATTCATTGCATGATACATCGCGAGAATTAAGCTTTTGCAGCTAATGTGATCACAATTAAATGCAGTTCTTCAGGAATTAGTGAAAATTGTTAACTGTATTAAAAATAATGTACTAAATTCAAGATTGTTCACGATTTTGTGTCAAGAAATGGGATCTGATCATGAGCATTTACTACTGCATGCAGAGTTACGTTGGCTTTCCAGGGGAAAAGTTCTCAAAAGATTATTTGAATTGAAAAACGAATCTGAAATTATTTTAAAATAGAAAAGGTGTAATATTGTTGATGTCATATCTGAAAAAATTTGTTAGCTAAACTCGCATATCTTTCAGATATATTTGCACTCATCAATGAGTTAAATTTAAGCATGCAAGGAAATATGACCACTATTTTCAATTGACGCATTCAAAACAAAACTTAAAATATGGCAAATTAAGATAAAAGAAAATAATTTTGAAATGTTTCCGAGTCTAAATGAATTTATTTTGACTTAAGGTGTTGTTACTGCAGCCTTTTAACATATTATTTCAGAGCACTTAGCATCTCTAGTATAAGCTTTTGCTAATTTATACCCCGCAGAAGTAGATAAACGTTCAGGAAATGTGTGGGTTGCTAACCCTTTTGTAGAACACCAATGCAATAAACTGACATATGTATGAAGAAAAGTTTGAACTTAGTTCAGATTTAATTTCAAAATCGTTATTTGCAAACATGAGTTTAGCTCAGTTTTGGATACAAATAAAGGAAGAGTACCCAGCATTATTTCAAAAAGCTGTAAAATTAATATTACCATTTGCAACGACATATTTATGTGAATCGGCATTTTCTGCTATGACTGTCATAAAAACCAAACAATGCAATCGTCTGCTTATTAATTAAACCTTGCGTGTTGCTGTTACTAATATAAATCCTCGAATTACCAAATTAGTAAATGAAAAACAACAACAACAGACACATTAACATAATTAAAATGATCCAAAATACACTTCTTTAATTTTAGAATTATTTTTATATGAATTTAAATAAAAACATTTGAAATATACCATGATCGTATACTTAAAATGTACATTTATTTAAAATATTAACGCCGCAAAATTTACCGGTCCGCACCCATGTTAGGGTTGGAAACCACTGAGTGGATATTGAGTGAGAAGCATTCTCAAATTTAAGAGATAAAGTACAAAAAACATAATCAAACCATATAAGTTTCAAAAAAACTCTAGGGTACGATCATATTACATAAGTTTAATTTATACGATTAAAGGTAAACTGATTAAAACTAATAACATCCAAACATTCAACGCGGCAATGCAAATTGGTTAAATCGCACAAAAATGAAAACTAACACTTATCACAATGATCAAAACTTGGCAAACGCATCATATAAATATCAATATATCACCCAAAAGACGTGTTGCTACAGTAAGGCTATTAGCAGCATATAAATCTATATCTTAATTATTATTATATGGACGCCATATTTGGACCATCATAAGCTAGATCACAATGTAAATTGGAATCAAAACAATATACTTTATAACGAAGTCTTTTTAATGCGGGAATGCAGAACTTCAAAATTTAAATCAATTTTCTTCTAACTTCTTATAAAACAAACTTTGGAAGAGAAGGTTTTTTAAAAAACTTTGTAGTTTATAAGTATTGTTTTTGTGACGTGAATCTGGTTAGAGAAAGATAATTTAAGTGTAGAATTTTGTAGGAACTAAGAGATCTTGAATAGACCTTAATCTTTAAAATTTTCTAGTGATTAAAATGATTTTATCATCAGTACTGTTGAGCTTGAGGAGTCATTACAAACCAAACATCAGGAAATGAGGCTGGATTATAAATGCCTTACAAACATTATGATCTACTCAAGTACGTAGGGTTATTCTGTATATATTAACGTGCATTTACTAAGAGGAAACACATTTTCAGGTAAAAAGAAATGTTGCCATTATTTTAAATGCGCCCAATGAACTGCTTCACGTTATATATTAAACAAGTGTTTAGTGACTGATACTAAGTTGATAAAAAATCGTTTTGTTACCTGCTATTCATAATCTTCATATTCACCGCTAAACGCTCAAGTCACCAAGTCCTTTCTATCATGAGATATTAGCCCTGTAAGCTACAAAATTATATTTTTAATTTAGTTTATATCTGATAAAACTCAATCATACATCATACACCAGTATACTCGTATCAACTTCTAGCAGACATACGATTTAGCAACATTTACTTTTATATGTTTTATTTAATTTTGAAAGGTGCTTGATTGATATCTTGGACATTATATATCCTGTAAAGTTAGGGTTACCATACAAGAATTATACACTTATACAATAATTATACACTTTAACTAAAGCTTTCGCAAAGCATAACATTCATATCTCGCGAAATTCCGTACTCTTCGATTGATGTAAGATCCAGTAACAGTAAGATATATAATGAGTTAGTAAAATATCAATGATAAACGATCATTTACAAAAAAAAATCCAGGAAACGGCTAATGGAATACAGATACAAATGACCTGCTTTTATTGTATTTCTGTGCCCGCATCTACAAATGAGATTAGTTTGTTAAAGCATGGACAGGAAATTTAATGTGCTAATCTATTCTTTTTATCATTCATATTCACCAACACCTGTATTTTTGTTTGGATGATGATGCGATCCAAGAGTTCCCCAGCTGCATTATACTCCATCACTGATCGTAATGAGGATATGAAAAATAACCTTTTATGCAATTGCTATAGAATTCAAACTAAGTATTTTCCGCTCCAAAAAAAATTGGTTAAACTATAATATACAAAACTGCCTCATAATAATGATTTCCCAAATTTAAATCCAAACAAAATTAAATGTGTCTTAACTAAAAGTTATTTTAGTTTAGACACATTGGATCGTGAATTTTATATTTAAGTTCAGCTTCAGACAAATTCTTAGACAATTTAAATATATGTATGATGAGCATATCTGGTTCAAGTTCTATAAAAGATATCTCACAACTCTATTAACTATTTTGGTTAGACTATCTGCCATTTCGATAACTATCGATAACTTCTATACTCAGTTCTCAGAAACTAAAGTGAAATTTTGGAAAACTAAACTACAATTTCAAATTTTGACCGAAAACCACAAAAGAAGTGCAAAAACACGATCAATCAATCTAGTCACTTTATCGGATATACCATAAAAATACTTCAATCATCCAATATTTGAGCATAATTTCAATCGATTCTTCGGATGTATTAGTACTTAAGTTAACAAGGTACAGAAATCAGTAACCGAATGGTATTGAACGAATGCTATGTTTATTGTGTTGAACAAAATAAGGGCTTCCGTTTTAATAACAATTTCTTCGCCCAAATATCTCATACGTTGGAATTTTCATAATATTATTTACAAGTGAGGATTCCTGCTTTCTGACTGCATAGACTTCAAAACCCAAAGCAAATATTTTAAACTTATATGGTGAGGCTTTCTGCAACAGGTAAATGAAACATCGACGCCAACATAATTAAGTCAGTAAGTGAAGAACTGGCGAATCATGATTACACTTAAAATATCATTTGAAGGCTCCTCGATCCATGCACTCTTCCAGAAAATCCTGAAATATCATCCTTGAGTGAGCATGTATGATCGTCTTCCTAATTATTGCAGGGGCTCTGGTGAAGGCGATTGAAGAAGTCTTGAGCCTGTTGTGATATAGTATGTTATTCACAGTTGATAACATAATCTATGTTATCTATATGAATCAGTTTCAGTTATCTCGATGGTCGCGTTGAATTACCATACATCTCATAACGAGATGGGTAAGTATTTCAACATCAAGGTAGCGCAAAAGCATTCATTGGGCTGATCACCTACAATGTGCACCAATGCGTATTGATTGTTCGTAAGGTCTTAGTTAAGATGCGGTTAGGACCTTAATTAAGTAATAAATTATTAACTATAATATAAACTGGTTTTTATGCTATGTAAAATATATTACAATTTTGATTGATAAAAATAGTGATTACGACACTTTGTTATAACCTATTTATTTTGATATTTTTATGATTTTTCGCCCATGAAATTTGTACGCATATTTGATTACAGAGCGAACAATAAATAATTTACATTATTGACAAATAGCATACAATACATTTCGACCATAATCATCCCGCACGTTCATGTGTAGACATTGAAGATCACAATATTGCGCTTAATTAGTTAGTAACACGTATAATATACCAAAAATGAATCATCATAAAATATTCATTCGCGCGAGATAAACCACGACATCGCATAAAATTTTTGTTTTTTATCAATTCATTGCGCTGCTTTACTTGCGTTATACATTTTCTTTGTAATTTTATTTTATTTAATTTTTCTCACATGTCAATTCTATAAACCATACATACAGCTTATGGAATTCTCAAGGAAAGCAAAATATCTATATGTACTGATGTACATATGTACATACCTACGTACATAAGTATATAAGAAAAAATTAAGATACATTTTGTTATTTTATTTATATATTATACATAGTATATATATATATATATATATATATATATATATATATATATATATATATATATATATATATATATATATATATATATATATATATATATATATATATATTATGTACGTATTTATTGTATTTTGTAAGGCACACAAAATAAGACGAAACAACAAAATATATAAGACGGCAAGAAGAGAATTTCATTTCTTTGAAAATAATCAAAATAAGAACAACAAAAATTATGTGTACACACAAAGCGATATATGAAGGGATTGAAAACGATCATCATCATCATCAACAGTAACATCATCAGCATCATCGTCATTATTATTATTATAATCAACATCATGTTTTTCTTTGTATTTTCTTTTATTTCGTAATTTTTTTCTTCTAAAAATGAAATAAAAATTTCTTACACGAATGAATTTCGAGTTCTGTACTATTCGTTGTGTCTTAGATGGTATATACACGTACAACAGTACGCTCTACATAGAGATATAAATATTTTGATTCCTCCTAGCTCTCTAAATGTTCTAAAGAATTGCTATGAATTTTTTATTACTATTTTTTTCCAATTTCTATCAGTAAATTGTTTTCGCGTTGCGCACGTCATTTATGCTCGTAACTAACATATAGTATGGTGAAATGTTGAGTAAACTTAACTAAATTTGGATTGTTGTGTGCTTGTGTGTGTTCGATCTTTCCAAATGAGTTTGGGCCGAAGGGTTCACGATTCCTATTTAATTTCACGATTCAAATTTAATGCCGTTTCCAGTGCCAGCCAAATCATGGACGTCCGATTTACGTACACTATTTTGAAATTTCGTCACTGGTATGTTATACATAATGAAATATAAAATTATATATATTAACTATACCACTCGTAGAACTTTCGTTTGGGAAGCTTAATTCCCTTGAAACCGTACTAAAACTGAACACTATACGTTCACGAAGGAATTTTCGAAGCCTTTCTCTTATTAAAGCCGGCTTCCATCGACATGTCACACCCCAAAATCTCTCGGTTCCCGTTTTTTTCCTGCTCAGACCACAACTAATTTTAAATTGTAAAAATATAAGTAAAAAGAATGATAAGACACATATTAAGATGGAACCAGTTCACAAAAAAGACACACAATCTTGTATTATAGGAAACAGAAGGAGTAAGGAGGATGTCCGAACTTCGTGGCAATATAATTATACACTGAAAAAAAATTGTTCACACGAATCAAAATTACATTCACATTGAAAAGTTCCTTATCAATATATAACCGACAAAGATTCCTGAGATTTACGAATTTATAACTAGCTAAAAAGTTCAACAATATATTATCAATAAGAAAAGTGAATTTATCGATTGAAATATTTTATATTTTGGTTTCAACAGATTTCTTATTTAATAATTCTGTTAAATTAACATCATATGTTTCATTAAATGCACATAAGTATGTTATAGCAATTTATGAATTTAATTTAAATAAATAAAAATACATGCTTAAAAATATATTATAAAAGAAAAAGCTTTCTTAATTTCTAACATTTTCCGGGAAGGGAACATTCATTTTAAACTTCTCCGTCTATAATCATCCCCCCCAGTTATTATAATAAGTCAATCATTTTGTTTTTAAGGCCGGTTTGGGAGTAGAGATTTTTGGGTTTATTGCTAAGATCTATCTCCTATGGATGCAATTTTCATTTTTATGGTAGGTTTTCTTACCGGAGTTGTAATATAATTCGTTGTTGCTCTTTTGTTTAATGTTGTAATTCTGCTTTGACCGGGTTTCGATGTGTCGGATGACGTCATAATAAAAAGCTGTGCGTTTGAATACATCAAATCCATCTTCTTCAGGCGTATGTTACCTGTTTTGAAGTTCAATTATTATATATATACTTTCAGTCGAGTACGTTCAGTGATAGCGAATTACAATAATTTTCGCGAAATATCGGCCATTTTCACAAATTTCTATTTTCTTATTGATCTAGATTAATGTTCACTTTAATAGCAAACTGATCAGTGAGAATATTAAACAAAAACTGATTAATTTATCATATAGAATACATTTTTATCATCCTGATAAAATATTGTTAAGAATAATGTTCATTAAGAATAATAGAAAATTATATTTTTGTTGAAAAATGTAATATTTTAATTCGAAGGTGTAACTGTAATATTTTAATTCGAAATGAAAATAAATTATCAGAATGAAGTAATTTTTTCAAAATAACAATAAAAATACTGACAAATATTTATCAATATTTTTGTCGCTAAAATTTGACATATTGAGTGGTATAGTTGGTTCAGTGTATCATCGCGATACCGTATAGTTGACTATAGATAGAGCTTTCCTACAATATTTTTTCAATGTTCCATTATTGTGAACCAGAATTGGACAAAAATATATAAAACACACCTGTTGAAATATACTACTATTCGATCATTGAGATTGAGTAAACATTGACCAAACAATTGCGCTTGGAGTTTTGAGTTATTTTTAGCCTCAAAACACGCTCGGTACTTTAAAAGTAATAAATTTGGTTATTTTTTTTGTCGAATCGAGATACATTAAATAGCGGTTATGCAGTTCAACACGTTTATATAAAACTCAATTTTCAGATTATCTATAGAATACGTTAAAGATTTATTTTTAAATTAATGAAACATAATATCACAAATTTTATAAATTTAAAGATACAATACCCTTTTGAGGATTAATAAATATTTGATGGATATTAAAATTTTAGTGAATATGATGAAAGATCTTATTAAAATAATAGCTTAAGGTGGTTCTAAATATGTAGATGAAAAGGTCTTTGCAATCAGCTCCTTTACATATAGCAAAACCCATAGCCTGTCGTCTGAGCTGGTCATGTTTGAGGCAGTGGTCAAAGGTGTGGGTGGTCTGGAATTGCTTTAATACCTCTCGTAGTAACTAGAGTACACCTAAACTAACTGTACAGAGCTAAAGGAATTAACGTGAAACAAATTTCATATGTACTGTAGAACAGCGTTTGTCAAAAATGAATTTGCTAAATGAGCTGTGCTTATTAAAAAAGTCATTTAACTTAAACGTATACAAACACAACAGGATGATATGACAGACTCAGTAAGAGACTTCTTCTGGAAGTTAGGTTAGGTTAGGTTGAGAGGTTGCTACAGCACACTTAGAGCGGCGACGGTCCGTTGTGATACCACAGGATTTTACTCCTCTTTTACCCCTATGAGAACCAGTTTGAGCTGCTTACGTAGCGTAATAAGTCTCGCACATTACAGTTTTCGAGATCAGAAAGGCAGTCCATTAAAAACTTACCCAAATATTCATGTCTTTTGTGTGCCAAAGTCGGGCACGAGCATAGGAGGTGGACTACCTTCTCTTCCTCCTCCTCGTCCCTACAACTTCTGCAAATATCATTTACTTCCAAACCCAGTCTTCTCGTATGTGCCCCAAGAAGACAGTGTCCTGTGAGTATCCCCACGATCGTTTTAAGTTCACGTCTTCGTAGGGAGATAAGTGCCTTTGAGCGTTTCAAGTTCAGCTTAGGCCAGACTTGTCTTGAAACTCTACATGAAATGGTGTCCGTCCACCTATTGTTCGCTGAGGCTTCCGCCTCTTTTTTAAGCACAGTCCTGAGTGCGTTAATGGGTCTCCCCAACTTTGCCCTTTCCGGTATCAGTTGGAGAGTCGTACCGTGCCTCGCTAGTTCGTCCGCTCCGCAGTTTCCCATGATGCCTGAGTGGCCAGGGACCCAGATTACCTGGATGTTGAAATGCTCACTCATCTCATTTAGAGACGAGCGGCAACTCAACGCCACTCTAGACGTTAGAGAAACAGAAACCAGCGACCTGATTGCCGCCTGACTGTCCACATAAATTGCGATATCCGTCGAGGATACCACATTATGTCTCAACCAGTTCAGAACCTCCTCAATCGCTATCACCTCTGCCTGGTACACGCTGCAGTGATCAGGGAGGCGAACTGCTATATCTACCTCTAATTTATCACAGAAGACTCCAAGCTTCTACTTTATCGTGTAGCTTGGAGCCATCCGTAAATAACTGCAATGCTTCCGTTTCAGCTGCCAACCCACTCGCCCAAGATTCCCTTGAGGGGCAGGTAGTTCTGAACCTTTACTCGAAGCACAAAGTCGGTGTAACATAGTCTAGATTCGCCAGTTCTTTCCTCAGCGATCTGACTATCGTCGAGTGTCCTGTCTGAAGACATTTCCACTGAGATATGACTGATAGTCGAGTGGCAGTAATCGCCGCCATCTGCTTACCATAAATGTCCACGGGGAGAAGGTAAAACAAGACCTCTAAGGCACTTGTAGGTGTTGGCCCCGCTTATAAGCATGCAGGCCGGTTTTTGCACCTTCTCAATCCTTTTCCTATATTTTACTTTATAAAAAGCTGGCCACCACACGCTCACTCCATACATAAGTACAGGCCTTACTACGGAAGTGAATAGGCAGTGTATCACCTCTGGCGACAGGCCCCATATTTTTCCGATGGCGTTTCTACTCGAGTACAACGCGATATTGGCCTTGTTTACTCTTTCCAGAATGTTGGGCTTCCAGCTAAACTTACTGTCCAAGGTTACGTCTAGAAATCTTGCTTTGTCCGTAAGAGCTATAGTCTGTTGCCATTTAGTAGAGGTGGATCTACTACAGGGATTTTATATTTCCTAGTAAATAGTACCAGTTCAGTTTTGGACGCGCTAATTGCCACTCCACATCTTATGGCCCTTCTAGAGGTTTCTGACGTAAAAATTTGTGGCTCTCCTAAAAAAAGGAATAAACTTCTCGCACAAGAAAACCCACCAGGAAGATAGGCCAAACTAATTTGTTTAAGACTACTGAAGGAGACAAAAGCACCATCGGTAAAATGCCTCATATTTGCCTAAAATTACTTATTTGACACCTTCCCTGCCTTTGTTGACTTGCCGATTTTTCAAATCTCACCGTAGATATTGTATGAATGTTATATCGAGATACTCAAAAAACCCAACCACAAAGTATATTATTACACGTATAAAAAATTATCCCAGGAAAATAAAAACTTTACTAAAGGTCTTAGCAAGCATATCATGAATCTATCAAACTATCGTCATATATCTTGTTCACGTGGTTCATAGTGTAGTGTAGTGTAGTATCTCACCACGTAAACAAAGAAAAAACACTATCGTAGTGTATTATGAACTACGGTCAAAATGCTGCAGTGTAGTGTAGTGTAGTTGCAACTATGCACCATGAGAACACTTATCGAAGTTTAGTATACTATCTTTTGACAGTTGTGGTTTGTTAAAAATTTTAATTCAAAATCATTCGGAATTGAGATCGTGTTATTGAAAAATAAAATTGATATTGATCATGACAATGATGACAATAATTTAAATTTAGGAAACAGAAGAAATTAAAACTTTTTTAACACCAACGCCAAGCAAACAAAACATTGAGAATGGCAAATATGGTGAGTACAATATTTCAACAACAGGGGCATATTGGTAGAGTTACTACACTACACGTTCAGGTGAACGGTCAAATGCTGTAGTCATAACTTCGCTACACTACACTACGAACCACGTGAACAAGATATATATATATATATATATATATATATATATATATATATATATATATATATATATATATATATATATATATATATATATATATATATCAATATGTTTCGGTAGCATTTATTTTATAAATAAACAAATATACATATATATATATATATATATATATATATATATATATATATATATATATATATATATATATATATATATATATATATATATATATATATATATATATATATATATATATATATATATATGCTTACTGTACTGTGTAAAAAAACCGGACAGTTTGAATTTCTATAAAAACGTTAAATATTGCCTAGTATTTTTACTATTGTTTAGATTCCAATTTTTAGATTGTATTTTTAATTCATTAGAACTCTGAAAATATAAGTCGTTTAAGTTATGTTTATGGACAGAGAGCTTTTAGTATAAAAAAGCGAATAAAGTACTTAAACTCGACGTTAAAACATGCAACAAATTGAGCCACCAAATTTACTGCAGAAAATCAAATTTTGAGATATCTTAATTTTGAAATTATTATTGCATGGAACAACCTCACAACCTCAGTGTTAGCGATTTAAAGCATATTCAAAAACAAATACTGAGAAATTGGGTTGACATTTAAGTTTTTATCATAACTAATGATGTAGCAGATCTCTGTTAATCATTAAAACTTCAAATAGGGAAAGAAATAAACATTTTTCGTAATGTTTACTTTATTTAACGATTGTTTTAGCTTAAAAAAATTACTACAAGTAATGTAAAAATTATTAGCAAAACATTTTATCATTTTATCGGCTTTCGAAAAATGGTGTAAAATTACCACAAATAACTACTACAGATAGCCAAACTATATGGAGAAATCATGTATACTAGACTGAAATAAGGGGAAATAATTGTACCCTGGATGAAAAGGCTATAATTAAATTTTATTGTCTCTTTCATTGCTTTAGCATTGATGTTACGATAAATAAATGTTTGTATATAAATTTTGTTTAAAATATGAGAACTCATTTACTGTCCTGAATGAAACTAATCGCAGTGGCATGAAACATTTATTTGATTTCATGCATGTATTTGAACTTAGTTTTATAGATTTGAATGAATTTTATTTATCGTAATATCAATGGTAAAGGAATGAAAGAGAAAATAAAACTGAAATATAGTCCTTTCATCCAGGGTACAATTATTTCCCCTTATTTCAGTCTAGTATACATGATTTTCCCATATAGTTTGGCTATCTGTAGTAATTATTTGTGATATTACCACAAATAATTACTACAGATAGCCAAACTATATGGAGAAATCATGTATATAGACTGAAATCAGGGGAATTAATTGTACCCTGGAAGAAAAGTCTATATTTGAGTTTTATTTTCTCTTTTATTCCTTTACCATTGATATTACGATAAATAAAATTCAATCAAATCTATAAAACTAAGTTCAAATACATACATGAAATCAAAAATATGTTTCATGCCACTGCGATTAGTTTCATTCAAGACAGTAAATGAGTTCCTCATATTTTATATAGAATTTATATACAAACATTTATTTATCGTAATATCCATGCTAAAGGAATGAGAGAGACAATAGAACTCAAATATAACCTTTTCTTCCAGGGTACAATTAATTCCCCTGATTTCAGTCTATATACATGATTTCTCTATATAGTTTGGCTATCTGTAGTAGTTATTTGTGATATTACTACAAATCGTTATCGGACAACACTAAAAAAGTAATACAATTTTCGATAAAGAACAACAGTGATTTGCCGGGCTGTTTCACGAAAATATACAAATAGCAAGCCATAAATAATAAATAAAATAAATTATTCTTTAAAAACAAATGAAAATTTCGTCATGAATGTTACTTCATTTTGACTTAAACCGCTAAAGCACGTATGTATTTATCCGGCGCCATTTTGGAAAATACTTATCCGGAATATGCTGATATCATTTATTGTTACGGACTTTTTGACGGAAACTCCGACGTAACTCGAAGTTAATAATAATAATTCAACAACGTTTTCCCGATTGCCGACACATCTCCGCCGAGTGTCTTTCGATCTACTTAGTCGCATTTCTAAAACAGGCAACGTACCTAAGCTAGGATGAGGAAGCGATTATTCAATATTTTACTGACGATCCAAACACGTCAACTGGCATTGTCTTAACATGTCTCAGTGGACGGTTTGATCGGTCATTCACATATCAAGGCGACTCATATCTGTAAACCCGTACACTGTACACATTGAACGAGGGTGATCTTTCAAGGTGGTTAAAATTTTTCTGTTTTATGTTGAATGCCGATGCTGAAAGATCTGACTTTCTCAATAAAATTTTGTAGACAGGTGAGTCAAAATTTCATAAAGATGGGATTACAAATTACCATAACTAACACTGATGGTCCAAAAATTAAAGAAACTGCATCTTAGCAAAAAAGTCTCCGTTAATGTCTAGATGGACGTTATTGATGACAAAATAATTGGACTCATTTCATATGCCCAGTAACTGAAATGGGGAGAAAATATGAGAATTTCCCTACTTGTCAATATAACCCAAGAGACAAGAAATTAAATAAGACGCTTAGACTTTATATATATATATATATATATATATATATATATATATATATATATATATATATATATATACATATATATAGATATATATATATATATATATATATATATATATATATATATATATATATATATATATATATATATATATATATATATATATACCTGTTTTAGAAAAAATATGTAAAAGACAACTAAATAACCAAAATTTTAAAATCGTATCTCAGTAGAGAAATGGCCTAATCACTTACAAGGTATATATGTATGTATATAGGCAATTAGTATATTTGTTCATTTAGTTTATTTGTAAAATGACATTCCAAAATTAAATAATCTATATCCGATCATTCAGATAGTGCAATATATCATATTCGGTGTATCCGAATGTGATGTATTAGATAAGTATTGGGGTTCATGTAACTACATATTGCTTTCCTGATTTTTATAATAGTGCATTCAACTCTAGTGCGTTAACTCTTGTATTCATGATAACTGTTGAGTTTTATAAAAATCATTTATTATATAAAAATTGGTTGGCATTAAAGCTGATCATTAATTTTTGGATATCTAATCGTACAGTTCCCCGAATTTATATGCATTACACTTATATGCCACAAACACCTATATTAGTATAGTTAGCATGATCACACTGCATTAAATTCTCATTTTTCAACAACTGTACAGTTGCATTATTACATCCTACAACAAAAAAATTTTAATTTAATTTCTCAATATGGAGCATATAACTTTTAAATGTTTGTACTTAATAGATACACATCAGGTGCTGTGCTGCAAATATATAAAAACTTTTTTGATCGTGTATTGCTGTCAGGTTTAGGATGAGGCAAATAGAATTGCTCTCCAGATAATACGAAACTCCAGACTAACGAAAAATCCAGACAACCTACAACACCGCAGAGATGTTGCTGAACTCTATGTGTTCGATAGATTAATAAATGGTAAATGTTCTGCAGAACAAAATGAGAAAATACCACCATTTCTTACGCCAGGACGGGTAGCACGAGGAACGGTTAATGCACATAGGTTTACGGTGAAGCTGTCGAAACCTCGAACTGAAGATACAAAGCGCGAATTTATTTATCGAATATGAAAAAGGCGGAATTCGTTGTCCTGTTTTCAATTTCCGTTAGAGTATAAAATGCACAAGTTTAAGGCAGCTATCAACCTTTACTTGAAGGATCACGCGTTGAGTGCAGGAGCTCTGACAATTACTGACAATTGATACTGGTAAAGATTGGAAAAGTAGAACTTTTTTTTGTTGGGTGGCTGCTACGGCACACTTAGACCTGCGACAGTGCGTTGTGATACCACTGTATGTACGGCTACAGGTCCAATTTACGTAGAACCATCTGCGCATTGCATAGCTCCATGTCAGCCTATAAAACTAACATGGACGTTGGGACGGCCCACGGATTCTAAACTCAACAGAGGATCCAAATTTGTTCATTCACGCCACCAATCGCACCACCCAAACGATCGATGGTGAAAAATTCCTTTATGCATCCTGCCCCTATCGCTATTCGAACCTTATACCCCCGCTCCAACTGCCGCAGCTTTAAACACTGCGCCACCTGGGCGGTAAAATTTTAACTAACTTAACAATGGCACACTGGTTAAGGCTGTGGAAGTTGATTAACGATCGATGGTGTGAAAGAACACATCTATTGTATTGCTGTCCCATTTTCAGTACTGACATGGAACAATGCAATGTGCAATGGGCAATGTAAAGCAAATCTAGAATGTTAAAACGTAACTACGAATGAGTTGGGAGTTCTTTGGTCCCAAAACAGATATTAAAGATAGAAACTAACTTTAAGTATTACTAAATATAAAAAGCTTTAAAAATTAAAAAAATTATAACAATATGGCTTACAATTTGGACCATCTTAAATTATATAGTTGATTTCAAGTGTCTACGAATTAACCTTCGCTCTGGTACCTTCAAAAGAACATTAGCATATCGCAGATATCCAATGAATCATTAATTGATACAGATAGTCATTGCAATGAGCAATATTTAAACAAAATTGAAAGTGTGATATATTACACTTGTTATCTGTTTATATTGCTTTCTTGATTGTTAATGAATGGGTTCAACATGTGGATTGCAATGAACAATATTTTGTAAAAGGGTAAGTCCTAGTTAAGTGCGTCTCTCACTTCTTAAGCTGTTTTCGTAAGAAAACATCTTGTATTAATCATGCCAATTTGGTTTCAATTGTTTTGAATCTATCGATTACGCACTGATGGGACCAATCTGCTTTGTTCTAACTCGATACATTCAATGAGGAAATTATTTTTGTATTTGATGAAATAATGCCTACAATCATTATGTATTTTGTTTTTCTTATCGATCCTTTCGTTGAAAATTATAGTATTACAAGTTATTTGATATAAAGTAATGATTGCTTAACTAGTACACTATGGATGTGACTCTTGAAAATTCTTTAAAATTAATGCTTAACCCTTACATTTCAGAGCTTTCATATTTAAGAAATCATTGTTGTAAGTGAGAGATCACACTTAATAAGTTAAAGGTCTCAGTTCAGACGCGGTATGGACCGCTTACGGCGTCTAAGCCATAGATTATTTTATTTTTATTAAACAAACCTCAAAAAAATTGTGACTGGTTTAAGCTCAAAAAATATATCAATGATAAAAAAAATAATTATCGAAAGTTTAAAATAATAATATGACTTTGATAGTTTTTATTACAAAGATCAGAACGTAATACAGAGAGGAATATATTGCTAATTATTTAAAAAAGAGCGACCGTTATTTTTTTGAATATTTCATAATAAGTATAACTTTTCTAATATTTGTTTAATAGAGATGAGCACTTGCTCAAAATGACAATATATTTAAATTAAAATAATTTGTAGGATGAAAGTTTCACTGGTTCTACCAATACTAACTTATGCATTTGTTGTTTGGTGGCCTGTGTTTAATGTAAAATCAACTAAACTGTTTGAAAAATATCGCCTGATAGGAGTAGGATGCACATGTGATATTTTATCATTCGATTAGGGTGGGGTATCGAAGAATACATCTATGACTCCTTGTTGGAGTGTCGCGTTTAAAAGCATAATTTCAAAAATGCTTAAGTGTTTGTTGGATAGCACTGTGAACCCTATCCACAGTTCTGCCGATGATGGAACATTGCACTCTTCTATTTCATTCGAGGTCGAGCCTACTCCTTCACAGTTAAACGGCAAACGGCTGGAAGTTGTCACTTCGCTTAATTCCGATTTGAGTACAATATTTTAGTGGGGAGTTAAAAATCAGGTCAAATTTAACGAGAAAAAACACAAATATGCACATTCTCGCGTAAAAGAAGTCACAACGAATACCCTTTTGTGGTAAAAGGACACGTTCTCGTGAGTTGTGACTCAATTCGTCTGCTTGGTGTTCAGATTACCAACAATTTAAAATGGAATGAACACATTATCGCATTAGCCAAATCAGCTTCACGTAAACTAGGGTTTCTCAATAGATGCAAACGGTTTATTAAATCGCATCAGGTTCTCCAAATTTATAAAACCTTTATTAGACCGTGCATAGAATATTGCTATCAGGTTTGGAATGGAGCATATGGCACTTCTTTCCAGTTGCTGGATAGAGTTTGAAATAATAATACGAAACCCCAGACTTACGAAAGATCTAGACAGTCTACAACAACGCAGAGATGTTGCAGAGCTCTGCATGTTCTATAGATTAATAAATGGTAAATGTTCTGCAGAATTAAAGGAGAAAATACCACCATTTGTTACGACAGAACGAGTAACCCGAGGAACGGTTAATGCACATAGGTTTACGGTGAAGCTGCCGAAACCTCCAACTGAAGATGCAAAGCGCAAATTTATTTATCGAACATCTAAGAAGTGGAATTCGTTGCTTGGTTTACAATTTCCGTTGGAGTATAAAATGCACAAGTTTAAGGCAGCTATCAACCTTTACTTGAAGGATCGCGCGTTAGGTGCAGGAGCTCTGACAGGTACAAGGAGCTAGGACGGTCTAAAAGCCCGCCCTACGCCCAATTAAAACAAAACGTAAAAAAAAAGATTTAAGTGTTTTAAAAATCTGCATTTTATAAAATAAATAAATCAACTAGCAATATATATATATATATATATATATATATATATATATATATATATATATATATATATATATATATATATATATATATATATATATATATATATATATATATTTACGAAAGTTTTGCCAGTTAATAATAATCTTAATTAATTATTATATTCATAAATTTATTATCTAAATCAATATTTTAAATAGGAACCATGGAGCAAGTATTTATAACAAGGCGTATTACACAAAGCAATACTATAACTATTATTGAATCTGTAAAAACCAAAATAGAATATTCATTATCAATAGATAAAATGATCAATGATGAAATGAGAACTAGGTATTACCTTCTCCATTATATACACATACATACATAAATGTATAATCTATATAGTAGGCAAGAAACATAATTTATTTTATCATATCATTATTATTAACATCAACATATTTAACCCTATATATAATTTTTTTGTTGTTGTTTTTCATGAAATTTTATTAAATATTTCCCACTTCTCCAAAACTTTACACCCCCAATCTCTCCGAATTGAAAAAAATAAATAACAACCCAATTCTCTTTCATTTTACCTTATCATTCTCGAGAATTTCATTTTTTTTTATGATTTTCTTAAAGTTTTGTAAATTTGACTTTTTTTTATACATCTTGAGAACTTTTCTCTTCTCCACAACGTATTTATGTTGTTGTTGACTTTTTAGAGAAGACGAAGATACATATACATACAAATAACTTTAGAAATATTTATAAAATAGAAAAGATGCCTGATCAAGTTCACATACACTACATACTAAAGTAACAGTACACTCGAATTAAATTCAATTAAAACAAAATTCCTGACCTTTCCTATTTTCAGCGTGACTGCGCTTTTAACAAAAATTACGCGGTTTACATTTCGATCAATTTAACCATTGAGCACCGCACCACCACCAATCCTGAATTATCAGAATTTCATTAATATTTAAATATTTTAATTCCAAAAAAACAATTTCCCATTTCCTAATTCTATCCCTACATATACATAACTCGTATATACATTTATATTTATATATATCTTCATTTCATCCTCCTCGATTCTAATTAAAATAATTTTCATTTCATTTCAATTTTTTTTTATTTGGGTGAGAAAAAGCTATAAAAGTTTCCTTGAAAGCTCTAAAATATATAATATGGAAACAAAATTAAGTTTGTGTATGTGTGTTTGTTGTATAAATTCATGAATTTTCTTCAGTTTTAATAATTTAGGTGAAAAGCCGAAAGTATGTATATATACATGTATATATATATATATATATATATATATATATATATATATATATATATATATATATATATATATATATATATATATACGTGTGTGTGTTTGATTGTGTGTGTATATATTCGTACGTATATGCATGCATGTATATGAACAACCCAAAAAAACAACATGGAATAATAATAATAAAATGAAAAACAACGAAAAATAACAATATTTATCCATCCACAGTGCCTTCTCACGTATATCCAATGATTTGTTACTCCATTATATTTATTACATTGTTGTCACCCACCGGTGTGGTATGTCATTATGTGTATGTACATTCATTTACACACATTGATACAAAATATATGTATACATGTATATTATGTACGGAAGAAGAATCGTTTTTATCCTTCGTACATTCGGGTTTTTATTTTGTATTCTATTCTGATCCCTTTATTCGGTTCACTCTCTCGCTCTGCTCAGTTTTGGTTATGTGTGTGGTATGCAATAATACAAAATTTATAATTTACCAACACATCCGCATTTAAACGAAACGAACACACCATGATGCTAGATACTAAAAAGGATTTACGAATAAAATATAAAAAAAAGAGGACAATCAATTCAGGATATAATTTTCCCTTTTTGTACCATTTTAATACAAACACAAATATGGCAACAAAATTTTTTACATTTGTTGTTGTTGCGCTTTGTGATATCCTTTAATACAAATACAAATAGAATAATAAAAATATCCTGTTTTTTTACTTTTTCTGTTTTGTTTTTTGCTTTTAGTTATAAGTTAGTGAACAGACAACCCCCAAATAACTCAAGTCATAAGTGAGTACGAATCATTAAAATATTAAATTTTAAAATGTTTACGATCAATTTAAAATATTAATAATACATAATATATTTCTTTGTTTTCATTAGTTCCTAATGAGTGAGGGCGACTGTATCCGAACCAATATTTGATTGAAATTTGTTGACTTATTTGTCGCCTTTTTAAAATTGAAGGTTGCACAGATCCAACATGCAGGATCTTTTGCTATTTCAACCAGAACTGTATGATGTTTCAACAGAAGCTAAATAAAAGTTATTCCTGAAACTAATTATTCGTAAAAATTATTCACTAAAGTGAGACCCTCGTTAAATTTACCCGGTGAGGTTCAATTTAAAACATACGATCGACCATTAATAGGTCAAATAGTTTTAGTCGAGGAGATACGTCCTTTATAATCCGTTCTCTATTATCAGATTTCTGTCCTGATGTGTCCAATAGATTTAAGCCGTTATTCCTTATATCCCCATTCATTATGCCGATACTTTTAAACGCATTTACGATCCTTAGGTTAATACAAGCTACATAATAATGACAACATCAATGAATTTATTTGAGTATATAAATCAATATTCAATACAATCACACAAAACGAATGTTACCTGTATTATATTTATATTATATCCTTTTAATATTTAGAAATATATACAATATACACATGTATACTTGTATTACGCATACATCGATACATAATATATTTTGAAGTGAAATCTGTATGATGGGAGAACTAACCTTGTCATCATTGTATCATCGTCAATAATCAACAGTCAATCTATGTTACACTATAGAGTTGTTGTTGTCGTTCCTGTTTTATTTGTGTCCTTTGATTGATCAAACCATTTAGTACTTGTAATATTCATAATAATGGGGTGAGGTTTTTCGGGTATTGGTTTATTAGTACTTTGTTACGGTTATATATTATGATGTTCAGATTAAAAATTTACGATAATTTGTTTAACAGTGTACTGTTATGTATACTGTCAATAGTAGTAGATTAATTTATGTGCTAGCTTTATCAAATTTAGTTTCGTTCTAGTGAATTAACGTACTAAAAATTATTATTTTTTCCTTATGGAAATAATGTCGATTATTTACATATGTATTTGCTTAAGTAAATGGCGTCAGAACTAAAAAGGATATATAAATATCAATATAATGTATGTACTCGTATGTATACACATATTATGTATATTAAGAAATGAAAATATGATATGATTTTTCATATTTAATGGCGGGAAAAAATCTACAAAAGAAAATTATTTCGTTATTGATTTTACCAATGGTAAAAGTTTTTTGTTTCATTTCATTTATCATTTTAGTGGTTTTTCTTTTTTTGCGCGTGTAAAAATCCTCGTTTGGAAAAAAATTCTGTTTTAATAATAATTTTCTGGTGTGTTGTATGTTTCATGATTGTGGTTGGTTGAATGTTAAAGGAAAATAAAGAAAATTTCATTTTCCATAGCACAAACCGAAAAGCAGAAAATACTGTTCTTGTTGGATATATACAACAACAACAGTTTATTGTATTTTACTTTTATTAGACAAAAAGGAAAAATTTATTGTTTTTACTTTTTGTTGTTGTTAGCGTTTTGTTGAAAATCGTTTTTCTTTTCTCTTCTTCAATTTTTCGGTATATACATACATATGTATGTATGTATATTGTTTTACATTTTTTTTTCCTTTTTCGGGTGCTATTTGAACCTTTTTACTTATACTTTTACCGATTTTCAGTTGTTGGGAAATGAAATGAAAATTTAGCGTTTTGCTGACTTTATTTTTATTTTTGGAAATTTATTGTGTGATTACGAAAGCCACAAGTTTCCTTGAATTTATTGAAAATTTTTGGTTTATTTTAGGCGCTGCTAATGAGTGCGGATCATGAAAATGATAGCACCTAATTTTTGTATTGCTATACTACTAATTCAAAAGAATTGATAGTATTGTACACAAATTGCTATATTTATGATAATTTTATTTTAATATACTAATACTAAGATACTGCACAGTTAATACAACCTTAAAATTAAAACAGTTTCAAAGTAATCGTTATGACATTCTAACTTTGAATTATGGGTCTAAAAATGAGCCACGTCGTGGAATAAAGGGACTGCTGTTCCTCACATTCTCCCTAACTGATAATGTTAAAATCAAAAGCTACGAAGAATCAGTTAAGATAAACGTACGGAATTAAAACAATAATTATTTAAAACTAGTACTTCAACAATATTTAACAGCCGAAATGTTTTTCAGAAAGACATCGATATAGGCTGTAGAACATAATTTATAAACTCTAAACCAATCAATCCTAAGCAAATTATAACTGATTCTGTACAGTTGTAATATATACAAGAGATTTTCAACATCTGATTACGCTTAGTGGTGTAGATGAACCCATCTATAACAAATTGTTGGTATGCAGATTTCATGGACCAACCCATCTGAATTATTTACAGAATGATTTAGTTAAAAATCACCTTAACTAACTCGAGTGAAGGTAAAAAATTCCTTTCCAACTAATAACTATTTGATCATGCAAATACGAATTTATCTATGTTAATGACCAAACCGAACGTTGGTAGATCTTTGACATTTTAAAACAAATGGAAAATGGTGTTATCTTCGTTTTTAACATGTAATTTACCTTTAATTTACCATAAAAAATGTAAAAACATTTTTTACATTTAAAATTCCAACTGTGGCCTTGAGACCCAAGATTGGAAAGATAGAAACAGACAGACAGACAGGATTTTTATAAAACAGGTGCAGTAAACTTTTAAGACAAGAGAGAAGTAAAATATTTACGCATGTTTATACACAATTTAGCATTATGATTATCTTTATTGGGGCTCGTAGGGTCAAACACAAATAGCCAAGATAGTTTTATGAACTGTACACGAAAATTCTTAATATTTAGATTGTTGATATTCAAAAAATAAATTGTATTGGCGTACTTAAATATCTTTTTAGGCAAATTGATCCTTTGGTAGTAATTCATTCATAGATTTAGAACAAGTTAGTTTAAAACAAAAGTAAAATTGACTTAAGATAATTTTATTATTGGTAGATTTAAACTAAAATAGATTATCTATAAAATATAGATTGTTATAGAAGAAACATAAACAACTTATGTGGTACTGTGGTAGATAAATGCTTCGTTGGAAAACTAATTGGCATTTTATGCTCTAACATCATTGACCGTAGTGCATTGTTACTATTTAGAAATTTTAGTTCTAATTTTTTGATTTATTTGTTAATATCACATCTTATATGATCACAATTAATTTAACACACAAAACATACTGTGTTCGAAAGAAATTAGACAAGTTTGTATAAGCTGGTTATGGCAAAGAATAATATTTCTTTTCAATCAAAAATCTCTGAATTTTCCAAAACTTCTCTCAAATAATTTAAGTATAACGTTCAAAACCGATTATTTAAATTGCAACCCCCCTCTCGAGTGAGACCTCAATTTCCATAATTAAATTTTAAAATATTTTAATCGAGTCGTTCATTTCAATTGTTTATTTTCTTGTTTTTTAATTTAATTATGTTTGATTTGTGTTTATAATATTATTAGTTTAACCATAACTTTGTAGGTATATATATGTAACTCTATACACATTCATCACACAGAAACACTATATATTTATATATATATATATATATAGATATATATATATATATATATATATATATATATATATATATATATATATATATATATATATATATATATATATATATACACACACATATATATATATATATATATATATATATATATATATATATATATATATATATATATATATATATATATATATATATATATATATATATATATATATATCTATATATATATTTATATATATATACATATATATATATATATATATATATATATATATATATATATATATATATATATTTATATATATATATATATATAAATATATATATATATATATATATATATATATATATATATATATATATATATATATATATATATATATATATATATATATATATATATATATATATATATATGTATATATATATATGTATATATATACATATAAAAACTTACTATGTATATTTCAATGTATTACACCTACATACATGCATACTCATACAAAAATGTGTATAAAAATTTTTTGAGTTAAAATAATTAATTAACTTGGTAATCATGAAAATCAAAAATAAAAGTGATATATGTATTTAAAAATCGAAACAGTCTAGATCGAGAGAATGGCATCGACCGCATATCAAAATTTTCTTATCAGTCTTGATGACATCACTTTATCAAACAATCAATTTATTTATATTTCCTTTTAAAACATGTATAATTTTGAATAGTACATTCAAAGTAGGTATATAGCACGATTAGATAACGATTATAAAATATGAGAGAAGAAAATGTGTAGGTATTGTGTGACGTTTCACACGCATATTTTAACTTTAAAGTTTTAGTTAATTTTTAAATATAAGTAAATAAAATAGAATAATAAATTGAATGTGTATGATTAAATTTGTATATTATTTGTATTGCTTCACAGGTACAGTAGTATAATATTTGATTTTTTGCCACTGTATGGCCAATAACATTTGCAGTAAAATAAGATTCATTTAACCATTCTACATTAAATATACTTAACTTAGAGAAAAATAGAAAACTATCTGAACACTATAATCGACAAATGGATTAAATCGATTAATATCTTATAGCTAAGTACATCTAGAATGATTTCTGTTAGTATAAAGCAAATAATTTCAAAGCTTACCTTATGAATTAGTATTTTAATAGTAAAACTATGTTTTTAGAACTCTTCTTAGATTAGCGGAGGTAACGAACTTCGATTTTGTTGATAGAATTTTTCTTCAAGTCTAAATAGTAACTGTACAGTTTCACTTAAAACTTAACGAAACCAAAGAAAATTTTCAAGATTTGATTTGGTTTTAAGTGTCACTGAAATAAGAATAATTCAACATTGATGAATTTTGAACTATCAATACTATCGTTAAAAACATATAAATCAGATACAGTAAAACCTCGATATACCGGACTTATTCAAACCAGGGTAGTCCGTTATAGCCGATTGCCCGTTATACAAAAATACATGATTTTCGTTCTGAATACTCTCATTCAAGTACATTTTTAGTGTTTTATGTATGTTAGACTATGAACTAACATACATAAAACACTAAAAATATACTTAAATGTGCGTAAGAATACCGATCTATATGCTCTCAAATTCCTGAGCGTATTTTCTTAACTTTAGATTAAGGTTAAAAATAGAGAAATTTATGTTTCGACAAGTAGAAAAGGTTCGCCATACGTTTTTCGTAATGAACGGATTTTTTAATATCTTCTCTGTACACTTTTTAATGCTAAGAGATTCTTTAATGCTAAGAGAGCCAAAAAGTCGTCGGTCAGGTTTCTTTGAATTCCACAGCGTTCTAGTACCTACATATATGGCCAAAATGTGTTCGGTTTATCCGAAGTCCGATATATCGGGGTCCGTTATATCAAGGTTTTACTGTATGTTGAAATTGTTTTTTCTATTTTTCATGTGTTTGGTTTATCCGAAGTCCGATATATTGGGGTCCGTTATATCAAGGTTTACCTATATGTTGAAAATGTTTTTTCCAGGTTATTAGTTCTACTTCTACATTGGACTGACAGTAGCAGTTTGCAGTTTAACATTTTAGTTTATTGAAAGTAGTTTGAAAATAATATATTTATCGCCAAGCAATAAATTATAAATTTAAATTTTTATTAACATGTGTCTATTATAAGAAGGATGACAAATAAGGACCATAAAATATTATCAGTTTTGTTACTATTGTACTAAGCCAATAAATTGAATTAAAGGTTTATCGATCAAAAAACGACAATTACAAAATACACCTGATACTTTAAAATTAACCTGACTGTCAATTTTATTTTCTGTCTCAAATTTCTTGATCCACTTAACATTTGTGCTAATCTTCTGCTAACGCGCGCTATCACTAAAATCACGTTTCATATAAAAACCAACCAATTTTGTTTTTCTCTGCCATATGTACTACAGTAATTTTCTGTAAACTGATACATATAATAAATCACTACTGTACATACAAAATATTCATGTAGAAAAAAAGAAAAAAGCATTAAACAAAACGCAGAACCGAAAAAATGAAATATGCTATTTACATAGTCCATTTCATTCCCACTTTTTGGTACACATAACCCCGACCTTCCGTTATTATTGTTTTTATTTTTCCACTCGTTTTATTGTTGTTGTATGTTATATGCATGTATACTCACTTCTCATCGAATCCAAACAAATAAATAAACATACAACAAATTTCCCAACTCCTCGACGCCTCACTCAAAAAACGATGATAAAACACTCACAGATTTTTACGTAAATATTATATTCTTGATACAGTACTCATTCGTTGTTATATGTGAAACCAAAATGTTATAATTGTGTATAACAATAATTTGTTTTAAGTAACATTCAGACCGTACCATTCGTGTGAATACTGTATACGTTTTTCACCAACACATATCAGTCATCAATGCTATATCTATAGGACCGGTGTAACATTAAAATTTGTACTCTATATTACAAGTCGAACAGAGATGGCAACAATATTTACAATGAAGTGTGTGTTTTGTTACTCAACGAACCCTATACGAAATGTACTCTCAAATTTGTTGACAAGAGAAATAATACCAACAAAATTCAAACTCTAAATAAAATCAAAAGAGAATACATCGTTTTATGTTTTGAGTCTCGTCTTCATGGTATTGGGCTATTTAATACAAAACTAAATACATAAAAAACCAAGAAAACTTTTTAGCAGTGTGTTCGAAAATACGGTAAAAGGGAAATATAAAAAAAATTATTTCAAGCAACAACAACATACATAAACCCAACTCGATTCGATTTATAAGAATAGTAAAATAAAACAACAACAAACGTATAATATACATTTATATTATATTCTCTGAGTAGTGTGTGATCCGATGCGATATGTCAGCGATACCGTAACGAAATAATACCGATAGCTTCCGAAGATTTTCATTTATTTTATTATTATTATTTATTTCATTTGGTGTATTATTATTAGTATGTATTACTATTATTATTATTTTTTGCTTCCATATTAAAAAAAAATCGTCTCTTCAGTTAATATTTGACTTCGGTATCGTGTGGTTCGGTATATGCTAATGCGGAGGCCATACAATAAATGTTTGTGAATTTTTTATTAAAATATTTTTGTATGAAGAACTGTCAAAATTAAATTTTATTATAAACTTTATGAATGAAAAGTTATAAATTTTTAGATTATTATTGTAAATTGTGATTTATGTATTGGTATATTTTGTGATTTTAATGAAATTGTTGCGAAAAATTATTTATGCAAATTGATAAAATTGATCTAAAAAATAAGAAAAATATTGAAAATTGAGTGATAAATTTTGTAAAAATATATTATGTTATTATAAAAGTGAGTGACAAAGAAGTGAACTGTTAAAAACCTCTTTAAAAAAAACAATAAATAATGGAATAAATACAGAAAATAAACAAAACACAAAATGTAAATATATATTTATAAATAAATGTTTTTTCTAAACTTTTTATGTCTTAATTCACCACTTCAGTAAATCTGACAGGTTAATTGTTAATTTGAGAGATGTTATGAATATAGTTAATACATTTGTGAAGTGAAATGTTGGTTGTTTTTGTATGTGTATGAACTGTCATACTAATTAGTGATGAGGTTTTTTAAAATTATTTTTGCCACACACACATAAAGTTATCTGTCAAATAATAAGCATTTCATCACCTGTTTGATTAATTACCTTAACTTGTCATTTTCTCGTAGCTTATCAATTAGTCTGGTGATAATACTGATAGCTGTCACATTTGTTAAATTTGACATGCAAAATTATGTGTTGCGCGGGAAAAGTCCTTTACTTTCTCGTCTCGTTGGATTACACACAATAATTTATATATATATATATATATATATATATATATATATATATATATATATATATATATATATATATATATATATATATATATATATATATATATCTATATATATATATATATATATATATATATATATATATATATATATATATATATATATATATATATATATATATATATATATATATATATATGTATTTCGAGTGAATTATATTTGAGTGAAATTTTATATTGACATAAACCGTAATCTATGTTTCATAAAAAAATTCAAAAATCACTCAAACTGAATGAGTGAAAAAAATCTTTAAGAGAATATTGATTTTCCAGAGTGCCACCTACATAATATTGATTATCTTAATCTATTCATAAATACTATGACTGATAGTATCGATTGATATACTATATAGATATCCTGCTGAAAGTCTCAAAATATTTAATGTGACACTTGTACAATTCTTTTGTATACATATATATATATATATATATATATATATATATATATATATATATATATATATATATATATATATATATATATATAGACATTTAAATATATATATTTATATATGTATATATATATATATATACATATATATATATATATATATATATATATATATATATATATATATATATATATATATATATATATATATATATGTATGTTTGTGTATATTGATGTTTATATATATTCAAAATAGTTTATGGTCACGTGTTTTTGTGATTGGTTTTCTTTGTCAGCCAAGTGACCTGGGTATTAATACTTTCATGCACAATTGGTTAGGTCGTTAACTGTTTTGTTAAATGCTAGTAATGAATCGGTTTAAGTAACTGGCAAACATATATTCGTATATATCTACGTAATTTATTCCAGACAATTATAGTTTAATTAATCCGTAATGTGTATTTGAAAACTTTAACACAATCCGTTTTGTTAAATATATACTCGATATAAATCAGTATCATGTAAAAAACATATAAAATATAATTATTCGATGTCTCACAAATTATTAGTTTTTCCCCACTTGATTCGTTTTTTTTTTAAAAATTCCTAAAATTTTTGACCCATAATTTCAAAATATTACCAACGCTTGAATTTATTTTATATGCAAATTACAATTATTATTTATGTCAAATTAATTAACAGACCGAGCGAGAAAGAGAGTATGAAATTAATTTTAATCCAAACAAGCCAAACACAGTAATGAAAATCTAGCATCATTTTGTTTTGTTTCCACCAACATTTTCACTGAAGTTAAAAATTGATTTATTTTTAATTTTTTGTGAAATTTTAAATTATTCGCGGTTTATACATAAAAACTCGCTTGACATATTGCTGTTAATTTTAAATTATTATATTTTAATTAAACTGAAAATATAAAACTAAAACTAGAAATAACTCTACTCCCTCACACAAAACGACAATGCACTTTACTATTTCTCTATAGTATGCCTGTGTATTGAATTTTCTCGTATATACATATGATGTAGCGCTATATAAAATTTTCCTACATGTACATACATGATTTGACGTCATTAGGAAAAATTTATTATTATTATATTTTTTTTGGTATAAATAATTACATTTTTTTTAAGAAAAGTTATTTTTGGTTTTAAGAACACATTAAACACACAACAAAATTACAATTTTTTTTGTTTTAAGTGTTGTCTATATTGGGGAGCCCCATGGTCGTGGTTAATTTTAATTCAAAATATAAACATTATATTATATCTACAGTTAAACCGCGCCAATAGCAGACCTTGTTAATAAATTTAATAATCGTATATATTTTCAATGAAAAACAAATAAATTTGTGTATACGTGCATTATTGAAAGATCTATATTTATATACAGCCTGACACAAAATGTCGTATTTGTACTTTATTGTTACATTGCGAAAAGTGAAATGTAATTAAGGATCAAGGTTTAATAACATCTTTAAATAATTTTTACTTTCACTTTCGCTGTTTCGATGTGTACATATGTATGCGCGCCGTAACAAGATATTATGTACGTGTGTACTACTAGGCGTCTCCATTCAAATTCTTTTAATTTTTCCAAATTAAAAAAAAATTATTATGATTATTATTTGGTTTAATATATTTGTGTTTAAATATATAAATGTATGTATACATATATTATTATATACACATATTTTAAGATGACGTGATAGACAGATTTCTCCCCAACTCTAAATGAACAAAAATTCAAAATAAATTTTATATTTAAGTAAAATAATAAGAAAATATACTTATTTCTTTCTATCTTAATATATGTACATACTTTGTTGTTGTTGGTTTTTTTTCGTATTTACTGTACACAATATATACGTACATTTATACAAATATATATATACTTGGAAGTTGATATAATGTATTTAAGACTTAAATATAAATCATCAGTTAATAGGAATATCTAACCGAGGGAGGCAAAAGCGAATGAGGGATATGTGAAAATCTCAGTCATGTTCGTAAGTGATTATCAAATTAGAAAAATTTCTAAGAATTTTTTTCGAAGACGACGACTGTCAATTACTAAGTCTAATATAAACCTAATATGGGTTTTCGATAAATCTACCGATAATTTTTGATTTTAGTTTTCTAATGAATTTTGAAGCATATTTGTTACAAAAAGCTCTTAGAAACTAACTAACCTTATTTACAAAATAATATACAGTTATAAAATTATTAATATATCCTATTCAAACCTCGAAATTAATGTACAATTATGATTTTCTAAAATAAAATGAGTTTCTTCGTTCAATTCAACTATTGACACACAGTTAAAACTTCGTCAAAATTAAACGATACTTCGTAACAAAAATAATTCGTAGCACTTCATTTTTAGAAATATTTATTAAGCTCCCAACTATAAATTTAAATTTTAAATCGAAATTTTTAAGTTGAATTTTGTAAGTCCTCGATTTTGTTTCGACTTAAGGTATATGTGATGTTAAAAGGAAGCTTCAAAATATTTGTAAGTGCTTCGGCTTTAAAACAGGTTTTGATGACAAAAAAACAATACTAATTTTTCAGTGTTTCTTTCTTTCCAATCTGTATTGTGGCTGACGCACTCTCTGATGCTTCCTCGGTCCGTTTATATAATATATATTAGCGCAGCGCCATTTCGAATTTACCGGAAAACTGTTTGGAAAATTATTGTTTATAAAATCAATTTACTCTTTTTATTACATATAAACGGATCATATTTATTCGATGCTGACAATGTTCAATAAAATATTCGATTAAATCCCGAAACTTTGATATCTGCGCAATGATCGAGATGTGAACGCAAACTCGAACTATATAACTGTTGCTTACAAGCTATATTTTAAATGTTTATTTAAAATTGTTAGATTGGATGAATTGCCAGACATTTTGCATCACTATCTACACACTCTTTATATTCCATCCAATTCCCATAGTTAATAAAAAATAGATTTTGTTCGTTTTCCATGACCTTTTCGTATCCTTATCAATTTTCCCTAAAAAAGCAAACACAAAAAAATGATATCAATTTCCTTTTCTAGTTTTCTTATTTTCCACAGCGGATTTACTAAATCAATCAATAAACATTTCAATTGAATTTATGTACATATATGGATCCAGTGTGCACAACCGTAAAGCCTTCTCCTCCTTTGACTATATCAAAATAAAGCGTTTTCATTTAATATCCTTAATATACGCGCATCCCAACCGAATAAAATCTAACTTTATCAAAATCATGTTAAAAAGTCATAGGTCACATATTCTACGGTAAAGTACTTGGAGAATATACATTATTCACAGGATTTCGTATAATGTATTTAAATCACCCACGCAGTAAAACCCCACACACACACACACACACATACATACATATATAAACTCGCACGCTACACATACACACAATTTAAGTTTATCGCAACTAAGTATATGTGAGAAATTTTTGGAATTACATTTTCATGTTTCTTTCTGCATATACAGTGACAATTTTTTTTTTATTTAGTGCGGAACACGTGACAACGCAAATATTACAGGTGCGATAAGAATGGCGAAATATCGCGACAATAATTTTCTGCTACACTTCGTGTTCGTTTATTTGATAAGAATATACTATGTATATAATTTTAATTTATTGTATGTTGTTATATTATGAACTAAATTGTTTTATTATCAAAAATGGTAATAATGAACCGCGAGCTAATTTTTTTTTTGTTTTGCTTTATGTAAATAGAAAAACAAGAACGTACATACATACAAAAACACTTTGATTAATATTTAATTTGATCAAAATTAACAAACAAAAAAAATATAAAATGTTTATTATCGAATGTTAAATTATATTTCGTTTGTAAATAAATAAATATAAAAATAAAAATCGGCAAATAATTAACGAAAAATTTTATAACGATATTTTATTCATAATTTGTCTAAGCGCCATCCGCCTATCCAGAGAAACACATTAAAACATACAACTATAATCGTGCGAGCGGTGACACAATATGACAACACAAATGATCGCACACGGTACAAGAAAATTTATTCGGTATTTTTATTTTGTTCAAATTCATCGGTTTGATTTATGATGCGCGGGTCAAAAGATTTATTATATTAAATAATAAATAAAATATTAATAATCATATAAAAAAATTTTAAATTTCTGTATTCGTGTGTGCACGTTAAAATTTATCAAAATAATCTTATAAATTTTTCGACACTTACGATTAAAATGAAGATCAGCGGGCTCAAAATCTAATAGATCATTAAGAAAATTTGTTTTTTCGATGACCTACATTTTTTTTTGTGCTAAGTGGATCGTATTGTAAGTTATTGTAGGTGAAGGTGGATGTAAATGTGGGTGTATGAGAATGATTAACTGTTTGTGGGTTCATCCATTAAATTGGTGCTCAAAATTTGTATAATTTGTGTTTTTGAAGAGCAAGTTTATTATTTACACAGGAAATAAATTCAAGAATAGATTCAACAAACTCTATCATTATTAACAACTTACTATGAAAATTATTTGGCCTCTTTTGATCATTGATTGTGTTTAATACTGTTCTTGCTAATTATTTTCACCATATAATATATTTTAGTATCATACAAATGAGTATGGAATGTACATTGCAATTATTTTTGTTATTTTATAGCGATATCGTTTGATTGATTTGAACTTTAAATAATTTTCAAACTTAGTATGAGATAATATTTTCAAATTACCAAGTAGGCATATGAGATTAAAGACAATTGGTCTACAAGCAATTTGTTTCAAATGACAGTTTTTAATATTCTTCATTTTATTAATATTTATTTTACGTTATATTGTTTTATAATATTTATTTAATTTTTTTTTAATTTTATTGAATGATTTAATATTATTTAAAAACAGTCGATTTAGACAAATTATAGAAATTCTTTTAGACTGATCACGAATCAGATTTGGTTTGCATTCATTTCGGATACACATTTTTACAAGACTTTGAGTTTCAGTATTTCAACGTATTTTTTTAACCTGCCATTAAGCAAACGCAACAAATATGATTAAGTCACTGACTGAAGCACTGTGTCTCTGTGTATTTGTCTTTACGATTATATTAGAATAGTTTTATTTATATTGAATAATAATTTGTTTAAAATGTTCCTGATCATATTTCCATTAATTCTTGTTTATTAGTAATAATACAAGGTCTTTTAAAATGATTTCTTTAAAATAGTCTTTATATAATTAAAACCGTTATTTGGTGCTATTTGAAACAGAAATATTTGCATCAAATTAAAATATAAAATTTGATAAAAAATTTTAAATCCTCAAATCGAGAAACAAAATCCCATTGGAATTTTACTGACGTCCTTTTACCACAAGGTCAAAACGTCTTAATACATTTATTATTTTTATAGAGTCTATATTATTTCAATTGCATGTCTTTCTTATTGTATTCTTTCTGACTGTACATTTATTTTTACATTTGTACTGAAAAACTATATATGTATATACGAGTAGTATCTTGCAAAACAAAAAAGTGTATAGTTCAATAAAACGACCCTCAACAGTTTTATTGTACATATATATATATATATATATATATATATATATATATATATATATATATATATATATATATATATATATATATATATATATATATATTTCATTATTGTTATTAAATATATTTTATATATACAAAGTAATTTGTCAGATTAAATTTTTTTAACTCTACACAAAAAATATAACCCGCGCTTGCGTTTATTACTTATTTCAAACACTCCAAAATTATTATATTAAAATTGGAAATGCAACAGATTTTTATGTATACTCTAATGAAATACAAAAAAAATTTATAAATATTGTGTGTTTATTAAAAGAATGCAGTCCCACTCATTTAATATTTAAAACAAGAAAGATATAAGTACAATGACATATTTTAAGAAAACGATACATAAAAACTCTGAACAAACAACGAGCCTATATTATAATAGTATCTGATTTATTGTCCCTCTAAAAACAACATGTTAACACATTAATACCCGCGTAACAAAAATTATTTATACATATTCATTTTCCCCCGCTCCCCGATATCCAATCAGAAGAACGCGAGTGTTAACTATCAAAACTCTACGAGTATATGTATGTTCATATGTACATATATAAAATGATGAAAAATTATTTATATTTTTTGGTTTTAAAAATAAAATTCTGTTTCCAAAGAAAATGTTTCGCTGGTGAATACAATATATAATATAACGGGTCTAATAATTTCGTGTGACTCATATATATTTTCCAGATGACATCGGTTTATTGATCGACTGTATAGAAAAGATTAAGATAGTATACATACTTATACTTGTATATATAATAAAATATTTGAAATCTTAACATAATTTGTATAGTTCTCGAAAACTAAGTCTATTTGTTGGTTTTGGTATTTTAATCGAAAGGGTCGATAAAATTTGTCACAATAATTAATTGATACTCGAATCTTGCATATGGATGTACAATATTTATATTTTGTTGTTGTATCTGCGTTCATACACACATTGGTCTATTTCTAATAATATTTGCGATTATTTTTAGAATTATTTTTTTTTTTTTAATTTTTATTTTGTTTATTTTCTTTTCTTGCGTTAATTTTGAAAATATTTTGCATACACGAAATAAATTGTGAAAACAAAAGTAAAAGAAAAACAAATTATGTTATGATTATGATTCTCGCTGTTTTTTTATTCGCGTAAAAATAGCAAATTACTGTTTTGCTGCTTGACTGAATTCTTTAAGGTGTAAAAAAAGAAACCAGATTATTGTTTTTATATAAAAATAAAATTTCGGATTTTATTTTGAAATGAAAAATTATTCGTTTAAAAATTTAGTGGCTACAAACACACACACACACTCTTTTCTTGGTGTGGTAAATTTTGTGTCCATAAATAGGCATACATTAGGTATCATTATTTTGGGTGTTGCGAGCAATAAATCGGATTTAAAATCACAGTTTTAACGAGCCTACAATAAAACCTTATCAGTGCCAAGTTGTCAATGTAATAAAAATTTATAATGTTTAAAAAATATATAATATGGTATGTCGATATAAAATAAACAAAATACCTTGAATAACTCGAGACGGATACATCACGATAACTATATAGATAAATATCATCGTAATTGGTTAATTAGTAACTAATCAAAAATTTTATAATGACGTAATTAACAGTCGCATAAAAAAATTACAAATCCAATGCCATCACTAATCATCATATGGACGTAAATAGTACGACGATATATGCCTATACATATACGTATAATATAGTTATGATCGGAACTCAAAGTATTATTTTGTACAGACAACCATCAGAATACGTAAACTATTTAATTGCTATTAAATAGTTTGCGTATTCTGATGGTTGTCTATACAAAAAATAAATTTGCGACTCTTTATTCGTTATTGCTATATATGTACTAATATTTTTAGTACTATTACAAACTTCTTCACCTATTCTAAAAGTTATTGATTAAGAACTTGTATGCATTAAAACTAATTCTCGGTTAAATCAAAAATTACATTGAAGTAGAAACATACTTATAAAATTAATGTGAAGCAACATAGTACGAGGTTAACCTGTACGCATACTACTTCATTTACGTACATTGCAATATTTTTAATTAAAATAACACATTTTGTGCTTGTCGACGCGCGATATAAAGTAAATAAAACACACAGAAAAATATGTCAACAAATCGCTAATTTATTATTGTAGCAATACGTGAAAGATATTCTCAGTAGCGGCGCCACATAATGTCAAGAACCATATTTGTCATCATACACACTTCATTATTCGTACCATTTTTAGTCCTAATTTCAGAGCCATCTAACAATCTATTTGCATAAAACTAATTAATTTTCTAATCTACTTCGTAAATTATCTATTTTATAGATCAGAAAACAACACCACAATCTAATATCACGTATCTTTGAAATACTATACAAATTGGGGCCCTACACTAGTCTAACTCTGTCTGTTTATACATATATGTATTTTTAATTTGAAATTAATTTTATTTTTCCTTATAATTGGCCTGATTTTTTATAAACTTTATTTTCAATTCAATGAATAGCAAAACAAAATTCAAATTGAAGGAAAAATAATTATAAATTTCTTAATTTTATATGTATTTTCTCGCGCGCGTTTCCTCAACTCTCTTGCTCTCTTTTCAATCACATTTCATATATACACACATATTGTTTATAAATAAAACCAGCAATAAATTTCCCCGCAACGTTTAAGAAAAAACACACAAAAAAATGATTTTTCGTCTTTAGCATACACACATAACACAAATACATACGCACACATTAAACAAATAAATAGAAAATTCAAAAATAAAAATTTTCCAAAAATAGTTGGTTACTTATTCGGTATTATGTACTTGTACGACTAAGTACGTACCTACACACATATAGATACACGTAGATAGATGCACGATCTCTCCGATTTGACTTTAATAAAACGATCGCGATTTTAATTAAACGTTAATTAATTATACATAATATGTATATGAGCTGAAATATATAAATGTATCTGTCTCGTTCGCACACAAATTCGTCGAGTAATTAATTCATAAAGTATTTTTATTGTTGTTGTTAGTATGTCTAAAAATAATTTTTAAATTTAAATTTAATTAATTTAATTTTTGATATCATACAAAGTATGTTATAATAAGACCATCTCGCTTAATTTTAATTTACCAGTATATATCTATCTACACAATATGATGAGACCCGTAATTTCCAACAAACTTGTCATTTGGCATCGCACAAACTTTAGACTCCGATACAGTACAAGTTAAATTGATTGTAGTTTTCGAGCACTTCGGGCATAACTGTATACTGATATTATGCGATATACTACTACTAGGAATATATAATTTTTTAATGTGCAAAATTGCTACTATTTAGTTGTGAGACAGAATGAAGTAAAAAAATAAAATATAATTTTTATACAACAACACACATAAGTACGAGTATATACACATATGTATGTATGTAAAAAAAATAAAAAGTCGCGACACAAAATCACGAAATTCTTTTATTGTTGTTATTATTTGAAATACGTATACGTACAGTGGATAAAATTACTGTTAAACTGATTTATTTAAGCTGTTTCTTGTTTATGTATCTCCGTTAAACGATTTTGACATTTTGTTGTGGTTAATACTACATGATGTACAAGTGTACTAAAAAACTAAATCTGCTTTACAATCTTAAGTCGACAAAAGATGTTTATGTTAATTGGTGTCATTTTCTTTTTGGCTCAATTTTGATTTCAGCTGCATATGTTTACTCTATACCGTAAAGCAATTTTAAGTAGCTTGACTGGCGATATGAGCGCTTGCCATTTTTTGTTGTAATTCAATGTTTTTATCACAACTTTCTTTGAGGTTATATTTGATTTAGCATTTTCGTCACATTTAACATATTGATAGACAGCCTGAGAGTTTTTTTTATATAAAATTAAAGACATCTGGAAAATCTCTTATTTCTGTTACTAAATTTATAAACCATTAATCTGTTTAGAAATTCAATTCTTCTTTAACAATTAAAACTCCTAACTTCTACGTAACCTATTTCGATAAAACAAAAAACTCCACCTTAATTATAAATTATATAAGTGACCTAATTACCTATATAGATACACTTATGATAAGATATAAAAAGTGTGCTGAAGGTGAGATATCTAAAAAATATAATACACAACAATCCTATATATGGATGAAAGATTCAAAAATTGTATATTAGAGAACTGTATTACTGTACTAAAGAAACAAAATGTTTAACTATATCCGAATTAACCGTACCCATACAGCATTCATCTATGAACTAATACCATAATAACGAACTAAACAACTTCCGTTGATGCTTTTATAAATCATTAAAAATACTTCCCCTTGCTCTAAATATTTATTAAGATATGCAAGCACGAGCACTAATCAAAACCAAATTGCATATACAATCTTATCGTATACATCAGTATGTTACAAATATATATATATATATATATATATATATATATATATATATATATATATATATATATATATATATATATATATATATATATATATATATATATATATATATATTTATATATATATATATATATATATATATATATATATATATATATATATATATATATATATATATATATATATATATATATATAATATATATATATAATCGTCCGCTAAGACGTCGTTTTAAACCATAATATAAAACAAATTCTTTGTTTGAACATTTGTTTGATTTCTTAGAGTTTGTGACTACATATATGTTATTTCCTTACACCGGTCCGGAAGTTTCATTCATGTCAGCTGATTTAATTTTGTTTTTTTTTATCTTAATACAATTTTCAGGTAAATTCTTAAAGTAAAACAAAATTAATTTGCTTTTGTTTCTTCTTTTTTTAATTTATTAAATATAGATTTGATATTAGCCGAGTATAGAAGATATCTCCAAACACATAATAAAACTATTAACGGTGATTATAAATTTCCGGTCGTGAAAAGTGCAAAGTGATATAATACTGGTATTCGAAGGAAAACAGAGAGAAAAGAATTAGATTATCAACCACCACAAATACTACAATCCTAGTAGAACAAACAATATTATGATGACCAGATTGAATTGTCTATAGCATGAGTAAGTATACACAAAATATAATTTACATATGTATGTATATCTCGAGTGCATTTTATTATGCGATTGTGATCCCAGCAAGTATGATGAACTTACCTCCTCGAATCAATTTTTGATATTGATAAAATAACGAGTCTAGACACGATTAGGAATTTTAGTTTTTGTTTCGAGTGAAGTAAGATGGCAAAAAATATGTTTAAAAAAACAAAACTATTAAATTTGTAAAGTATATAAGAGTTATGTACGTAGAAAATAATTTTTTATGTATAATACAAGAGTAGAAAGTCACTCAACTATTGTATTGTTTTTGGATAAATTAATCAAGACACACAAATAACGAATATAATAAATGTAACAAGACTTTTCTTTTAATTGAATTCTTCGTTCGTCTCTTTGAGTCGACTTTTCGGTAACAACAACAACAATAGTACACATATTTAACTATTTGTAATAATAGTTTTTAATAATTTAAATATTAGAAAACAAGAAACAGCTACATGGTGCTCGTGAGATTTTGAAATGTTTAAAATTGTACTTAATGTTGTTATTGTAACCTAATTACACGCATATACGTTGAAACATTGGTTTGCTCTTTAATTATATCTATAAACAATTTTGATTCGATATATATATGTATATATATATATATATATATATATATATATATATATATATTGTCAAAGATGGAAGGTATATAATAAGGTAGGGCTTTGTTAAACTTGAACTGTCAATATCAAATCTAATTGGAACAATTTGTGTTCAAGAGACAAAAATTGAAACAGTGAAAATGCTAGATCTTTTCCACATTTAAACTTAGACAATTTTTCAAGGCAACATTTAGAAAAACTTGTAAAACACTTAACACTAAATAATGTTGAATAACATCGAACGCAGAACAAAGGTGAATAAACTGCAATAATAATTATATTTTTGTTAAAACGCGTTGATAAAAATAAAAATTACGATTATTTTTGGCTGATGTGTTTAATTTTATATATTGAGGCCATATAAAGATGGTTGAGTGATATCGAAAATATAAATTTTATATACAGCAACACACTGTACAACTTAAAAGAATCTCTATATAATATACACTTTAAACAGCGATTATCGCTTAAAACCGCACAACAACCGCATTTTAGTTTCTAACTTGATAACACGTTAATTAGAAATTTCATTTTACTACATGTATTTATTTATATACAATACTATTTCTTCTTATGCATATTATTTACATTATTATACAAATTGTTTTAAATGGTTTGACGAAATATAAAAATAATGAATTCAATTATCTTATCTTATTATTGACGTTGGCGCATTAATTTAATAATTATTGTATACGATGTATATTGTTAGGAATTCCGTGAAAGTTTGATTGTGGATAATTTTAGAGTGCCACGCATTTATCGCAGCTGGCCAAATAAAGTCTTGTGTTATGATCAATGATCATTTCAAGACATATTGAAAAAAATTAAAAAAGAAGAGTGACGTCGTAAACATTAACGAATATTCGGAACAAAACCTGAATGCGACTCTGAACATGGATGGATATATAAAATTCCATATAGAATTTTCTACCCCAAACTGATATACAACAACACAAGAACAACGAATAGAGCGATTTTCACTGTTGTACATACATATATACGTACATACATAGTTAGAAATAAAAATTGTCTGAATATAAAATAAAATAAAAAAAAATCAATATTGTCTCAAAAGTTCCAACAAAAGAAAATCATGGAAATAATACAAACAATAGTGAAAACTACACACAGTAGTTTTATATATTAACTAGTATTAGTGGTGGGTAGATAAAAATATATATTTAGTAAATTTTTTTCGTTTTACAATGGGGATGAAATTAACCAACATTATTCCGAACACCATGATACAAGTAAATAGGAATTTTTTTTTCCGTATACGTATACTATACGTATTAAGTACGAGTATATATAAATTCAGATCGGGAAAAAAAGACATGTGCGCGATATTTTTTGTATATTTAAAAGGTTCGATATTCAAACAAAACCTTTTAAATATTATTAAACACAATATGATATTATGACGGGGCGAATATATATATATATATATATATATATATATATATATATATATATATATATATATATATATATATATATATATATATATATATATATATATATATATATATATATAAATATATATATAACAATATTATTAAGGGATTTTTATAACAAATAGCGGGAATAAACGTATACCAATTGTCGTCTAAACAAAAAAAAAACAATTCGAAATATATTATGTACTTTCTCGGTATAGTGTTCGACTTGAGTGAGTGATGGCGATGATTCAGTGCGCTTATACATGTCTGGAATTTTTATTGGGTGCACCATATCATCACACTTATTCAACCGCACATATTTTTGAATTAAATTTTGTATATATGTACATATAAAGATACATATATAAATTTTAAATTTTAATTTAATTTGGCAAAATTTCAGAAATCTCATAAAATAAACAAAGATTTTGTAGAAAAAATCAAAAAAAAATTCTTTTGCTTATATATTTGTATGTATCTCTATATAAACGAGCGTACATAAATACACTATTAACCAATAAAAGTAAAGTATATAGAGAAACAAAATCACGAAGATTTTTGGTCTTCCCACACTTAAGAGTGTTTACGTTAATATACACATTTTAGGTAATAAATGAATTTGTCCTTATATCGTTGCGATGAGGTTAGTGAGGGATCAATAATTCAACACAAAATTAGGTATATAAACATTTATACTATGTATATATAGAGGATGTCATGTTTCACATGGTTAACACACACGAAACGAAATAAATTTAAATATTCCAAAATTGTAACTCAAAAAAAAAATGATTTTTTGTTTCTTTAAGTAATTTACATAAAACATCAAAAATTGTTAAAGAGGTCTCACGATAAAAATTATTTCCGTTTAATTGAATTTTACGATGACGATTATTAAATTTAAAACAAATAACCCGAAAAACTATCTCATATACATAAATCCAATTGTTCTCCGCGCCGCGGATTCCGCATCACCAAAACGAAAACTATCAAACCTATAATTATGTTATTATAATAGTTTTTTGTGATTTTTCACAACGATAGATGAGAATGGACAATCAAATTGCCAAAATGTACCGTTAGAGAATTGATTCAGTTCTCACATAATACAAGTATTGTGTATATACATTTACGAGGGGAGGAATAGTTCGATGAAATGAATTTCCTTGGTACTTCGTAAATGTAGTTTAAACCAAACAACTCCAACCAAATACTCCAGCTTAAAACTATCTAAATATGTAATAATATAAAAAAAAAAATTTTGTGTTTTTTAACTTGCTTTCTATGCTTTCTTACTTCAAATATATAATATATAAAAAATAGAAAATAAAAATAATAAGAAATCAAACATGTAAGAAATATAACTGTTTTCTTCTATTGTTATATAAAAAATTAAAATGTTTTCTAATGTCTGTAACTATTTCTTAGCTTCATATTCTTACAATACATAAAGTAATATACAAATTATCTTCGTTTGAATGAATGAACTGATTTATTTGAACTTTTTCATTTTTTTATCTAAATCAATTCCAAACTCTTTCAATTTTTTTGTTGGGTTTCCTCTCTTTCGACTAACGAAATAATAGAATCGGCGAATGTTTTGTACGTATTGATTTTATTTTAGAAGGTTTAAGATGTATGATTAAGAATATCGAGTTGTATATATGCTTTAAATAAACCTCAAACATAACTATTGATACAATCGAATGTTGTTGTTGGCCAAAAACACAATAAATTCGATTAATAATCAATTAACATAAACCATAATTTGTGTTATAGTTTAAACTATTCACTATGTCAGAATCTCCAATATTAAAAATGAACAATTTTTGTAAAGGACAAAATAACAAAAACTTGCCAAATTTTGTCAAAATACCAAAAAAAAATGTTGTTGTTCAACCTTTAGCCGCACTCATGCGGTGGTCTCGTCATCATCATTAGACACCAAAAAAATTAAAAATACCTACCAACATACCAAAGTGTTACTAACACACATACCTATACACCCTCCTAATAAAACCGATCTTTTATTTTTATAATCCAAGAAGGGTATCCTAAAACTCATTGAACACCTTTTCATCATCATCATTCTTTCAACACACAAAACAAAAAGCGCGTCACTTGAACGAATGAAAAATTCGTCCAAAATCGAAAATATTTACACACATAGAATATGAGAGTGAAATAAAAAAAATCAATTCATGGGTCAAATTATATACATGTATATGTATATAAAATAACAAGATGAAAGAAAGATGAACGAAAATTCTTGGAAAAAAGGATCTTATACGAGTATGTATATACATTTATAAAACTTCTCTTCTATTATACATCGTAGTCGTTTCGTTCAATATGAAAAACGTAAAGTAATAAGCAATAAAGACAAGAAGAACACAAACTCTGAGTACAGAAAAACAAAAACAAAATTGGAATTACAAGACGAATAAAAGAATCTTCTTCTGCTTGCTTTTCTTTTAATAATAATATAAATATTTAAGAAGAAAACCAAAAGATTTTTATAATGTTAGTTTCTTCTTGTGTTTTCGGCAAAAATTAAAATTAAAAATAAGACGAAAAAAAAACTGTTTTAAGTTTATTGAATTATTATTTTCCTGTCTTCTTCATTTCACATCTCACATCTCGTTGTCGTAAGAAAAATATAAGTATATATAAGAATGTGTGGTGGTTACTTTACTTTACATCTGTGTCTTTGGCTCTTCTTTATAGTGAGTGCGCTTAGTAATAAATGCGAGAGAATAAAATTAATTCTTATACAGATAACCATTGACTTACGTGATCTTTTAGTAACATTGAAAAATTGGTTCGGATTTAAATTTTTATAATCAAAACGATATGTTTTCTTCATTACGCTAATCAAGTATTACCTGTAAATATTGTTTGTGTGCGATTATTAATCGACATTATTCGAGTCGAGAGAACAAAACAAAAAACTTAAAAACCCAAGATTTATTTACACGTAGTACTGTGTTTCAATTTTTGGTTGACAACAATAAAAAAAAATTTAAATATTTTTGTGAAATTTGATTCATGTGAATATACTGTATACACAGAAGAGAATGGAATTGTTATTAGACGTACTCAAAAATTCAAAAATCGTTCAAAATCAACCCACTCTCTATGAAATATTGGGTATAAATATATATATATATATATATATATATATATATATATATATATATATATATATATATAAATATATATATATATATATATATATATATATATATATATATATATATATATATATATATATATATATATATCGAATAAATCGATCAAACTACAATTACGTTTGTGTAGACAACAGAACCATACTATCTACCTTGCACGTGTATTGATTTTATCGTTTTTGCCATATGACATGTTGCATCAAATACAAAGTCCTCACCTTGAAATCGTGCTACTACTAATTAATTACATATGAATATTATAATATAATTTTATTCACTTTATTAATCATTATTCGCGCTTACTTCTTAAAGGGTTAACACGTTGTGTTATTAACTATATTTGTATGTATATGTTATTTTGAATAAATATTTTGTATCAAGTCATCGCTTCAATGATTTTTTTTATGTAACTTTGTTGTTGTTGAAAACTAAAATAAATAAAACTTAAAAAAAAAATGATAGTAGTAGTAATAGTAGTAATAATAATAATAATCATATAATGTGTATGAGAAGTTTTTAAATAAAAATTAATAATATTTGTTTTGTTTAGTGATATTGATCCAGTGCGGCGCGGCCGCTCGAGGTTGATGAAGGGGTTTATGTCGCGTGGCCGATACTTACATTGGACAAAAAACTTACCAATTCTAATATATAATGAACACTCTGTATGATGGATGCGCGGTGGCGTGTATTTGTATGGGTACTAACCATATAGTTTTTTTAAACAACTGCTTATGGTGAAGATATCTTTCACTCAAGCACCATGTAATTATATTCAGTTATTTATTTGATTGTCTATTTTTTATGTGTTTTTATGATGAAGGAAAAGATTTTTTTTTATAGTTAAGCGTGAAGATTGAGTTCTTATGTTGTGTTTTATGTTTTCGTATAGAGTACGAGTATTAGTTATAAACTATAAAAAATTAAAAACTTGCGGAAATGGACGTTGAACTATTTTACTATTATTTTTTTAAATAATTTTTTCTATTTTTATAGAATTTACATATTTATTTTAATATATGCATACATTACAGATGTCAAAGAGTTAATAATAAATTAAAGGCTTTGTTGCTGGAATAAAAAACAAAATCTTAATTTTATAACAATCGTCATTCCTTAATACAAATTATTACTATAATATGGGAACATAGCTCTTAAGTGGAATAATATTAAAACATAAACCAGATTTTGGGTGTTATTTTTTGGAATTTTTTCGAAAAACTGCGTACAACAAAAAGTCGCAAAATTTGTACTAAACTCCAAAAAAATCACCTTTTTCAGTCGCGATAAGATATAATTATATTGTATTTCATATATATATATGTATATATTATGTGTTTATACAATTTATCGATTAATTAACGTTGACGATTTAAATGACTCGCAAATTTATGACTTTGTGTGTTATAGATTCAAAGTAAATTATAAACAGTGTACACAGTGTCTATGTAGAAAATTAATTTTTTTTTGACTGATTATTATTAAGTGCGCTATACACAATGGCCATCGGGCGCTCATTAAAAATATACAAACTAAACTGAAAATTTTTTTATAATCATAATTCAATAACATCCGGTATGAATCTACACACTGTATAAAATACATACATTTTTAAGTGAAATTATATTTTCTTATTTTTGTTCGAGATTTAAGATTATTTTTATCTTATAATTTTTTATTTTGTTTTTAATGATTACAATATGATTTTTTTTATTATGTGTTTTAACCTCATTCAGTTGTTGTGTGTATGAAAATTATTTAAATCGACGAAAAATACTTACAAGATTTAACCCCAAAACAAGACACAAAATATATGTGTATATACATTTCCATAAATAAATTCGATCAATTTTATTTTTAGGATCTAAAAATTTTTCCAATGAAAAATTAAAATACATGTGGAATTTTTTTTAAATATAAATGAAAAATCTATAAGTCGAAAATAGATAGATAGGCAGGCATGTGGTATATACTCGTATGAATAGACATATGTACATCTTGTATAGTGTTGTGGGCTTGCTTGCTTTATTTTATTTTATATTATATTATAATACATAATATTTCTTATTTTATTTTAAACAAGACACCAAATAAAAATTTATTTTTGACAATATACCAGCTGTTTTATGTTGATAAACTTACTATACTACAAAACAATACAACAATACATATATAAATATTGTAATATGGCACGAGCCTCTTACATATACACATAATACTCATAAATACTATAAAAAAAATAGTTTAACCTCAAGAACTAAATCGTTTTCTTATAAAAAAAAGACGAAAGAAATACAGAAAGAAAACAAGATAAAGAAATAAGAATAACACAATATGTTTTGTTAGATTTCATCATCATAATCAACAGAATACAAGGCAAAACAAAGCAAGAATAACAATAAATATACATTTTCACTCAAACTATGTATTGAGTGTTTTTTTTTAATTTGATTCTCTCTTACAGGTATTATTGGTATAGCGCAGTCGCCCTATTTCTTACTACGACTTTAAATTAAAATGTAGTTTTTGTTGAGAGTATCACCAAGTATTTGGTCCATATGAGAGTGATTCTACTACCGATTACTTTTTACTCTCGAGATTGTTCTGAAACTAGTTGGTTTTATGTCAGTTGCAAAAGATCAAGAACAGAGGGCCGCCTTTCTAGATATATAACATAAATCAAATGACCATTGATTTATATCGCTTTTTTTTGTTCCATAAGCATAATAATACATTCTTTACCATTCAATTAATTTTTGTATTCCATCGATACATTCAAAAATTTAAATAATCATTTAATTTTTTTGTAATATTGAATTAAGTACCTACGAAATTAAGTATTTAAGAAAGTACCATATCAATTTATATGAATTTGTCATATATTTATTACAAAACCAATAATTCGTAACTTGGATTACAATCGTCATGCAATCACTTTAAATTATCATATACACGCAAAAACTGCCTGAACATGGTAATTGATTAACTAATGAAGAGTGCTTCAGTTAGTATAAGACGTTTTGCACTTCTTTCATTATCTATATATAGCTCAACTGCATTCCTTGTAAATTTTAACAATCTTAAATTATGATTCAGGCTAGATTATGGCTAGATACATGACTTAAACAATTCTATATTTTTCGTAAGATCATTAGACACATTGCAAATCCTTGGCATTGAAATTAGATGGAGCTGTAAAAATCGGACATTTATTTGCAGCTAATTTGCTATTTTTAAACTTTAAGTATAAATCCCAGTTAAAAATTGGAATTTAGTTATATATGTAAAGGGTTTATTAAACCATCACAATCATTTTTGTCAGTGTTTTACACTCGTATTACTTTCTATTTAGGGCTTAGAAAATAATTCAATTAACCAAACAACGTATAAACAAAACAGTGAAAGCTTTTTACTTTTCTAGAAATATATTGCAAAAATTAAAACTTTAGAGTCTGTTATTGTTGTGAAAGTCCTATTATTCCTAGTTTTGCTTTAACTTTGGATAATAGAGAAAGAAATATTATGTCTGTCTATCTATCAGCTATCTTAAGATAAACAGTATTTTTGAAAGTAAGAGTTGATTGAAAATTAGACAACATCCAATGTATCAACAACAAGTAAATGCAAATCGTGATTAAATTGAAGTATGCATTTATTTCGTTTGTTGTATAGTTTTAATTAGATTAGATTATATTATATTTAGCGATTCGCATACATTCAATAATTAGTTTAGATATATATTTGACAAAATAAATTGTTGCATGAAGATAAAAAACAATGTTTCCATATTTGATTTAGTATGTATATAACAAGTGTTTGAGATCTTAATATGCATGCTGTATATAAAGAATGCATAAATATAAATATATATATATATATATATATATATATATATATATATATATATATATATATATATATATATATATATATATATATATATATATATATATATATATATATATATATATATATATATATATGATTTATATAAGTCCCCTTTATTAATAAATAAGACGATGTAGAATATTTATAAAATAGCAACAACAAATTTTAGACTCGATTCCTATGGGAAAGGTCTAGTTATAACAGATATATACGAGTATATAAAGAAATAATAGTTTTGATTTTCTTACAATACACAACAAACTTGGAGGGTATGAGAAGATTTTGTTTTATGTTTTATTATATTATGTGTATTTTGTCGTGGGAACATATTTTATTTTTGGTTTTTTTTATTTATTTATTTGTGTGTTTTTTGATGTGAGGTTGGTACTGTATATAAAAAAAATGTTTGTTATCAGCAGATTTTGTTTTTGGTTAATAATTTTATTATAATTGTGATTCAATTTGTTTGAGCATTTAACAAGACATCTACGCTTACTAAATAAAATACAAAATTTATTTTATGTCTAAATATAGACTTTCACTACTGTATTTTATGTATATACATATCAGTTGTAATTAATGGTAAATGCCCACTAAGTAAATCATTTAGATTTAATATGTCATATGCAAAGTGTACATTGTAGGTAGAAATATTTATATGGTCTGATTTTCAATACATAGATATTATATTTATTTGTACATTATACAGATTGATTGACAACGAATTCAAATTTTTGATGATTAATTAATTTTTCGTGTATAAAAAACCCTCTATAGCCTTCGTCATTTTGTATACAGGTGAATATTGTTTGCCACTACATAATATTACAATTTCAATAAATATAATGTAATTCCAGAACCTTCATGCCTATTATACGTTCGTATATTTATATGAATACACATTTCTTATGTCTTAACAAAACTTACAAACGGTTTCCTTTTATTTATATATTCTTAAACATCAATGTTTATATATACACATATATATATATATATATATATATATATATATATATATATATATATATATATATATATATATATATATATATATATATATATATATATATATATATATATATATATGTATATTTATATATATATATGTATATATATATATATATATATATATATATATATATATATATATATATGTATATATATATATATATATATATATATATATATATATATATATATATATATATATATATATATTTATATATAAACTATACAGTGTTGTTTTTAAACTGTAAGCGATTTTGTTTAAGAAGAATAATAATATATTAATAAAAGAACTTTTTCGAAATAAAAATGAAAAATAATAATCATTTTTGTTCTCATTCGATTTGATCACACAAGACATAAATAACATACGTATCCAACTCTACTTTATATTAGCACTACGCTTATTTCTTAGCTTGAGTATAAATTTCATTTAATACGCTTAATAATATAATATCAATGAGCGAACGAACGAAACAACACACCATAATAAAAACCATACCAGCTAATAAACATCTTTAATTTTCTATTGATATTGATTCACGTTTCTTAAACTCAACAACAATAATATATAAAACCAAATTGAATAGTTTGAAATATAGTAATAGTAATATCCCTCTCTCTCTCATTTAAATATATATATATATATATATATATATATATATATATATATATATATATATATATATATATATATGTATATATATATATATATATATATATATATATATATATATATATATATATATATATATATATATATATATATATATTTAAATATATATATATATATATATATATATATATATATACATATATATATATATATATATATATATATATATATATATATATATATATATATATTATATATATATAATTTAAAATTAAAAAAACAGTAACAGAATTAAGTACTAAAAAGAAGGAACAGACGATTATGATAATATGACATCTGGTAGTCTTTAAGTGAAAGAAATGAATATAAAATGTGTACAGGTAGCATACAATCAACACTGAGCATTAAGGCGAATATTAATAAATATTTCTCAATTCATAGTAGTACTATTTAAAATATTTTAAATTCTCAACGCCATCTAAAGGACGCAACAACAACAGCCGATCAATCAGTCATATAATTTTTTTTTAAATATGTAGATCCAAATTTATAGAGAAGATAAATTCAGAGCTTCGTATCTTAATGTGACTTATTGACATTTAAATTAATGCTACTTAATATTTTTTTCTGTTATCTAATCTGACAAAAATTGTTGGCTCACTTCTTAATAATTAAATATTTAATCCAGATTTTTGTTACTTAAAATTGTATGATGTTATTTAGTATAAACAAATTATTTACAACTATGTTAGATCATTAAAGATATCCTTTGAGTAACTTTGATTAGTGAATACTTGTATTATCGTATTAGTTTTTGTAGATTAGTAATTATCGAACAAAGTCGAAATGTTTGAAAATATTTTGAGGTTATAGAATTCAAAATAGAATGGATGAAAACTTATTAAATTCACGAATCAATCTATAAGCCACATATGCCAAATTTAAGTCTGTTATTTAGTAATGTTTAGAAAACTGCTCATTCAGTATGAGTTGAGTATAATATCACATGCGTCATTTAATACTCAACTAATTATTTTATACACGGTGGAAAATATCACTACCTACATATTATATTTTAAATTGTCGCCACCGATATTTACATTTTATAACATTGATTAAATATTTATTTTATTTGTTTTAAAATCAACTACAGTAGCTTGCATTAACGATCGGCTTATTGGATGAAACAATTATAACATGAATTGTTACTAAGCTTGTTTTAAGACATTGTTAGTATATTTAACATAAAAACAGTGAATTTAACATCCGATCATAATCAGATTCCTTAATTATATATATCATGTTTGTTTGAGACTAATCCACTTGTCAGCTTTATATAGATTATATAGAACAATCTCTGTGGAGTTCATTATAAATAGTATTTATTGATAAAAACCAAATTAGTAATGAAAGCAAACTGAATATTGTAGTTGATCAACCTATATACTGAACATTTTTATACATAATAGTTTTAATGTCGGTATGAATTAATTAGTTTATCGATCATCGACGAGTTCAACGATAATATTTATTCAGTATTTAAGTATTAAAACATAACTGAAACATAAATACAATACACAAATATGTACATTTGGTTTACTATAATTAACGATTATTTCATAAATCTTGCAATGCAATTTTAATACAATTATGTATGTATATGTACCTAAACATGTGTTTGACATTGTTAAGAAATTGCACTGCATAAATTTAAAACTTAAACCACTTATTTAAATCTTGTCTTACCTATTCAAAAACGTTAGAGTAATTGACAAGTACACTTACAACTACTAATTTTTATAAATTATAAACTTTTATTTGTACTGAAACCGAATTTTATGTTATAATTTGAACGGAATGATTAAATAAGGGCCTGATTCAAAATTGATAAACCATTTTATTTAATTTACTGTTAGTTTAAAGATTTGAAAACTCAGCTGTTTCTTTTAAAGAGAAACTTTGAATTTGAGTTGAATATCGTCAGAATTTGGGAATCAAAACAATCTAAAAAGAATTATGATGGTTGGAATTTTAATGTCGAGTCACTGTATGCTGAGTTATAAAATTAGCTAGCTACATGATTCGTAATCAAATTAACCTGACAAAAACTTTAAACTCTTAATCGAGGTCTCTCTTTACTATTGATTTCCTAAATAAGTGAACAATCGTAACGATAAATCGCAATTATTGATATACCACTATGTATATATATATATATATGTATATATATATATATATATATATATATATATATATATATATATATATATAAATACCAAACACATGTACAAATCATTTACTTTATATTCCCTCTAATATGTATAGTTTTTAATTTCATTTTACTATACACCAACCAACCAACTCTATTCTATGTGAAAACTAAAATCAATGACCTGACTTCAACTATGTTTGAATAAAATACATAAAAATAAAGCGAATAAAAAAAAACTAAAATAATTGTAATGCTATAATATAGCGCTCTTGATGATGACCCAAGAAGGTCGAAATTACAAAACTAAAAGTTATTGATACATTAAAAGAATATTGTGTAATTGGAAGCCTATTATATACAGTACGAAAGCTCTTCTTTTTTAATTTCGCATTATTTTAAAAAGTGTCGCTTCTTCGTTAAATGTACAAATACATAAATTGTAATGTATATATAGTTAAAATATTATAATAATTATTATTTTTTTGTTCTCTTATTATATTAAAATAAAACGGTTCTTAAATTTATTTTTTCTTGCATGAAAAGTTGAGAAATGAAACTGAACGAAAAAAAACTTCAATAATTACCAATTAAAGTAACTGAAAAACTGTTAACGTTGTTTTGTATATTTTATTATGTATTATGTGTATAAATAAGAATGTAAAAAAAAATATAAGAAATAAGAATGTCATCTCTTATGCTGATTAACATAAATAAAAAAAAAATTAAGAAATTTTAGAAATCTTACATAACATTTCTACGTTTAGGACAATCCCTAACTTAATTGTTAATTAATTTTTATACGCCTTTACTTTATGTCTAAAATGTGTATGCAATATATACAATCACTATAGTATAATCTACTATACCTCAATTGCTTATACATATATACAACAACGAAAATCTACTCAATGTCACAAGATTGAAGATTAATCATGCATATCAAACAATTGATGTCATTCAATATAATATATGTATACATAACATATTTGGAGCCGCTACCACCACCGCACTCTTCGAACACCACACCACCTATTTTGACTTTCATAATCACAATTTCAGTCTAAACAACACAACTAAATTTATTTCCTCTTGAATTTTTAACAGTCTTACAATCAATCATGTATGTATGTATACCAAAAATAAAAAACTTTCAAAGCTTTCAACTAATCCATCATCTCAAAAATCGAATCGCGATTCACTCTACACTCGTATTCTGTATACGAAGTTAAGTCGCACGGCGCGCAAATTTATGTCGTATATTACATATAGATTCGACTTAATTATAATGTATGTTTTAAATTAAAGATGCTTCTTTATATTAACTTATCTAATAGTTTGTTGTTGTTGTTGAGCAACTTTACGTATATGTAAATACTCAAAGTAGATATATAAAGAAATATTAATTTTAATGAAATTAATAGAATTTTCAATATAGTAAAGTATTTTTTTTTTTGTTTAAATATAAAAATTATAACTGGGACAAGGCTATGTATTGGTTTGTACGAAATGTAGGTGAATTATATGTGAATAGAGAGAAAAAAAAATAGTTTTTAGTTTAGTCGTTATGTTGATTACAGAGTTTGAAAACTATTAGAAAGTACACTGTATGTGTTTGTGAGTATAGTAGTTTTTCCGTAAAATTTCATAATTCGTAATTGTTAACACTATAATTCCTACACTGTATTTATCGATTTATGAATGAAATATGTATGTATCGATCGTGTCGTGAACACCCCGCAGTTATAAATGTGTTAAAAACAAAATGATTTATATAAATATCGTGATCAATTAACCATTACATCAAATTTAACATTTTTAAGAATTAAGTTATTTTTTGCAATAGTTGCGATCAAAAAAAAATATATATTGATGATCGAATCATAGCCAAATAAATTAAGGTTTGTCTATGTTTATACATACATACAATATTAAATGGATTTAAGCTTCGTTTGATGCTTTCATAATATCGATGTGGAGAGTATCAAGTTCTCATTTATTATTACTTTTAGATTTTGATGCCGAAGTTTTAACGTATATAGATGTGTAGAGAAACCATACTTTGTGAAAGTTATTTACCTTAAAAATGTACGTTAGTTTAAAACATTTTAAATACAAATTAAATTTAGAGCCCTGTTGTGACCCATATTTTTAAGCGAATCATAACGCTTTCAGCATTACTTTGATTATATTATTCGTTACATAGGGTAATGGGATTTTAAACAATACTCCAAGTATTAAATAAATATTAATGAAGTCTATGTAAATGATGTAAATTGTTCCAATTTTGGTAACTTTGCCCATAGAGAAACAGAGACTGACTTTCAAATCTATGACAAACCAAACACAATTTACGAATAAAACTTAAAAAAATTGAGAGACTCGACTGAATTGGTGACTATTAGACTATTAGAAAATATAAATACCGTCAGTAATATGGTGAGTATATTTGGCACTAATTCAGTGTGGTGAGTTCAAGTCACTTGTATAATGTGTGTTCCGACGTTAGGTGAGAAAACGTGTGTAAAGATATATGGGTACCGCTAGAATCACAAGATTTGGATATGAAGTAGGCAATGTAGTGTATTAAGTTTTCCGGTACAAATTATATCCTGTCATTTAACTTATACCCCTATTATGAATGTCACTTACGCGTCACCGAGTGACGCGACGTCACTGAAAGGAAATTTTGGTATTATGAATGTCACGGTGAGCGAGGATTTTGTCACTTAGCCTCACTTACAATTTGTCGGTGAGAGCAAGTGAGAATTTTTTTTTGACTAATTAAAAATACGTTTTTAATTTTTTTTGGTTTTATTTAAATTAAAATAATAATTTTGTTTTTTGTGATTTATTAAAATAATAATTTTCGATTTTTAAATATTATTTTCTTTATTAAATGGAAATAAACAGTAGTCAGTTTGGAAAATTACAAACGGCACTCAGTATCCAAATTTTTTTTAAAGAAATGGAAATAAAATCCAGACATTGTCCAGTACATATTTGAAATTTTGAAAAATTTTAATTAGTAAAATAAACTGAACAACAAAACTTTAAATTAATTTATTTTTTAAAACTTAAAATTTATTATTTTAACACACCACCAAACGTCAAACATACCGAAACAAAACAAATAATAATAGTTGCCAACTTAAAAACAACAAAATATAGAAAATAACGCATCTTGATGCGTTCGTCACTCACTCAAAATAAAGCGACAATCATAATACCAAAATATGACTCGAGTGACAATACACGTCACGGTGACGAGTGAGGTGAGGTGACATTCATAATAGGGGTATTAATTTGTTTGAAATTCATTCGACTAGAGTAACAAAAAGTTTAATGCTTGTTAGGACCAACCAAATTGCAACCCTTAAAATATACACTTGGGTGCTAAAAAATCGCACATTGCTCAATTTTCCACAAAAGTTCAAAAATACCAAAAAAGCCAATATTTGTTTAATTTTATTTTGTAATAAAAATTCACAGTCTATTTCGATACTTATCCAGTGGTACCTTTTTTGTATTTATACAAAACTGATTTATCAAACTGATATTTGATGTAAACGTTTTTGTGATTTGTCAGCATGAATATTAGGAGTACAATATTAGGAGTGCTGCATTTATTTCACCAACGTTTTCACAATATCTCAAGGTTCTCGCATTTCTCTTCGATCGCCTGTTGCACCTGCTGGAAACTCGTTGGAGCAACATCTCTGGATCGAACCCTTCTTTTCAACTCGTCCTATAAGTGTTCGATGAGATAGAGGGCTTTGAGTTGGCCACACCATAACAGATACATTCACCTCTTGAAGGTACTGGTATGCTACGCGGTCTCGCATAATTCTGCATGAACTTAAAATTTTCCACCAATAAACTCAGCAATAGGTACGAAGTACTCGTGATCGACAGCTAGTATTGGCTCGGGTATTGTATACAAGATCTATCTTTTGTGATATGCCTCCGAGAACATGCATGATCCACCGCCATACTAGACACGTTCTGTACAATTTAATACTCTCAAGCGAACTAACGATGGACTTGTCGGTGGACTGCGATCAATTTCAGTCCGTTTGCTTGTCTCTGTGAGGTCAGATAGCTTCTCGAAGTCGTCTTTTAGGTACTCAAATTTAGTTGTAGAGCCACTTCACTTTGGTGCTGACCCGTGTAAATTAGAGCAACCACTTGTACGGCTACCTCTGGTGCGGTATCGATTTCTTTGGTCCGGTTGAAGGCGTAATTTATAGACCGTTCATGCGAATAGAGGACCGTTTAGTTTGATATGCGAATGATCACAATTTCGAGCGAGATATTTCATGGCATGCTATTGTTTTGACCTTGTTGAATTATTTTTCGAATTTAATTCGAAAGCCTGCTGTATGCATTTGTTAGAAATTTACTTTGTTGGCATAATACAAGGACAAAAAAGAACCAGTGGATGGGTATTGACTTTGAATCTGCATTTAAAAAAATTAAACAAATACTGGATTATTTTTTGGATATTTTTGAACTTTTCTGGAACATTGAGTTAAAGGCTATTTTTATACACCCAAGTGTATAAGCATCAATCGAGAAAGGCTAGTGATGCGATGAGTCTGTGGTTGAGTTTAGCAGATAACTTTAACGTTTATATATTTGATATTGGGCATATCAAAAATCTTTAAATGAGCTTAAAATAATACATGCATATTTCATTAAAATCAAATAACGTCAAAAAGGTTGAGAATGGCGTATTCGATAGATTTCATGTTACCATGTTTAATGACATGATTAAAATTTCAAAATTGAACGATTTTTGTTAAATTTAACATTGTTGGTATTTCCCGGACTATATATCAGTTGTCCCATTATAATTTACTAATTCATGGCCTTCAAAGTAAAATATAAGTATTAGGATGGAATTAACAATGCGTTTGTGGAATACTAACATCGTATATTCAATCAGCCCAAAATTTAATTTTGGGCTGATTGAAACACTGCGATATAATTTCCTATCCGACACTATATCTATCAACACACAAAACCTTGACAACAATCTTATATTCATACCCATTCCCATACTTATCTCGCACTTAGATATACACAATTGTTATTTATCTAATCTAATACATAGTACAATATATATATAGTATGCTGCGTTTAATATATAATTTTAAATTAAATTAATTAATCACATTGATCTTAGGTCAAATTGGCATTATTAGTGTTGTTATTATCATAAATAATAACAATTTGTTTAGTATTTATCATTGATGGGATATAAAATAACAAAAATCAGTTAATATTTGCATATACATACAAACGTTTGACAGTACTCGGGTATATGTGTATGTACATACTAGTTGCAATCAAATAGCTTCGATTGTTACGATTCTCGCGAATTGGGAAGTATCGAGAATCATGTGTTAATAGAGCAAAATATATATTTATAATATATTGCATTTATATATATATATATATATATATATATATATATATATATATATATATATATATATATATATATAAACACTTTTAACTATATTTATATAAGAATCTACATAAATGTATATAATACACTTTTTATTAGGTAGTTTAAATATGACGACGATTTTTGTTTTTTAGTTTCGACCGTCACAAAACAATAAGCAAGGACAAATTAAATTTTTTTCGCTTATAATTGCGCGTTCAACAAAACTATATACATACATGTATAAATGTACATAATATAATAAGTAGAAATGAAATTATGACAAAATATTACATTTAGAGTTTCAATTACTGTTTATACAATCGTAAATATATATATATATATATATATATATATATATATATATATATATATATATATATATATATATATATATATATATATATATATATATATATATATATATATATATATATATATATATATATATATATATATATATATATATTTATTTATATATATATATATATTGAGTAAATACATATATTGTGTAGAGAATGACCCTGTTTCTGTTTGGTATTGTTGTATTGTAGTGTTGTAGTGTAACCTCAGAAAGATCTCGCTCTTTAATCAACCATAAACCAATCATCAACAACATCATCACCTTCACATAATTTAATTTCCCCGTTTTCACTATGTAGATAGTAGTACTAAATTGTAAAATAGTGTTTTCATTTTTGTAAACAATTTCTATAGTTTTTTTTTTTGCACAGCTACAACAGTCAATAAATTAAATTTTTTTTATATTTTTTATAAAATAATCGAAAGATAAGTAAAATCTCTACATTTCTGTGTATAAATACATACACATATTATATATTTTGTATATAGATACGTACGTATGTATGTATGTTATATGTACATAATGTAATTTTACTATTTGTTGTATATTGTGCATTATTTAAACGTCATAACAGGTCAAACTATGTATATAGTATATACTCGTATATACACAACTACAAAACTATAATGCAATTCGATGAACTGAATGTTTTTTTTTCAATATTGAAAGTTTTATTGAATCACTTGGCAAAAATATCGAACGAACAGAAGAAAAAAAAATATGTTATGTTGTGCGAAACTATGAGGAAATATTGTGTGTGATTTGTAAATGGTCGTGCTTATTTTGGGGAGGTGGGACTAGTAATTTTGCCACCGTGTACTGTAAATAAATTACGCGATCTTTTTTTTATGTATGTATATCGTTATAGTATTATACACAGTATTTTGTATATTTGTTTATCGCGCTATTAAAAAAATACATTTTTTACAGTTATTATGTTTTGATTCAATTTCACGATGTAATTGTATTTTGTGTGTATTAATATTAGTTTGTGTTTGTATTATATAAAGTTTGATAAGATACTTAATACTTATGTAATAAATAATTAAATAGATTTTTATTTGAGTAAAAGTTAGCAAAATATTGTTGATCGATTTTAACTTATTGATTTTCTAATTTAACTCAAACCCTTTCAAATTCATTTGTTTCTGGATTGATTTCTCTATACCGTATCAACTAGAATTGAGTTGTGCATATTTTCTAAAATCTGCTATTCAACAGCTTTTAATATTTTGAACCCAGCCAGGGACGCACGCTGGTGTACAAATTATTTTTACAATCCTTATATAAATATGTATTTGTAGGCCATACGCTATTGAGCCAAAAAAGGTAACCTGCCTTATTTCACTAAATGTTTTAAATCTAAACCAAATACTATCGAATAATAGAGAACTTAACACCGAATTTGCTTGGTAACTTAAGACGTACATTTGAATGATCAGGAACGCAAATTGGATCAGGAACGCTTGGCAAATTGGATGCGACACAAACTGAAACGATCTGCGTACGAAGAAACGAAAGGACTTCGAATTTTCCTACTCTCAATTTGGGTTAAAGTATCATTTCGATAGATTCATTTTCTTTGTTTTAATGGTTGGTTTAGATTACGTTGTAGTAGTTGTATATGCACACTTAAACCAGTATCGGACCATTCTGATACCACTGACATATCCCTTCCATTTGACGACGTCCGAGTGACTACAACCAAAGATTATATACTATAAAGATAGTTCAATCAGAGTAACATTTTAAAATTCAAAAAAAAATATTCCGGGTACCGCTACATAGTGACGGGTACCTCCGTTCTATAGAAAAACAAAACAAAAAAATCGTTCATATTGTAAATTTTTGCTTTGGTTGGGTCATCTTTATGTAAAAATCTTTGCTACAACATTGTGGATTTAATGCCAGCCACCTGTGATGTTAGTGAGAGATCCAAAGATATATGATTGATATAGCAATAGCAACCTATAAACAATCAATAGCAAACCTATAAACTACATATTTACAGAACTAGTTTTAAGCCTCCTTAATCCTTACATCTACTCAACTTAGATCTATGTACCTATTGGTCAAAAATAACAAATTGCGGTTTTGCGCACAAATCAGACATTACAGAAGTTCCGTGAAAGAAACAAGTTTCGAAAACCTAATCGGTTCTAAAATGCAGTGTGTTCTTTCCTTAACGAATCGATGAACACTAAGTGCACTTCGAACCCGAAGGCATTTTCATTGATTCTGTGCAGACAGCCTCATTGTCGTATTGACACTCAACTATTTAACGAAGAAATCAAACCGTAGTATATATGGAAAATAACCTACTAGTCATACAAGCCATCCTTGTACCTTCTTCTATTATACTGTCTATATTCATTCAAGGGGTTTCTACATAAAACCTATTCTTATGACTAAGGTGCACTTTTGCTGTTACTATAGTTCCTGGGTATGTACGTTCTTTTCACTCTTAATGATGAAGATCACATTGACGTAATTTTTATCAGCTCTTAATAAATATTATTTTCAACCAGAGAAAAATAAACCTTGATTTTCGTGAGATAATGAGAGAACTGCCACTTCTAAAATAGAAGATAAAATAAAAGTGTTCACAGAAATAATTACTAAACTAATTGAATCGTACTTGTGAACGTAATAGATATCTTTTAAAGATTCCAAATTTTCTGCGTACTATTTACCTGCGTAAATAATCTGTACTATGTGCTGGATTTCCTTGTTTATTAGATTACACATCTATGATACCAATCAGTGTGTACTTTCATTCTATATGATTGAACTATATTTCAATTTTATAGATGAAGTTAGATGGACCTTCGATGGAAAACTCCAATTTTTAATCACTTCATGAGACTTTTACAATCGATTAATTTAATTTAAACAAAAATTTTGATTTTGAACTATATAAATTACGGAGAAAATTACTATTGGTAATTTTTTGTCCATTTTAAGAAAATGATCCTATTGTTTTCTATATTTTTTGTTTATTGGAAAATGACACTCGGAAAATACGCTCAGGGCACTTGTTGGGCGTTATTAATTTTATAAATATACAAAGTTTAGAACGTTTAAGATGACATATATATCATGTAATTGGTATTTTCTTTGGTACACTCAAGTCTGAATACATATCTTTGTTAAATTACTGTTACAGGTTACTTTGATTTTTGGACATTGATAGACTACCAATTGTATCGTATCGAAGTTTTAAATCACTAATTTTCCTGAATTTTGTAAAAAGCCACATGGATGGCTAAACGCACCACATAATTACATATTGAAAGTTAGGTTTACTTATATAGTAAACTACTAAAATAATTCTTTATATTTTTTATGAAATACTTTCAAGAACACCGTTGAGATTTAATAAGTAACGAAACCTTTTTTTAAGTTTTTATGTAAATTATGTAAAAACACAATGTTAATTACATAAAACGTAAATTACATGTAAAAAACGAAGGCAACACCATTCGCAGTGCCATCTGTTTTAAATGTCAAAAAACCTACTGACGTTCGGTTTAGACATTACCAAAGATAAATGCGTAGTTGCAAAATCGATTAATTTCAGGTTCAAGTTATGAGTTGGAAAATTGCACACCGTTAGTTAATTCATAAATTCTATTTATAACACAGTAAGATGTTTTTAAACAGATGGTGCTTTACTCACAATTATAGATTTGATAAGAAATGGCGAGTCAGTTATTTACATGAAATCATTTTTAACATATACAATGTAAAAGATAATCTTATGCAAATTACACATCTTTTACATGTAAAGAACAGTGTAAATTACATCGTTTAATTTACACGCCCCACTGTGTCCAAACATGTTAAAATATCTATATCAAGTATTTATATTTAATCATGTTAACATTATTACAATAATTACCAAATCCTCGCATATTTCTAAGACTGCAAAAAATTGATGGTCATTGATACTATTTTCAATCCTTCAGTCCGTTATTATCAATTTTGAATTTGATTTAACTTTTTTTTTTATATAAATAATATGACTTAAGAGAAAAACATTGCACGTTTTAGATAATTTGATATGTACTCAAATATATACTATTGATTAGTTAGTAGCTTAAACAATAATCTTTATACTCAAAGTTTGATTGATAGTTTTTATGCGAAAACGATATTTGCTCAAATTTACAGTGCAACATCATGCAACATCGCGTCTCTATCCAATTAAAAATAACAAACCTAAAAAAAACTTTTTCAGTCTCATATTTCACTTTGTGCAAAAAATATTTTTATTGTTGACTTTTTAGTTTTAAGCTTACTAACAAATAATTTAAACACAAGCGAATATACATTAAAATTGATTTCTTAATTTAATTGTTTTTATTTTATTCATAATTTTTGTTTTGTTTATACATATTATTTGTATATCCATTACGTAATGAATGACATTTAAAAAAAATGGATATATAGTTTTGTAATTCTTAAAGAATTTATTTATTTATTTTTTTGATGAGGAAAGACAATCAAGAAATAAATTTAAAACAAAAATTAAGATGTAATCTAATTTTGTTGTGAATGAGCTTTTATGTACTGCACTAGATTTAGTTAAGGTTATGGGTTTGTATAATATATAGGTTTGACAATCATATATTACACTATAATAGATCACTATAATACGTTGGCAGCTAAAGCTTACCAGACTTCCAATATTAAATGTCTAACACAATTTTCTTTCATTCTATATTTTCAGATAGTACTTTAAATGACTTCCATCGAACAGATTTAGATATATCAGATCGAAATTTGATTTTGTATTTCGGTAAGTTAAAACTCTTTAAAAATTTTAATTTCTTCTTTATAGTTGTATGAACTACTAATCTAGAGTTACATTGTATTTCGACTATGTTATTTTTGATTTTAATTTCAATATTTAGAATTTTATATACTCGTTAAACTAGACGAGATAATATAGAGAGTTGGAATAAATAATTTTAAAGTAATTTATATAATTTTTCCACCGGAAATTTTATAAAAAATAAAAAATTAAAAATAATTGTGAAAACCTTCAATTTGTATACTCGTTTATACAAATGAATATATTTTTATAATAGTTACTCAATTATGATCATTCCTATTGTTTAATAGTTGCGATGCTCTATAGATTAGCGCGCAGCATACCAATATATCTACACATGTATATATTTACAAATACAGACAAGTGACATAATTTAGAAAATTAAGTTAGAGAAACAATATATTTAAGGAGTGCTTACCAGCGACAAGTACCATCAAAAATATTTAAACCATATGCGCACGTGTCATTAAAGTGGTTATTTAGTAGTACTGCTTCTGCTGTATATAGACAACAGATATACAATTTCCAATTCAATCATCAACCTTGGTTTGTGTGTTATTTCTCTTCGCTGTATGTTGTTGTTTGATGACGATCGTTTCAACATATGTCTGCGCTGTTATGTTCTCTATACAACAGTTTATATCCATTCAATTTCATTTCAATTATCGAAAAAATTATTATTTCATATCCAGGTGACGGACGTTTTTTATTTTAGTTTATATTTTTTGTTACCCAAAATCCAATTAGTTATTATTTAAAGATAATTTTTCAAAAGTTCAAATGTACGAGAGAACATACTTATCTCTTTGAAACAAGACAACGAGTTAACAGCACAACAAGAATTTATTAAGAAACTTTAATAATCGTGACACCCGTCATAGACAACAGACGAATATATGTATATCAATATGTAAGTTTAAAAAAATCACCTGCATGAGAGAGACGGTCGCGTGTTTACCACCTGCATTCAGTTTATTATATTGTTTCTTATGTTATGGATTGATACCAAGAATTAAGACTTTTGTCTTAAGTTTTGTTATCCGGATGCTATTATTGTTATTTTTTTTCGGTTTGTTTGAGATATTGATCGGGTGTGCCGATTGGCTGTTTAATGGTATGATGATATCAAAAGCAGCTTTGTAACATATCATACTGAGTAAACTGATACAATTACGGTGAGGTATATAATATAGCACGTGTTGTCATCAAGTTTAAATATTCGTTTTCATATTCGCAAGAAAACACGGTCACCTATTACTTTTCATATTAGTTAATTGGATGGTCACTTGGGCTCGTGACCGGAAAAGTTTAGTCTTTCGTCTCTAAACATAGAAAACTAAAAATTATTTTTTAAATATGAGTAATTGTGACTGATTATATATTACGAATCAATGGCGAACTGAAACGTTGAAATGAGCTTATTTTATTATTCTTGGCGGAATCACCAGTCTCCAAAAATTAGTATCATGTTTAGTATTAAAAGGACAAGCTTTATAAGATTTTCATTATTTCTTTGCTTATACCTTCCTTAGTCATTCATATAAATTTATAGATAAATTATTCAGTAGTTCATCTTTACTTTGCCGTTTTATGTTCGTGATTTACTGAAACCGAAGCATAAAAAATTACGAAAAAAAACTATTGAACACTGTCTTTCTTATTCAATCGAACTGAAATATTGCAGAAAACGTCACTTAAATATTATATATATATATATATATATATATATATATATATATATATATATATATATATATATACATATACATATATATATATATATATATATATATATATATATATATATATATATATATATATATATATATATATATGTATATATATATATATATATATATATATATATATATATATATATATATATGAGTTGGTATTTGATCAAGACCAATAATGATGTGTGTGTGTGTGTGTGAACCTAGATCGATACACTTAAGCATGCCTTTTCTGTGAAGTAGTGCTCCTTGCGTCATGATAGCACATTTATGACTGAAATTATTTTTATTAATTTTCTTTGTTTGCTGAAAAAAATTTTTTTTGGCATAACCACTTAACATGGATGGAGGAGAGAATTTTCCAATTTTTCTTTTTATGTATGTACAAAAATATATAAAATAAAGTATTTGGAAAGAGAGAATTTGTTACTGCTTTTGCGCTTAATATACCGAGTATTTTACTATACATAAATATATATATATATATATATATATATATATATATATATATATATATATATATATATATATATATATATATATATATATATATATATATATATTTAACGTGTATGTATGTAGTATAAATATAGTATACAGTATCGAGCAAAAATACTGCATTTCATTTATTAAACATGTAGGTGACTATAAATTACCTTCATAAAAATTGGTTGGTGTAGGAGTATTATTATGTACAAGTTAAAGGTTATATCATCGTTCACCCACGACATTTCCAAAAAAAATTTTGCAAAGGATTAAAAATAAAAATAGCTCGCGCCTACATGTCTAACTGTACACCCTGTAATATATTTTTTTTAGAATGGAACCTAAAACTTGAAATTTAACAATAGTTAACACAATATAATAAATACACCAAATAAAAATGTAAACAGGGTGAATCTTGAATCCAAAAATTAACCAACAAAATAAATAAATAAATAAACTTTAACCACCATTTTCCCCCATCTCAAAAACCCAACCAACAAAATGGAAAAACTGGAAAAATGTAATTTTATTTATTTATCTTCTATAAAATTCATCGAATAAAAATCAAAATAAAAAAAAATTTGCTGCTCTTGTATGTTATGTGTCGACCCTTGTCTTCTAATCCTCTTTCCAATGGAATATATATATCAGCTCTACGTATAATATGTATATACACAAAAACACTCTCATTCCATTTTTATTCTTCTTCAAAATATAAAAAAAAAAAATCTGAAAAAATGTTGTGGAGATATGTATGTATATAAACTTTGTGATTCTTCCCACCACCGACAATGATGATAACTTCAACCAGTTCTACTTTTTATTTGGTATATACTGTAACATTGCTGTGTGTATGAGCAAGCAAAGTTAAAGGCAAAAACAGCAACTTCTCTATATACACTAACTAAACACAGTCGGTTCGTTGTTGTATAAAAAAAAAAATTGTGTGATCATTCCTCCTTTTTTTCGTTAAATTTCTCATCGTTTTCCATTTGTCCGTGGGAGAAAAGTGGAATAAATTTTTTTGTATGATTAAGGATTGAGTTGTTGATTTGGTTTGGATTTGGTATAAATAGAGATGTGGTTTTGTTATGCTCTTGTCCAAATGCGGCATTTAGAAATATAAATGTATATATATATATATATATATATATATATATATATATATATATATATATATATATATTCTCAAAGATTGTATTGGCACTATGCCATCATGACAAAGTGTATCTGCGAACCTTATTATTTTTTGTACCTGTACACACAACGCTTTCTAAATATTCTCAATTCCCTTAAAACCTGATGATGATGATTATGATGACGCAACAATGACAGAATTTAACTTTTCTGTGTATACACTCAAAACAAAACAGAAAAACCCGAAAAATTGGAATAAATGGAGGCGTAAAATAAAATTAAGGGTGGTAAATTTATTTGTTATGTGGGGGGTTAATTTGTTGATATCATCGAGAGATGAACTATTTTTTTCGATTCGCCTCCTTACAACAAACAACTATATAATTGATCTATTTGAATACTATGTCATCCACCTTAATATAGAACGCCAAACAAACATGTTGTGGGTCGTCGGCTCTATATACGAGTACTACACTATATGGTTTGGTTTTGGTATTTTCTTCCATATTGATGTTCATCATGATTATGATGATGGGTGGTAAAAATACAAAAAAAGTGAAAAAAATGGTGATTCTAATGGGGTGGTATTTTTATATAGTGGCGATGGTACAAAAAATTACAGTTAGTGGGGTTAAATTGGGTTGAATTTTTCACTTTACTCTCGACAATATAATAATAAAAAAAGAAAAATTAGAAGAATGAGTTTATTCGGTTCATTCTGTTTAGATGGTATATATAAATATAATATACAATATACAATATATATATATATATATATATATATATATATATATATATATATATATATATATATATATATATATATATATATATATATATATATATATATATATATATATATATTTATATATATATATATATATATATATATATATATATATATATATATATATATATATATATATATGTATGTTGTGTATATGTATATAAATATATATATGTATGTTGTGTATATGTATATAAATATCATAGTATACCATGGAAAATTGGAATGGAAAATTCTATATAAATTTTTCATCTAAAAAGATATATACCGAATAAAATCATGAGAAAAACACAACAACAAAAATATCAGTACCCAAAAATAAAGGAGACAAGGGTGTGATTTTCAATTGAAATAAAGGAAAAGGGAACCGTATCTCGAAATGAAAGACGAACGAAAAAGGTCAAATCTAAAATGATGGTATAGGATATTGCGTTGTTGCACGGTGCTGCATCGCAAATCACACATCATGTACAACCCTTGTTTAAGGGTAAATATTGTCCGCATTATTTAATTTATCCCTAATAATTTTTCTATATTATATATGAATATATATTATGAGTGGTTTCAACTCAGTCTCGATTTATATTTTTTTTTTCTATATAACTTCTTAATACTGCGACATGTTATCATCATCGTCATCAACATCAGCAACATGATTTTCTATTCACCCTTTTCTGGGAATAAAAAAAAATATGTTGTTGGAAAGGAAGTATATTGTGTGTACGTATGTGTGTAATCGTGAAATAATTTTATCCTCTTTATGTGTATAAATATAGAAAATATAAAGAAAATCATTTCTCATATGCTTCATCTTCAACTCCGCCAGTGCCGGAGGTGATCGAAATGCATTTAATTTGGTGAATAAATAAATATGATTGTCTCTATAACATTCTTTGAGTAGAATTGGGAACTATTATCGAATTAAAAAAGATTACACTTAAACGTCATTGATTTTAATCTCTGAAGTGAGGTAAGGTCATTAACTTAAAATATTTCTGGACAGCCAATTTTTGATTCCATTCAAAAAGCAAAGAACTATTTCATCGTTGGTGATTGTTTTACTTTTTGTTGGATTATGAAAAATTGTTTTCTTGTCACCACGAGCGGTTTGGAAAGAAATCAACCTAATTTTTAGTTTATTAATACAGTCAAGAGACCCAATTACAATTTTAATATGATCTTGAGCGATTAAATCGATTACTATAACAAATAAAGACACGTTTGTAACTTTAAACTATTTTGGTAAAAGTTTTTAATATCCGTGGTATTCGTTGATGATGGAAGTGACAGAAAAAAATAAAGTAGCAAGTAGTTTTTCCAAACTCTTATCGAAACACCATATCTGCATTAAAACTTAGTTGACTCAAATCATCCAGTCCGCACTGATCTAGTCGCTTATTTTGAACTCTTCACACCTAAATCACTACACAAACCAATTTTTTTTATTTAAGCATCATTTGTCATTACACCAAACCTATATAATAGTTTTGTATATTATTCGCGTCATCATCCCCTATATTTAAAAATTTGTTAAGTTTTTGTATGCCGCTACATACCGTGTGTTAAATATAAACACACACTCAGTTTGTTTCGGTTATAATTATTGTGAAGTATACAATATTTACCCAGGGTTGAACTTTCTTAATTGTGTATGTAAATGTATTTGAGTGTGTGATACGGAAATTAAAAATCTTACAAAATATTAATTTAAATTAAAATTCAATCTCGTAAAGTATTAATAATCGTTAAAACTACTAATATCATTTTGATAAATAAAATAGTTCACCCTTCATCACTCCAAATTCCTTCTCTCTTTCTCTCGTATAAACAACTTCGCATATATGTGTCTACTTATGTTTTATGTATTTTGCCATATGACTCAAACCTCAATACATTTTTTTTCTGACATGTATGTACATATGTATTCCCAGTGCATTACGGTGATTACAATTATTGGCATATTACTGTTTTGATATTTCTACAATATTGAATTATTATTGTAACTATACAACGAGTAAGGGATGAGAATTTTTCATTTTATTTTATTTATGTTGATAAATATGGAAACTGCATACATATTTGCATACATAATAACAATAAATAGACATACATATACATATATATGTGCATATATACATAGCTATCATCCCATATAATATTCATATGCATAGCCAAGCTACACTATTTTGCATACAAAATTAATTGATTATACCATCGATTGAGTTATAAGTAGTTTTCACAATATTTTAATTTTTTATTTATAGATATGGTAACGGAATGAGTGTCCAAGGGGGCTCCTCGGGGGCTCCAACATTAGGGGGCCGCGTTTCTCCACTTGGGATCTACCCGGAGCCCCAAAATCAACATTCAAATTCTATTGGTAAGTTGACTTACTCTTTTATTAACAATGTTTGAATTGAACAACTCACATCTTTAATTCTGTCATGTTTGCGGTTTTATGGTACTTCTGGCTATCCAACGCGTTGTTCCAAAGAGGCACAGTTTTGCATATTCGAACGCGTTTTTATTCAGCTGTTGAGTTTAATTTAAATACCAGAGCCCATATTATTGAAATAGAACGCCTGTCGTGAAATTCCTGTGTTTATACGCAGTATCACTTTCTCGTTTCCTACCTCTTTGTCTATAAAATACTTTTGGAGTAGGAATTTTCATGTTACTAGAAACAAGGAAGTTATGATGCATATAGTGACGCTATTTTAAGTTAATGCTATAAACGCAGATTTAACGTACTTATTTTTGACGTACAGAGAGTACTTTAATTGGTGGAGACTACTAAACCAAATTTTAAGTGGTAATAACACATGGGCAAAACTAGTAGTGTGAAAACAATAGCACACATTTTTTCACCATCTTTCTAAAGGTAATTATGAAGAATAGCGATCGAATTCAATAAAATGAGCCTGGGACTTCCATATATGAGTATGCAACTAAACATTTACAGACTTATGTATGTTATGTATCCCTTTTCACTTTTATACTGGTTTATTAAAAATAATGTTCAAATTAGAAACTATGTTTAGACCATTAATTCATTTATACTTTAACAAAATTATATCACTTAGATAATTCACTAATTTTCTTTTCTCCTTTTTTTTACTTTACGACATTCAGGTAATCAAAACACTTTCAATGGAAATAATATTGGAAATTTAAATTATCAAAATCCAAATGCACAGTATCCATTGAGTAATAATCATATAAATAACAATAATAATAATAATAGTATTAATAATAATTTAAATTATAATAATACACAATTAAATAATAATAGTAATTATATTGGTGGTAGCAATTGTTTACCAAATAATAATTTAAATATGGTCGCCGCAACTGGGCAACAAGGCATTGAAATGGGTTTTAATTCACAAATGAATGCAATGGGTATGCACTCACAATCGTCGCATCAGTATATGAATGGTATGAGCCCAATGAATAGTATAAATCAAATGGCTGGAGGCGGCGTAGGTATGAATTCAATGAATCAGATGAATGGTGGTGGGGGTGGAGGCATGGGAAATACAATGCCCATGAACAATATGGCGGCAATGAATGGCGTAAGCTATAATAATAGTCGACATCATCACATGAATCCAATGGCACAAATGAATGGGATGACCATGGGAATGAATCACATGAATCAAATGAATGGGATGAACACAATGAGCCAAATGAGTGCAATGAATCCATTAGCGGGTATGAATCAAATGAATCCAATGGCTAAAATGCAAGGAATGGCTAATGGATATCCACCAAGACGAATGACACCATATCCACCACCACAATTACATGCTGCACAAAAACGGGGTATGTATCCGGGTATGGGACCTGGAAGTAACGTGCCCAATGGACCAATGCAATTTTCACAACATCAATCTAATGGTGTACCGATACCAATGCAGCAAGGCTATGGTAGGCAACCACCTGTTAATACATACAATCGAACTCCGGGTATGATGCCACAACAACGACAAAATACACCACCTTATACGGGTGGCAGCAATCATAATCCACAATTCTTTAACGGTGGTGGAAGTGCAGGTGTTGGTGTGGGAAGTGTTGGTGTAGGTGTTGGTAGCGGAAATAGTACAGGAGTTGTAAATACAGTGGGAGGAAATGGAAGCGTTACAGGAAATGTTGGAACCTATCAAAATGTACAAGGATTTCAACCTGAGACCCGAATGAATTATCAACACAGTCCCGTACCGGGAAATCCTACACCACCTTTAACACCTGCCTCATCAATGACACCATATATCAGTCCGAATCCAGATGTAAAACCAAATCCAATTCACAGTAAGTTAATCGCTTAAAATATTTAAAGCATTGTACTAACCTTTTAATTTATTTGATTAACCCACAGAAGATGATGAATTACGGTTGACATTCCCTGTTCGTGACGGTATTATATTAGCCCCCTTCCGTTTGGAACATAATCTCGCCGTTAGTAATCACGTATTTCAAATAAAATCAAATGTACACAATACACTAATGTGTCGTGCTGATTTGGAACTGCAATTAAAATGTTTCCATCACGAAGATCGGCAAATGAATACAAATTGGCCGGCATCAGTTCAAGTTTCGGCAAATGCAACCCCACTTGTGATAGATCGAGGTGAAAATAAAAGTTCACATCGACCGCTTTATTTAAAAAATGTTTGTCAACCTGGACGAAATACAATACAGATTACAGTTAGTGCATGCTGTTGTGTAAGTATAAATATTATTTTTAAATTTTGGTATCGTATCTAACTAATATTTCATTTCTTTGTAGTCACATCTCTTTGTACTTCAAATGGTTCATCGTCCAACCGTTCGCCATGTTCTACAAGGACTGCTGCGGCGTAATCTTCTAATAGCTGATCATGGTATTGCAAAGATTAAACGGTATTTTCAAGCTGGCCATGCAAATACAAACCCTGCATTACCCAATCAAACAAATGAACGAGGCGAGCCGCTTGATCATCAGACGTCACAAAAAATCTTTTTAAAATGTCCCATCACATTCAAACGAATAACGCTGCCAGCACGAGGCCACGAGTGCAAACATATACAGTGCTTCGATTTAGAGTCATATCTTCAGTTAAATTGTGAACGAGGAAATTGGCGATGTCCTGTGTGCAAGTAAGTAAATTCAATGTTTTTAGTCAAAACAATTTCTCATATCGTCTTTCGTTTCTACTATTAGTAAATCAGCGTTAACGGAAAGTCTGGAAATCGATCAGTATATGTGGGCAATATTAAATAATGCTACCGGGACTGATGAAGTCATTATTGATGCACAAGCAAACTGGAAGCTGTTACGACCGATTCAAACGCCTGGAATAAAAACAGAAGATGACCATGAAGGAAATCGGCTGTCTAAAGTTATGTCACCTGGTTCAACTACACTACCCGCATGGGATAATTCACAAGCAATGAGTCCTTACATGTGTCCAGATATGAATTCTATTGCCAGTGGCAGCATGATGGGAAAGTGAGTAGACAATAGCAACGAGTACATATGAAATTTTTGCTAATTTAATTATATTTCTAGTTACAACAGTTCGAGATCATTTGACACGTTTAACGTGGGTGGTGGACAAAATGAAGGTTCCGGTGGTGCTAGTAGTGCTGGTGGTGTAGTGGGTAACAATGTTAATGGAAGCAACGATTACAATGCAAATTCAAATCCATTAGTGCATTTAAGTGAATCAGTGAATTCATTGGATCCGCTCAACGCAATGGAAAAATCTTTAAATGATCAAATGCCGCATACGCCACATACACCTCATACACCGGGTGGTGGTTCTTCTGGCCATCCATTAACACCAGGTGGACCTCCAAGTGTACCACCATCATCACAGAATGATAGTCAAAACTCAAATTCCACTAATAATAGTAATAATAGTAATTTATTGAATAGCAGTAATAATAATAATTCACCTCATTCCTCACCTCAACAACACCAACAACAGCAACACAATCAACATAATAATTTAATGAATTCATCGCAGAATATGATGAATTCACCACAACAACAGAATAGCATGAACCAAAATTCAAATAGTCAAAATAGTCATAGTCAAAATAGTAGTAATTCGAATTTAATGAATTCTCTAATGAATTCCCAAAACGTCGGATTAATTAGTTTAAGTGATGCTGATCTAAATGCAGATTTAAATTTTGATCCGGCAGCTGTTATCGAGGGTGAAGGAAATAATGATGCATTGAATGTAAGTATAACATGCAAACGATTATTATAAAAAAAAAAATTACTTACTAATAATGCATTTTATATATTTTATAGCTCTTACCTGATAATGTGGTCGACCCAATGGAACTTCTATCCTATTTGGATCCACCAGATTTAAATACGCCACCATCGAGTGGTTCAAGTAATAATCCAAGTAATGAGGATTTCTTCTCTGGACTTTTCGATTAAATATCCTACAAATAAATATTAAATTGAGCATAAAGTGAATAAATTAAAATACTGTGCAAAGACTCTATTAATTAAATAAAAAAAATTGTACAAATTAAAAATAATCGCCATAAATAAATTAAATCAAATTTTAGTGCTCTCTTTCTAATTACAAAATATAAATAAACAAAACAATTATACTTCGCTTATATTTATCTTTTTATTTTATATAAATTATTATTATATAATTAGAAAAATAAATTATAAAAGAAAACAAAATTCAATTTAATTGAATAAAAAAAATAAATAAAGGATGGCACACAAAATCGTTGTTTTAAGAATATATAATTTTTTTCCCAAAACTTTTTATTTAATTCTAATTATGATTTAGCATTTGTCTAGTCAATTAATTTAAATAAAATTAAATATGTATTAAAAATATTATGAAAATTGGCCAGTTTAATAAAAACTTTTCATAATTATTTTAATTTAAAATAAAATAAAATAACAAAAAAAATCCAAATTATTCCAATTCCTCGCAAAAATTATAAACAAAAAAATCCTATACAAATACATAAAGTTCCAAAACAAACGAAAAAAATCATTTATATTATAGTTTCTTGTTTTATTAATTAATTAAATTTTTTATTAAATCACCAATAAATAATTAATAATATGTGCCACCAATATATATATTAATTAATATACATATATATTTTTTTGTAATATATTTATTTTGTACTATAAATAAAAAAAAACTAATTAATTAAATTAACACACACACACACAAATAAAAGAACATCAAAATTTTAAACATTATAAATAATCTATATATACACTTATTATTATATTATAAAAAAATATAGTTCATTAAATTTAAATTAACAGTTCCTTTTTATTTTTGTTTCGGGGCTTATTATTCTGTGTCTCGATTTAATCACTAATTATCTAGGTTCGTTCTCATAATCAATACTTTAATTGTTAACGAGTGTATATCTTGAGATTTACACACTACTTCAATAGAGATCCGAGAACAGATCCGATTTTATTTTGTATTCGATCGAGCTGCAAAATAGTTCTCTCGAAAATAATTAATTACTTACAACTAAAAAAAAATATATATTTTTAATTATTTTTTTCCGATATATATCTTTTAAATTTACCGAATTAAATGTATTAAATTATATAAATATATAAATAAAATAAATGGATATAATTAAAAATTAAGTTATACATATTAAATATAATTAATTAATATTATATGATTTCATTATTTTATTAGTTGTATTTTATTTTATTTTTTCCTGTTTGGTTAAGAAAAATATAAATAAATTTTATTTTTGTTTTAAGAAAATAAAAAATGAAAAAAAAGTTGTATAAATAAAAACACAAAAATGGATATATATATATATATATATATATATATATATATATATATATATATATATATATATATATATATATACATAAATATGTATATATATATCTATATCTATATATATATATATATATATATATATATATATATATATATATATATATATATATATATATATATATATATATATATATATATATATATATTTATATATATATATATATATATATATATATATATATATATATATATATATATATATATATATTTATATATATATATATATATATATATATATGAATATTTTAAAAATAATTATAATAATAAAAATAAAAATTATTACATTAATGGTCTTGTTTCATAGTTCATCTTTTGCGTGCAAAACAATGCAACTCACAATTAATTATTAAGAAAAACATTCATTAGCAATTATCTTGAATTTATTCGAGTCTTATTATCTTATTATGAATTTTGATTCAAACGGATTCTCAATATTAAGTATTGTTTGAATTTGATTATTTTTTCATTGTCTCTCTTTCTGTGTTTTGTTTATCCCACTGCCGTTATTAGATATTTTGCCTTATCATGGACCCACAAAAATTAAATTTAAAATATACCACAGTAACTCATATCAACAATTTGCATGGTTCATTAATTATTGATGGGGTCGTAATTAATGATCATATTCGCAAACTTTGCTTGGCTGAACTTAAACTTTAAGTGTAATATAAAATTGTATTAAAAATAACTTTACTGTATTTCGTATCTTTCGAATCAAGTGTTTAACTGATATAAAAAATGAGTTATTGGAGTGAGGTAAGTTATTTTATGTGTTGGCAATTTTAACCTCTTTTAATATGTCAGATTTTTTAATTTGGAAAACTTTTAAATGTAGTTGAATTATCTGAAAAAGGCGTTATGATTTGTCTTGAATTGAACTTAGTTAATGAACAGCATGTGGCTCTTATGAACAGCCAGTTAGTCTAATGTTAAAAGTTGTATACTAGATTTATCTCTTTTTGTGTTAGACACGTCTTTACTTAAATACAATCCAATTATTTTGTAAACCAAGGAGTTCAATGGCTAACTTATAACTAACTTAAATAAAGTTAATTGTGGATACTTAGTGTTTCAAAGTTAAGAATGAAAAATATATATAATTCAATTAATCCGTTCCTCTTGTAGGAGAGTCGGGCATTAACGAAACTTTCTAATTTATTCAACAGTTTTTTCACTGAATGGATTGTGATATATATCGAAAAATTTCTTAAATCAAATTTAAAGGCTTTAGTAAACTAGTTGATCTTTGAAACAAAATAAATTAGAAGGAAGCCAAATAGAACCATTCTTCGAAAATAAAGTAAACATTTTGGAATTATTTAACAAAAAATTTCAAAAACAAAAACGGATTGTTATAACAGGATACGTTCAGTTTCATATAAATTATTACTGCGACATATGGACTCATTTAATTAAAACTCATTTCTATTTTAAATCCGCTGATACGTTTTCATATTTTTTTCTTTTTTCATAAAATAACATAATAAAGATAAACATAACTTTATCAACATTTAATATAATTAAGTAAAGTAATTAAATAAAATAATATATTAACTCCAAAAATTAAACAAAAGAAAACCAATTATTTAATAAATTAATATAAAAATTAAATAAAAACATTTATTCTAAATAACTAATTCTAAAAAAGCAAACATAAAATTTAAATGAAGTAAAAATTATTTTATACAAAACAAACTAAATTTTTTATTATTTAATTTTTAAAATATTGTAATATAATAAAAAATTCAATCAATAAAAAACAATTAAATTAATTAAACAAATAAGAGAAGTAGAACAAAGCAAAACTTATATAAACATTCTTGTTCCATTTCAATTAATGAATTAATTAATTAAATATACACACGCAGACATATATTATATATTTTTTTGTAAATGTAAATTAAAAAAAAAATTAATAAATAATTAAACATCTTAAATAAAAATAAATCAATTGACTTAATAATAAAATAAATATTAAAATTTAATTCACATTTTAACGTTATTTAATTGAAACTAATTAAAAATGTAGTGGGTCTCAATATAAAGAAACAAAAATATACTTAGGACAGACTAAAATAAATATACTTCTAGTTAATGAATTCCAAAATTTGTTGAAATTTATTAAAAAATATTAAAATTAATTTTTTTTTATTTTACAGTATAATTTTTAATTATTTTTATTTGACTTGTATATTTTTTTATTGTTTATAATTTTTATTAAAAATATATAAAATATAATTAAGAATTTTTAATTTTGTAATTTTTGTGTAAAATAAATATATTTAAAAAATATACTAATTTAAAAATGAACATAATATATATTAATAATTATAATAATATAAAAAAAAACAAAAAAAAATATTAACTGAATAAAACAAACAACAAATTATTTTAAATTATTGTAAAATATTAAAAAAAATTAAGAAAATACAAAAAAAATTGAAAAATAAATAAAATAAGACAAAAAAAGTAAAAAAAAAACAAAATAAAAATAAAGAAAATATTTTAAAAAAAAAATATTCGATTTTTTTTTGGGGTATTGACCGACATACGCAAAAATTGCTCAAATTACTGTGTTGCTAAAACCTACATATTTCCGTTGGCCTATTTTAATTAGTCACAACTGATTGTTAAATTTCCGGTTCTTGGAATGTCCAAGGTTTGTGTTTTTCTTTTTTGTGTGCTCTAAATAAATACTTTTCACAATATTTTCTGAAATTAATTCACTACAAATTTGTTTATGCCGAAGTTTTTATTGTTTTGCTGGTGATGAATTTCGCTAACTTGTACAAAATATTTGTTTGTGTTCGAGTTCAATAAAATAATTTAATTCATGTGAATGTTAAGTTTTTTAATTACACGCAATATAATTATAGTAGATGCTCGATAAATTTGTCCAGGCATATGTGTAGTTTCAGTTATTGAAGCTTCGCGATATTAACACATCTGAATTAGATGATTTCTAGCATAAAAGAAAACTTGCATTTGTCCATGTGCTAGTTCTAATTGCTGTTGTTCAAATCACTGGTTTATCGAACAGAAACCATTAAGCTAGTCTTACTTGCAGTGAAATATACAAGAATCATAAGCTACTGTCACAAGTACCATTGAATAATTTTCAATTTAAGTAGCAAATTAATATGGCCTTAAAATTCATACTTGAATTGATCATTCTTATTGATCATTCGTCTAAATCGCTTTTATGTGGTATTTAATCAAACTTTTTATTACATGAACAAAATAAATAAAAGATATCAAGTTTTTTAATTAATACAGCTTTACTTATAAAAAAAAATTATACCTATTAAAGCCATTCGAATTACTTAACACAAACTGATCCAATTAGATAATATATTTAATGCAACCCTCTGGCACACTTTTTTTTAACAAAATTTGTTTTTGGTTACAAATTAAGTAATAAGCTATTAATTCACCCATCAATTAGCTCTATTACTGGGCCTCTATTTCTGAATACGAATTCGTACAATATAATTTCTAATACGAATTCGAGTGATGAAAAATGGTGTACGATACGATGAAAAATATCTCTTATTGTGCAATACGAACTCGAATTTGTGTGTATTTAGTAATCGAAAGGACGACAAGTGAAAATATTTAATTGAAATATGTAAGTAATCTATTATAAATAGTTATAATTTTATCTATGAAACTGTTAACAGTTTTATATTATACGACATTATACGACAAAATTAAAACGGTTGATTTTTAATTTATAATTTGATAAAATATTCATTATCAACATAATTTTATCGTACTTTCAACTAATACTGAGATTTTATGTGTGTTATAGAATAAAATTGTTCTTTTTTTTATTGACAAATTAATATCACTGTATGCTTAAGGGCAAGAGATAAACAAGTGTAAGGCCATACAAACTGCTGGTAGTATTTGTGGAATCATGGACGGAATTGTCGAATAATGTAAATGGTCATAGGCTCCCAATTCGAAACTATGAAGATTGCAAAAAATTAAGAAGTGATGAACCACCACCAAAAGAAAATGAACCATCACCAATTCAAAGTAAATCTCAAATTTAAGAACACATATTTAATAAAATGTTTATTTAATTTATTATTATTAATATAAAAACTTAAAACATCGTGACTGATTTGTTTACCGAAACTCAACGTCAAAGCTCGTTGATTCATCTTAGGATGTCCAATTAGCACGAGCATCAAAATATGATTGATTGATTGATTTAACATATCCCAAACTGAACTAGTCTAATGAAATTACTTCACATGATCTCGAGGGCCAATTCACATCAAATGTTTCTTTAAGCAAATTAATTGCACACCGCGCTGTGTGGCACCGCCTTGTGGGAACCACATATCAGCAAGATTTAAGCGAGCCAATTGAAGTACAAAAAAATAGAAACCATGTCTGTATACCGTTCGGGGTTGACTGTAATAATCCACCTATCATTGTTTTTGACGACATATTGACCAACGATTCCACCGGCCACAAAGCGCACCAAACACTGTTTTTCTCTTAATGTAATAGTATTTCGTTCGGCAAAGGCTTGTTGTAGATTATACTCCAAATCTTTATTCATCGCTGAATAAACTTTTTTTTGAAAATTAATATCAATTTGGACTTCAGTCCATTGGCTGTATTGGCTGCGTGTGCGATGTTCCGATGATTTTATTTTCCTCATATGTTGAATTTTGTAAGCACGTAGACCAATAACCTTCCACAAAGTGGATGAACACATCACTAATTGCGCGTGGATGAACACATCTCTAAACAGGCGTTGAGTTGATTGATTTTGGTTTTCCTCAGTGCGGTACGCCCAGTGAGGTTGTGATTATTAAGAAATTTAGATATGTATAAAGAAATTTCTTGATGTGAAATATTTTGAATTATTCAATTTGCGTTTCAGGTTTCTAATTCATTTAGTTCATTGTGACTTGCTTTTTTTATCGGTTACCAATCGGAGTTTAAGAATTGTTCATGCAGCTTATACCAAAGATTACTGCATAATAAAGGCGCACCATATAAAATGCGAAATTAAGACTAATAACTACAAACTCATCCAATTTTCAATTATAAAAAATAATCCACCCAACAATTTTATTATATGTATCCGAGCCGCTCCAAGTGTGTATGTTTCCACAAGCCTGCTGGAAGGTTGTTTTGAAATAATCCGATATCGAAAAATCCGAAACGCCACGAATTTTTCTATTATTAATTGGTCCAACTTATCAAATATAAGCCTGAAATTAGCAATGTAGTTTTTAGTTCACTTAAACTTGCTAATTTTTATTTTTTGTTATAGTTTAATTGACTAATGTATATATTAATGAAAACTTGCTTCTGAAACTATCGAATATTCAAAACATACATTTTTCATAATACAAAGTGAAATTCGTCTACTACATAGCAGTCGGATTTTGACTTTCGTTTTTCGGAAAATCCGATTCCTTTTTTTCTTTTTAGTTTCATAATAGCAAAATCGAGTTTCGGCCTCTATTTTGAATTTTTCATTAATTTCATTCCTGCCCATTTATTTCTTACGAGCACAATCAAATTAAAACATCAATCTAAGAGTGTGTTGGTAAACGAAAAGTCAACCTAAAAAAAAATTTCCATCAGCCACTGTTTAAGGTTTAACGAAATACTGACACACTACGGAAGATTTGGTACTAAATTGTAGAATTTGAGCTTTTCTAATCACTAAAGAACGATTGTGTCGAAATGACAGTGTTGCATTTAATTATGCACATTTTTCTTGTTGCAGTTGATTCGATACTATTTTTGTGGTAGGCGTTTATTTATTTTGTCTTTACTGCATCGACAACCGTGTACAAATAGAAAAATATTCATCAACTCTGCTAAAGGTTGACATATTTTTACGTATGCGATGCGGAAAGCTAGTTTATAGTAAATACAATTTTGGTTAAAATTGTCGTGTGATATTTATCGTTGATTAATAAGTTTTTACGAACCCTTTACGAACCATTAAGTTGTATATTTTACACACAAGTAAATTGTTCAGTGAAATTTATAAATATGAGAAAAAGAAATATGGACAAATTAATATCTAGTATTAAAAATACTGAAGGTTTTTTCGTTTACTTATAAATTAAGATCAGGCTAGGGAATGGTTATTTACTTGCAAAATAGAAGCAAATTCGTTAATAATTGACAATTTGGGTAAAACGTGTATGTAGCTTGTAGTTTGACCCAAAATGTGTTGGTAAAAATCGACTTTTAAAGGTAGCAATTCCAACCTTCAATTTAAAATCTGATAAATTTATGTCTATTCCTCAAATAATAATACCTGCAAGAAATAAAAAAGTATAAATCAATTACAAATGAAAATCTCTATACATGTTGTGATGTAATCTTTCAGATCTAGCTAATTATATACTAGCACTCATAACCAGGGCCCCTATTTCTGTATACGATACGAAACTTCAGTCGATACGAAAGTTCAATTCGTTTCGAAAATAAAATGGTATTTCTGTTTACGAACGTAAATCAATTGATTTTTACAGTATAAAGAAGGAAATTTGGATTAAATTTAAATTTCCCTTAGAAAACGACAGTGTCTGAAAAATTTACAGTAAATTATTTGTCATTTCTCTGCGAAACTGCGATTTTTTTTTAAATTTATTAAAAGTTTAAAATTTGTTGTTTAACATATTATAAATAATATATCATTTACTCAAAAAAAAAATGGATTCGGTCGCAATTTATTTCGATAATAATAGCAATGAAGAAAATTCATCTATAAGTAGATACCGACAAATCAGATAAAACCCTGCAACTTGTGTAACAAGAAGTAATAATTTTTACATATCCCAAAGCACAGAAAAAAGTAACATATGCAGAACGAAACCTACGAACAACAAAATTTCTGATTTTTAAAATTGTCTTTACAAAAACCACAATTGGAAGAGAAATAAACAATGCAATATATAGCTCAAATTCTCTGTTTATGCTGATAACAGATGGTCAGAATTTCTGCCGGCAGCACTGCTTACAGTGCAAATTACATGATCGTTTTTTTCTGCCGCGTCAAGCAGAATTTGAGCTGTCAAACTGTTTTGTAATTTTTTTTGTACGTTATAAAAAAAATGGGAAATAAAATTAAATTATCGTGAATTAAAGTGTTTTAATAAAATATAATTATTTTAATAAAATAATCATATTTTATTTATGTTATTGTGCATAATGAAGTTAAGTTATGTAGTGAAAAATAAAAAAAGGCTATGGGCGCTATAAATTTAAACCGAATAATTCCACAGTATAATGAAAAAAAAAACAACTTGAACTTAGTCTCGATTTGGGTTTTATTTTGTTTTATGTGTTGTCGCCCTTAAGGTTGATTTACATATCCGACGATTTTTCGGCGCGACCGACTGCCGCAGGAAATTCGGCGGACACTATTTTATCGATGATTTCCATATCCGAAGAATATCGGCGCAGTTTTTTGACACATACTTACAGAAATAATTCGACACAACGACAGAAACAATGTAAATTCCAAACAAGAATGAAAAAAAATGACGTTTAAATTTTTTCATTTGTATTTGTATCTAGTTAGCTGTGTCGTCGCGCCGAAAAAGATAAATTTTGTTCATGTCTTCGCCGTGCCGAAAATTCGGCGAAGAAATCGTTTCTAATTGGTTGAATGTGTCACGTGATGTTCGGCGCAGGAAAATCGGCGGATATGTAAATCGACCTTTATTCTGATCAGCGAAATTATAAATAGAGACATGAAGCAGAATTCTACATGTCGAGCAGAATACATGTAATTCACTACATATAAACGTGTGTATTCTAATTTCGCTGCTGTCAGAATTCTGACCAGAATTCATTTGTTGCATAAAACTTTTAATTAATAATAATTTGTTTGTGTGTATTTATTTTGCTTTGAATTTGTGTGTTGTTTTCATTTTCGATATTATGCATATTCTAAACTACATACGGCATGAGTAGGCTTCGATAATACGTTCTCATTTTTTTTGCTATTTCGAGAGTGTAAAATTTACTCACATTGATAGAATGATTACTAATTAAGGAATTAATTTTATTTTAAACAAATCTTAACTTAATTGAATAGGATTCGTAAATGAAAGAAATTTATTAAATTAATCATTTTTATTATAAAGAAAGATATTTACAGGTTCAAGTTTGCGAATAAATAATACTGATAAAAATAATACAAAGTAAAATTAATTTTTAAACTAAATTTATATTAAACATAATTTGTTATATATATAATATTTTTATAAACATTTTTTTGTTACACATATACAATTTTTGTTTTTTACAATTTTTGTTTAGCGCCGTTCGTGACGTTTAAGCCATTAATTGTCTATATTCTTATTTAATGCCGTTTTATTATGAAACCAATACTGACAGTATTTCTTACTGAATAAACCAAAAAGATAAAAAAAATCAAAAATATCATTAGAGTGACAGACTACTGTGTAACACTAACTTTTTGAATCTAAAACTTTTTAAATGATGAACAGTTTTCTATGAAGTCATATACGGCCATATCTTATACTTTATCGAATGTGCTGAGTGCATTTTAAACACCAAATAATAAAATAAAAAAGGATTTTGCTCATTGTGAATTTTTTTTAACGTATTTCAGTTTTACATTTTATTTTGTTTCCCCTAACATACTCTTATATACTATATAAACGCTATAACTACCTTGCGTGTGGCAGCCAGGAACCTTTTGATCTTTGATGTCTAACGATTTGTTATATTGAATCCAGTATAGATAAAATAAACAAATGCATACCACTGAAGTCTTTTCTTTTATGACAAAATCTCTTTATAGTAGAGATGGAAAAGAGAAACAAAGCTCAAAAAGTACTAAACCTTTTGTAGTGTGCGTGTTTTTTCGAAATCGACCTTAAGTAGTGCTATTAAGAAGCAAGCAATTTTGAATTTTTTTATGTGGACTTTTTCGTTTACCAACACATTCTAATGCTTATATTTTCATTTGATTGTGCTCGTACGAAAAAAAGCACATACTTGCGAAAGTTTCGTGTAGAGTGTTAATTTGAAAACGACTTAAAAATTAAATAATGATCATTTAAATTTTCGATAATTTATGTTTTACGGTTTTTTTTGTTTTACGTGTTCACAAAAGATCGATATGTGTAGTCTCTGATAACATCTGGCCAGTTTGTCTTATCAGGTGTTTGAAAGATTTACGGCTGGAACTTATTGATCCTCGAGAAACTCGATTGCCTAAAAATGGAGACTATGTGTATTAAAGTGCAGATAGTTATATCAGTATTAGAAGTTTGAGATCTGCCGATACTTTTAAATCAAAATGAGCTAGTACTCAAAATAGGATGTGCGTGCATGGTTTTAACTTTTTGCCGTAAAAAGAAGGTTAGTTAAGAGGTTTTTATTCCTAATGGAAGTAATAATTTTTTACATGTTGCTTCCATATGCGCTTTTCCTTTTTAATCAAAATTATAAGCAATATTCAAATAAATTAATAAATAATCTTAGCACTTTTACAATCGCAAGACAAAATAAAGCTGTTAATACAAGGCAGTTAAATAAATTTGTAACTAAAAAGCAGGAATAGTTCAACCTTGGAAAGAATAAAAGAGAATAGAAGTGTTTAACACAACTCTGAAAATGAACATTTGAAATTTTTGTATATTCCACTTCATGCTTTATATAAAATAAAATGAAACAGAACTTTTTCAAAAAATTAAGAAAAATTTCAAAATTATTTATTTCAAGAAAGGTTTCAAAATTATAAAATACCAGTGAATTATAAGTTTTGACATTCTTCTTTTTCAATTATCGCTTCAAAATTCTTAACTGAAGATTTCGAGAATTATGATTGTTTTTTAATAAACATCCATTGGCAATATATGTTTCTTGATAAGAACTAAAATCATAGAATTGAAACATTTTGTTTTATGCTTGAAAAAATTATTATTTAAAGAAAGCCTTTCTGTTTATTCTGATAACCAATTCGATAATTCTATAGAACTTTTCACTATATTGTTCCTTTCATGAATGTTTTATCAAAAAAAAAAAATTTTAAGACAAACAATTTTTTTGGAGATGTCGAAGTCTCTTAAGAATTATCTTTATAATAATTTTTATTGTAAAGTATTAATTTTGTAATTAAAATTTTATAAAAGTTTTTTGACAACATATAAAGTTCTAAACACAACGTGCCCGATAAAATATTTTTACAGTTTTCTTCTAAAGTTGTTGAAACGCTCATCGATTAGTTGATTTGGCACAATTCTTAAGTTGCTACTGTAACATTTTGTTGAGTATTGATATTAGCGTCATCCTATAATTCACTAATTAAAAACTTATCTATTTCATAGTTTGAAAATTTTTATTTAAATTGTAATTTGGATGAAATAATATGTGATAAAATAAGATTAAATTGTTGCAATGTAGGGTCCTTAGTTTGCCTACTTTGTATCTTACTTGAACAAATTAATTTTCAATATGGTCTTGTTTAAGACGATTTGTTAATATACATATATGAAATATGTAATTATTTGAAACTAATCCTCCCAAACAGTAATTTGATTTTACTCTTAAAAAAACTAATATTTGTATTGGTAAAAGCCATTAAGCGCTTTTCAATGTCTGCAATTAAGGCAATTATAAGGAGTAGCATTATAACGTGTTTTGCTATTTACAGCTAGCTTTTTATCTTCAAATATACTTGCATTTGAATTAACTTGCTTTTTTATTCCTGCAACATCATTTTTGCTGAATATTTTAGTATAATATTAAACTCGCATCCTCAAATTGTTAGGGTAAATGTGTTAAGGACATAATTTGGAATTAGCATTTTTTCCAAATTTTAAATTTGCTGAATATTCCAATAGAGCGTATTATCTGGTAATACAAAAAATTCTCCGGAATGGTTTTACTAAATGGCATATGTCATAAAGAGCATAAATTTTATGTGCGCCGTAACAATATTATGGATTTTCATTACTGATGTTCATACATTTGAAACATTTTCGGTTATAATCACCTTGCCCGCAACTTTAAGTCAACGTTAGTCGCAATATCTTAATTTGTGTAAATTTTTTTTAAGAGTGTAATAATTACAAAAAAAGCTTCCATTTAGATATATTTCATTTAGAAAACACACACTATTTGTGCCAAAGCTGGAACCCTATTTTTTCGATAACCATTAAATCCTTGAATTTTCGTGTTTTTTTATTTTAAGACAAATTTTGGCTTAATTTAATTTCATCGCAAGTAACTTGACTTTCGACAGTTGACTTCTGTCTAGATCGATTGTTGGTTGTTTCCGGTTTCATATTTTTAATAGGTCGCCACTGATTATTACCGGACTTTAATGGCAAAATTAAATTAATCTTTATAAAAAAATAAGTAGCTTATTAATGAAATATTTGCTGTTTTATTATTCGCTCCGAATAGCGACTCCGGGTAGCAATGCGGAGCAAGCATTTGTGTTAAAACTTCATTTTAATGCGATATTTATAGGTTAATGAAATTTAGTCAACAGCAAATTATAATTTTTCATTCAATTAGATATCAATATTTGTAAAAAAGTTATTAAGCTCTACATATTTTTAAAAAGCACTAACCGGAGCCGCTATCGAGAGCAGCTATTACTTAATGGGAAATTTACGAAATATATAGTTTTGTTAATGTTCATCTGAAAACGAAAAAACTTCATTGCATTCAATGTCAAATTTTAAATTTTTTTAACGTATTTATGTTTGATTAACAGTGACACTGGGCGTTAACACAAAACTCTTGCAGTTTTACCTCCACTGCGTCAGTTTCAGATGACGGACCGGGTATATTCGATTTTTTCGATGCGTCATCTCTTAAAACTCGGATCGGATCTTTAGATTGGATCTAAATCCATTGGTATTTTATCGTCTTGTGACATTTTGATAATTGAAGGGCAAGGTACTTAGCAACCGCTTATTACATTTAGTTTAATTAATAAAAAAAAATATGTAAACAAATGAAACGAAAAAAGTGTTAGCGATGACCGTAAAAAAATGTATGAATCCAAATGTCAAAATGTTTTAAATCCAAAATGTGACTATTCTACATGAAAAAAGTTGGCACTGTAATCCAAATGTGCAATAATGTTGTGACAAAATTTTGGTGTAAATTCTCTAAGATGTAAGATCCGCGTGTCCAATGATGAAGTTTGTGATTAGAAATATTAGATGAATAAAGCTTACCTTGTACGTGCGTTTTAATTGCCCGTTTTTTTGTGAAGCTGCGATTCCGGATCCCTATATATGTTGTGTGGCTATGTTGCAACAGTTCTAGCGAATTACAGAATTTGAATCAAAATCTTTTTTCGATTATTTTGGTTTTTACTTCACTATTGTGGCATGACTATTCATCGTATTTGTGAACGCCACACTCTTTTACCAATATTTTAAACGCATTTAAATCCATACTGAACTATTGTTCATTGTTCTGAAACTGGAACTGTCGCTTGCTAATGTTTCATCTTTGAATTTAAACTTTCTTGAGTAAACTTTTGTGATCATGTTAAAAGTTCAACATTTAGTAATTAATAATTTTGGATATTTCTGTTACAGGGAATTCTTACATAATATACCCCGTCAAAATAAGAGTAACATATATATTTTTGTTACCTTGTTAGCTGTTGCACTGTGAAAAAAAGTGATCCAATTATGGTCAAATTTCACATTTAAACAGCCACAAATCTACAATTTACTAAGAAAATTGCATCATGATACTTCATGCTTAGTATTATAATTGTAAAAGATGGCCTAGAAATTTATGGAACATACGGTTTTTTGGATTCGATGTTATAGGTATTGAATACTTTGATTGTTTTGTTAGAGAAATTTGTTAGTTCGAGAAAAATATACAAAAAATCCTGAGCTAAGTTTTGGCATTTACTGAGGAGTCATTTTCTGCTATGTTCAATTCTGATTCTGCACTCTATTGTTTTATTTTCTTAGTAAAATTTAATATCAGCCTTGCAATCACGAGGAAATAATTCAGATCCTAGAAATACGAACAAAGGATTTAAATTCTGGTATATTAGTAGAAATTAATACAAAGACTTAACTTCTTAGGTAAGGGTATTTCTTTTTACGGTTAAAACAATACTAATTATTCCACTCGTTTACACAATAAGAATAATCGCACTCTGCTTTGCCCGTATGATAATATATGGAACTTCGACTGTACTTTGGAGTTATACATTTTTTTAAAAGTAGCATTGCAATATATTATATTTTGTCAGCAAAATTACAATTTATCAATTTCAAATTACAACAAAATCAAAACCAATTTTCAATTAGTTAATTTTCATTATATTGTTTTTATTAATTAGTACATAAATGTTTTGAAAATAATTAAAGGGTGGAAAAGTAAAAATTTTGTGATTTTTTTTAAATAAAATAAATAATTTTTTAATTTAAATCTTTGTGGTAAAATAATAATAAAATTAATACTGATTAAAATATTTTTGTGCAGATTGTTGTTGTTATTGCTTGTGCAAATAGTTTTAGCGATCATAAATATGCGTTAAAATTAAATTAATTTTTAGAATTGTATTCAATTATATTTTTATTTAAATAAACCATAATACGATTTTAGTTCAATAAAAATAAGTTAATTATTTATTGCAAAATGAAAATTAAAATAAGAAAGAGTGATGTGGATAAAAATTGTAATGTTATAAATGGTAAGTGAATACGGTTTAACAAGATAATATGTAAAATAACATATTGACCTCAAAATTGTGGCCCTTCATATTGCGTTTTTTATCTTAATAAATAACGATAAACTATTTATAACTATTTGCTTCACGGATTATTATTGGCGTATATTGATACGTAGTTAACGTAAAAAGATAATTTTTACACAATAATTATACTGCCTCAAAATTTATCGTTCGCATACTAAGTTCACTATTTTTAATGAAGACTGTGTGGATAAGTAAAAATATTATGGTGTTAAAAATATTAGTTAAAAATTCTATGGTTTTAGTTTATGGCACGAACTCTCATCACAAAATTATACAACATTCCTCATTGTTTTAATATGGACGCAAAATTTAATTGCCGAAATGTAAAAGTCAAAATTCTGCCTGTCACAAGTAGAGCTGATTGAAATAAATCATTTTAGAAGTATGCATATAAATGAAAGTACCCTAAATTGTTCACAGAACCCCATACTGCTAGATTAGAATTATGAGAAATAAAATCTCAACAGAACGGTTTGCAGAGTTCTTGTAGAAGACATCAATTTGAGACATATAGTGCTACAGTTTTTTGGATTTGTAAATAACCAATCAATATTATTAATACAACTTGAATGGTACACTTCTATTAATTTTAAATTAGCAAATTTATTTAAAAGCTCATTCAACATTTAAGACAAGATTTAAAAAAAAAATTGACGATTTATTAATCGAACGTTTTTTGTATATTTTCAAATAGTTCAATAATAAACATCTGAATTCTTTAAAAGCAATGCCTGTACGTTGATAGGTAACTGCTCACACACTAACGAGCTCGAAGGGCTTGGTTCTTTTTAGTCTCATAACCAAGAATTCATGGTTCAGTAGTCGAGAGGCTGGTGCATTCTCATGTTCCATTAGCCATGATTCATAATTCGTTGCAAATTTTACTATTTCGAGTTTTATATTCGGAATCATCAAATCACGATGCAAATCAATATTTTGACCATTGCCAGGGGTATACAAGTACCAGGGTGCATGTACTATACTTTGAAGTACCTTATTCTGGAAGTTTTGTATAAATTTGATGTTAGTATTCTTAGTACAGCCCCCAAGAGATGCTTCCATTTTCGTTTATTATATTCGATTCGATCGCATTCGGTTTATATATATATCAGCCAAATAATCAGCAAATACTTCACTTTTTGATTTGTTATCCCTATAGCTTACGAGCCATCACTTCGCTTAATAGGAGTGATCTGCGTTATTGAGTTTTTTTTGTTGTCTTTCATAGTGAGTATTTTTATCAGCGGTCATTTTCCAAAATACAAAGAAGACGACTGTTCATTATGCTCTTGAATTTCTCACTTTAAGTGTTGCGATTTGTTATTTAGAATCGTCTTGTCAGATGAACTTCTTGTTTGCTGCCAGGTTCTCCTACCTTCCCTTTTTTCTTAGATTAATGGTAGCATAAAATGGAAATATTTGATTAACACTTTGTATACGCCCAAAACATTTAAATGTTAACAGATCTTTCCTACACGTTTATGTGATTGGCTGTTGTTAAATTTTGATGTTCCTTGATTTTATTTTATATTTTTGGTTAATTTTTTTTAATTTGCATACATGCATAAATTAAAAAGATTAATGATAATACCGGATATTACATTAATCCTACATTTATTAATGTAATATCCGATATTATCATTAATCTTTTTAATTTAATTCAAATGTTTTTTATTTACTATTGTCATTAGTTGATCCAAGAGACATCTTCCTACATTTTATTACTGTACCGTTTGGTTTAAACGACATATCATAATTGTCTAGGTCATGCAAATAACCACAGATCATCTCCATTGACTGTAACGTGACGGTCATTTTAATCGACAAAAAAACGGTCCAATGACACCACCACCATGAAAGTGTTTCTTAGTACATTAGAGGTTTTATCTGACCAATAACGCATATTCTGTTTTTTGACGAAGCCGTTTTGGCTTAAAATGGACTTCATCACTGAATATGATTTTGCGCTGAAATTGGTCATCTTTTTTTTTAACATTTCCAGAGCCCAAGCCGAGAATGTCAGTCACTTGATATGATCGAGTGACTTTAGTTCTTGTCTTAATTGAATCTTTTAATGGTGCAAGCTAAGATACTTTCGCAAAATTCGCCAAACGTAATCTGAGCGATGCCTGATTCTTGAGAACACCACACTGGGACGATGATTAAGACCAACAATAAGAATTAACGCTCTGGAAGCGGCAGTCACCAATTCGATTTTTTGCATTATTTAAACAACAAATTTTATTATTTTTGACAATACAAAAAAGTAAAAATGTTTATTAATATTGTGTGGCGGTCACATAACACCGAATTCCTCAATAAAATATGACGCACAAATATAATGATTACACACACTTATAGTTTATAATATAATTCATCAAGATGTTTCGTGTAATCATCTGTAATTCGATAGAGAAAAGAGATCAACACGATATACAAATCCCAAGTGTATAAGTCAGTTCAGTAGTACCTACAAGGATTAGACAGCATAGTTGTGATGATATTCCACGGAATTTTACAAATCGTCAGTATGCAACACGCAGATCATGATTTGACAACAGCCTTGTTACACAGTAGCACACAAAATATATCATATTTTGTGACTAAATCCACAAAATGTTTCACCACCAACGGATAACTTATTCCAATGGAAAATTGCCGACCATACTCATCGGAGCAGGAATTGACCAGTAATTTACATTACTAATAAACGTTGTTTCAGTTTAACAATAAGTTTCGAACTTATTTTAAACATAGAACTGAACTTAGAACTTTTGATTAAATTATTTTTTGAATTGACTTAAAAAAGTGTATGTTCAACAAAGTATTTAATCAACGCAACTTCAATCATTTTCCCAAAAGTTCATTTAGAATTCATTGTTTTAAAAATACGGATTTTAGTTTGCCTATTTAGCAACAAAACTTTTTCAAATTATATTATTAATTATACTATATAATAAATTATATTACAAAAGATATTTAGCTGATCTTATCAATTGAAGACGAAATTCTTCCAATGAACACAATTTGCTTTAAATTACTACAGTCTTTTATGGACCCTGTTTTTCATGGAGATTTCCAAATATAAAACGTAGAATTGGGTACTTTTTAAATTACTTTTTTACAAATAAAAGTACAAATAAAATAATAATGTAGAAATTTACAGATAATTTTATAACTTTCAGAATAGTCAATGCGAAACTCTTAGTTGTGTCATACTACTACTGTCTAGTCTGCTGATATTATACACTTGAGTTCATTAGGTACTATTATTATTTGTACTATTATTTCAGTACATGAACCAATTTCGTTTGATAGATTCATGCTTTATTAGCAAAAAAGCATGAATCTATCAAACGAGGGTAGTAACAAAATTTCGCTTAGTAACCGATTCTTAAATATTTTTTTAAAAATACCAAATCCTTTGTAATTGTTTTCTGAGACTTCTTTCAAAAATTCAAAACGATCGGTTGTAATGGAGTCGAAAAAAAACAAAATTGCTGAAGAGTCATCATATGAAATTTCACCACCAACGCAAACAGAAATTCGCTATGTGATTCAAGTGATTTCAAATGATTTCTAAATTTGCTAAATTCTCATGAATAAAATCGAAAAAAAGGCAGTCTAGCAACTTTATTAAAGTCTTTCCTGAAACCAAACACTAGTTCATGGTATGGAGCATAACAGAATTAAAACCGCCCCTCCCCACTCCGTCAAAAATAAGCAACAAAAGTCATAATTGTAACTGCTATTCATCTCGAAAAGGATCAGATGATAATTGTAAAAATGATATACCGAAGACTGCTTACCAAAAGTTTTCAGAAATTGGTTGGATAACCGGAAGAAAGATAATTGGCGGCGTTACTTTTTATATCATAACAATACATTGATAAAATTATTGCGATCTCTGACATCGAAAAAATACGATCAGTACCATATTTGCCGGATCTGGCACACAACAAATTTGAAGAAATGGTCTTTAACAGGCACGCATATTTATTTATTTTCAACTTTAAAGCTCATTCGTAAGGATGGTGTGGATTCAGATTCCAGAAAGTATTAAAAATAAATATTTAGTAATAATTAATATAAAACCTGATAAATGTTCTATTATCTCGAAAACAAAAACAGACGAAATGTTTCTGTAATGTATGGCTATTTCTCTATATTAATTTCACATTTCAATAATTAGCACATTGTTGCATGAAGATACTTACCGAAATTATTAAATCATATCTTAATTATTATTTTGATTAAGCCTTTCCGCCCTGCATTTTTTCAGTTTTTATGGCCCATTTTCGACCCGTATCGTGTCAACAATCTGGCTCCAACGGTTTCGATCACGAGCCTGCTCTTTAAACTGTTGCAAACAACCAGAAGATGCCAGATCGCTCTCTACGCCGTCGAGCCATCCTGGCCACGACTTCTTCGCCTACCAAATAGCGGCTCTCTCTTCAAAGATCGCTGTAAGATTCTGTTCGGATCAGCACGGAGAACATGCCCGATATCACAACTTCGCGTTTTGGGCCATATATCACACGCATAATTCTTTTCTCGAACGTTAGAAGTCATCTTTCGTACTCCACTGTCAAGGACCAACTCTCACATCCATACATGACAACGAGTCTGATCAACACTCTGTACTCTCAAAAGCTATTAAGATTTCAGAAGTGGATGTAGAGGATAAAATGCCCGATTGCAAACGGAAAGGCGAACTTTGATATCCTCTTCCACAATATTATCGTGAGTAATGAGAGATTCAAGAAACTTGAATATCATTACTCTTTCAAACGTGTTGTCCGCACCACTGAAATCAGTTGCATCTTGGTCTAGAAAACCAGAGATCAGATATTTGGGTTTGGACTCGTTGATTTTGAGACCAACAGAAGCTGAAAACTGTTCCAGTTGATCAAGTATCTCTTTCACTCCGTTGTCATTTAATCCAATCACACAGATATCATCTGCATATGCTTAAAGTTGATTGGAATGTCAGAATAATATATTGTCTTGAGGTGTTCCCCTTTTACGAAGGATGTATTCCAAAATGATATTTAAAAGATATCGGGGACAGCACATCTCCTTGTCGAATATCAGGACAAAAATCCCCTCAAAATCTCAATATAAAAAATCTCAATTTCTGTTTATTTGATTTTTATTATTTCACAGAAAGTTCTGCAGACTATGATCCATTATCATCATCCTCGATGGCCATGAAGCAGACAAACGTTATCATGATCATAGTTATTCTCATTCTATCAGGCATGTGTTTGATAACTTTCACTGGAGTCTTCATTGAAATAAACCGTAAGATGAATTTACATAGTCGGAAACAAATCATATTATTTGCCAAATATTATTACAGGATCGCAATTGGAATATAGTTTAGAAAATGATATTGAAACAGCTAAAAAACAATATGACCAAGCGGTTGAATCTTTTCAATCACATCCGACGTTTCTTCAGCTTATCAAACGTTCAACGACCCAAATTGAAGAGCCACTGCAACAATGTGCAGAAGCTAGACTTAATGATCACTTAAGCGAAATGGATCAAATAATAGATGAAATTCAAAGCTTTCGAATAAAGCGGGAGTTAAGTAATACACTTGATTACGATCATGATGTTTATAATAAATTGTTGCGTGACAAACGATCTTCTGAAATACAATTACAACGTAAAAAGGATCAATTTACCAAATGCAAAGAATATGAAAATGATTTGAAAAAATGTGAACAGTACTATGACGAGTTCAAAAAACTAGCCGATGATATTGGTAAAAAGTTTGGTAAAATGATGAAATTACTGAATGAAATTAGTGCTGGTAAAACTCAATACCATGGTATAACTTCATCGGAAGAGGCTACTGAGATCACAATACCAGAAACAGGAGAAAAATATACGATTTTTATCAAAAGTAATAAGAAAAAAAACAAGGATTCTAGTGAAAATATTCCAACTACAACATGTGCTGCTCATCTTCCTTCACATACTAAAATACCAACTAATCATTCAGAAATTGATCCTACCTCAATTTCATCCTCTACACTTTCAACCTCAACATCTTCACCAACAACACCAACTTCATCGAGTACATTAGAACCAACTCTCGATACAACACCTCATTTAATAAATACTTCGCTTGAAACTACTTCTGAAATGTATACGCAAAATACAACTACATTAGAATTCTTAAATATAACAACCGAGATACCAACAATTCCAACTTCGACTATGAACACTACCGAATCATCGATATTTCGTTTAAATGAGGAGGAAACGATACCTGATCTACCATCTAACATAGTAAAAAAAGGTCAAGCATCTGTTCCAGAAGAAGTGCACGATAATATCCCGAATCATGATTTTTCACCATTAACCTATCACAATCCGGTACATGAAGATCTGATTGACAATACCAATGACAATAATCGTAATATGGAATCGTCAAAATTATTTCTACACGAACGTTTTAATACGTACCGCCAACGAATAAACACACAAAATAATATAAATCAAAAAGGCCCCAAAGAAATCGAGATGATCGGTGCAAGTGGACCATTTCTCACACTGTGCGATCAATTACTAAAGCAAACTCAAGCCAAAGAAAAAATAACAACTCTGAATAATCAGAATCAGCAACCAATATTTGTCGGGCCTCAAATGCAACCTATTCAACATCAATTTACGTCACGAGGTTTTACTAATCAACCCATGACTGGCGGTTCGATAAAGGGAACGGCACAAGTAATAGTCAATCCAGGATTTAGTTATATGCCATATCCAATGTGCTTTGTGCTAGCACCAATGAACCAACCGATCCCAAGTCAAAATCGTAACTATCAATTTGGTTTACCGATTCATCACAATATGTCACCGATGCAGTATGGTGAGCAAAATACTCACACTTCTCATCCCCAAAATTCTGGAGGTCCTGTTAAATTTGATATTGACCCTAGATTTGGAGGTGAGAATTAAATTCTAATAATTTGATTACAAAAAAAAACCAAATTTTTATTTTTATTGTAGGATACGTTGTGGTTCCAACCCAGTTGCAATCAATCACCACAAGTTCTGGATTTCAAGTCAATCAACAAACTGGACGAAGTTCTGACAACGTCGTGAATCCTAATCAACAATTCTTTTGTAGTTATCTATCCTCAAATTCCAATATGGATATGGGCAATCACAATCAAAGGACTAGCGATCGTCATAACACGCAATCAGATATTATTTATGCGTCATACGGTAACTACCCGTATATGCAAAATAATCAAACAATAAACAATTTTCAGAACTACTGCACGGATAATGAGTATCCTTGTGCTGCCACAAATCAATGTATTCCAAAAGAAAAATGGTGTGATTCGACTGTTGATTGTTTAGACGCAAGTGATGAAACCTCTTGCTCATGTAAATCACGTTTGGCGAAAACTAAGATATGTGATGGATATCTAGATTGTCCGATGGGTGATGATGAGATTGGGTGTTTTGGTTGTGATAAATTTTCATATTCGTGCTATAAATCAGAAAGCGAGTTTATGGCGGCAAAAATGTCAACGCTATCCATGTGCTATACAATACTTGAGAAATGTGACGGATATCAAAATTGTTTGAATGGCCAAGACGAATTTGGTTGCACTATGATTTCAAAAAGTGTTGGACATCACTTATCATACATGGTTTCGTATACAGAAGGTTTCCTCCATCGTAATTTTAAAGGCAAATGGTATCCAGTTTGTCGCAACCCAATGCCCTGGGCTCGAGAAAGTTGTGTAAATGAAATTGGTACCGAGAATATTCCAGATCCGCAAATTTTTTATAAAACGAATGAAATGCAAGGCCCGTTTATCGATTATAACGAAAATCTTGCCAATTTAACGTTTGAACCAATTTTTACTGATGATTGCCCAGATCGAAATGGAGACAATTCTATTGTATATATAAAATGCCCAACCATGGATTGTGGAATGGGAACTGTGCAACCAACCGAAAATTCTGTATACCATGATGTGTCCCAGGACAGCAGAATAGTTGGCGGGCATATTTCGGATCCAATGGCATGGCCATTTACAATCGCAATTTATCAAAATGGCAGTTTTCACTGTGGAGGTGTGATCTACTCAGAATGGTGGATTCTTTCGGCAGCACATTGTTTCTCCAAAGCACAAAACAGTCATTATGAAATTCGGGCCGGTATGAATCGCAGACTTTCGTTTTCGCCAATGGTTCAAATTAGCTCGGCTGATGAAATTTATGTTCACGAAGGTTATGATAAAAATGCAATGTCGAATGATTTGGCACTGATAAAACTATCTGTACCACTAATTTACAATAAATGGGTACAACCAATTTGTATGCCTGGTCCGAATCGATCCAGTCTAGGAGATGATTGGATTTGGGGACCTAAAAGTGAAACTATCTGTACAACAGTGGGTTGGGGTTCTACTCGAGAGAAAGGTGTGGACTGTAAGTAATACGCGGTAGTTATACAAATTATTGCATACTCGTACATATTTCCAACTCAATACTCTCAATCAATTTTAGCCGACCATTTACGAGAAGTCAGCATACCGATAGTATCGCGGTGTAAACACAAAAAGGATCAAGAAGGTGAGGGAATTTGCGCAGGTGATTTAGAAGGTGGTCATGATGCATGCCAAGGTGATTCTGGTGGGCCACTTTTCTGTAAAAGTTTAAGTATGCCACTCCAAAATTATTTGGCTGGTATTGTAAGTCATGGCGAAGGATGCGGGCGAGCCAACGAACCAGGAGTCTATACTCGTGTTTCGCTATTTCTGGATTGGATTAAAGACTATACCGAAAATCGTAGACAACCCACATATCATCCACTAGCATACTGTCCAGGAAAAGTATGCGTTTGGGGAGGTGGTTATTGTCTATCACCCGATTTTGTTTGCGATCGAATTGTTGATTGTTTGGGTGGAGAGGATGAAATTGACTGTCGCTATGAGGAAAGTATGTTAGGTGCTGTACCAAATGTCACCACTTTCGATGAAGAGGATAATTACATCGTACCTAAAGATAAAATCCCAATTACATCGTGGAAATATAAATGTACCAAAATTTCGCAAAATATTAACGCTGATCTGAGATGTAATTATGAAATTGATTGTGAAGATGGCACGGATGAAGAGAATTGTACTTGTGGAGATTATTTGAAGCAAATAAATCCACATTTCATTTGTGATGGAGTGGTAGAATGTCATGATGGAACTGATGAATTGGACTGTGGTAAGTCATTGAGCTGTACATATTAAACATTTGGCAATAGATGTTGTAATTTTTTTAGCCCATATTTTATTTGATATTTAACAAAACAAATAAAAAGACATTTTAAAATTAATATTTTTATTTTAGACATTCACTTACATTTACAAGAGTTTGATATGAGGTAAGTAATAATAAGTGAATGTCGAAAAATATTAATTTTAAAATATTTCTTAATTCTAAACAAAACTACAAGAAAGTTCTTTGTAGAAAAATTATAAAGAAGCAATACCTTAATTAGTCCTTTCAATTCAAAAAACACTTTTAAAACATAAAATTTTATGATGGTTGGTCTCGATGAAATAATTAGCTTATTTCAAATTATATGGGTTTAGGCCGTGCCCGTGTCCAATATCCATAGTCCAGTTTGATTCTCTTGATTCATCATAACGTTCATTAATCTAATTTGAGTTCCTTATATAACGTTATTCTCAAAGAAGTAGCGCATTATTCTTTGTACTTCTTTCCTTTGATTAAACATTTATAGTTGTATTCACACTCCCATTTTACCTACAGATTCATCTGAATCAATCGAAGTACAAATCTTACATTCTCTTTTTCATAACTAAATCAATTTATTCAATGTACACTTCTTAGCAAATATATCTGCTCTTTCATTACCTGCGATCTGTGGATTTGACGGCACCTATTGTATTGTCATCATATCCACACACACTAATATCGGAAAAGGCTTGATTAGAGGGGGCGCTGAAATACAAGGCAAATTTCACCACCACCTTTAATCAAACCTTTACCACTATTGAAACCGAAAAATATTACTATTTTTCTATTCACATCATTCACAGCCAATTTTATTCCTTCAAATATTCCGATTAGTTCAGCGTTCATTAAAAAGATGATATTATTCACATTAAAAAAATTGCATAACGTACTCATAAATCGTAAATCATAACGTACAGCGAATATTATTGACCGATTTTCTGAAACATAATTCTAGCAATAATTTCATTCATTTCCTTATTGAATTCCTCCATATTCATGCACAAAGTTAGGTAGCTAGAAGCAGAATATAGACCGGCATTACCTATGCTCAAAAATATATCTATATGTTCAAGTTAACACCGCCCTACTTTGAAACCTTACAACCATCTCATTCCAAAACATTTTCCTTGTAATCATTCTCACGGTCTCTTTTACTATGATCCATTCTCACTTGTAATCAACAGGCCAATCACTCATTTCAGACCACAGAGTATGTATCGGGGTTGAATTAATCGCACCCAATATCTCACCCAAAACCTCTGGCACACGCATTTTCCACTTTCATTAATTGGCAAATCGCCTCTTTTGAACCATTTCCATACACTCTAATACTATCCTATAAGTTAATTGTTATATGACTATGGTTATGCATGTTTTAATCGTATAAATATACTCCTATGGGCAAGCAATTCTGCCTTTTTTTTACAATCTAGTTCACATTGATCGGATAATAATTTTTTTTTCAAATAAAATACCAGCGGTCATGATTTTGTTTTTTGGGAAAAACATTGTTTTTGTATACTTCATTAGCTTAATACCAATTGACATTTCAATATTAAAATATAGTTTCTTTAATATTCTCGGTTAAATAAAAGTATATTTTTAAAGTGATCTTAATTAAGACCTACGAGAACAGCCCAGGATGCGAAAAGGCATTTTCAGTATCGATCGTTTGGGCGGTGCGATCGATGGTGCGAATGATCTCATTTGACACCCGCAGTTGAGGTTAGAATTCGAGTGCCGTCTCATCTTCCATGTTAGTATTATAGGCTGGCATGGAGCTATGCAGATGGTTCCTACGTAAATCGGACCTATGAGGCGGAACGTAAAGTAATATAGTGGGAAGTTATAATGGGCCAATATAGCCTGAGTGACACATAACACTACAACAAAAACAAAAAATGGACCTTCCAGCAAGACAATTCACCAATTCAGAACATAAATATTGCCACTTTAACTTGATCGCCATACTCTCTAGACCTCAATATAACTAAAAATGTATGGAGGTGCCTGTCACAAAAAGTATTCAAAGGAAACGGTAGTTTGAAACCACAGTTGGGCGTGTAAATTGCACGAAGTAATTTACACGGGTTTTTACATGTAATAGATGTATAATTTACATAAGGTTATATTTTACATGTAATATGAAAAAAATGTAGAAATTAGTCTTTTATGTAATATGAAACTGATGCGCCAGCTTTTATCAATTCTTATTGTTACTAAAGCACCATCTGTTAAAAAATCTCTTACTATTACGAATACAATTTGTTATAATAGCATGTAAGATTCAAATTATTATTAGACTAATTCCGTTAAAAATCTCCTGAAATGGTTCGGGTGAAGGTAAAAAAACTCTCCAACTAATTACGTGAACCTGAAAACTTATTGACTTTGCCCAAACACATTTGTTTATGTTAATGATCAAACCGAACATCGGTAGCACATATGGCAATGCGAGTGGTGTTTTCGTCTTTTACATGTAATTAACGCTGTTTTTTACATAATTTACATACAAATTATACCTTTGAATCCCAACTGCCAAATTTCGGCGTTTACCGCATTCTCCTAGATATAAAACAATAGGTTTCGTTTTTGTGACCATTGTGCAGTATAGAGTCCACTGCTATAAGGCTTTGGGGAATTTCCTGATATTAATATGAGGATTTTGAATTATACGAACATTTCTCTTAATATTAACGCTTGATTTTGTGGTAAACTGTAGTTCAATGCCATACATTGTGGTCTAATGCTATACATGTAACAATAGGTGTAAAACATTAATGTGAGGAATAGTAAAGATATACACGCTATTTGTTAAGTCGTTGCTACTATCGCAAATTAAGCAAAATTTACGTTGAGTTTGTTTCAATTAATCATAACACCAACAATTCAACAGTCTGGAAAAACATAAACAAAATCAAAAACCAACAAGAATTTAATTATAAAAGTTTAGATAATTTAATTTGAAACAAGACAGTTACTAAACCACAATTTTGCAAGCTCTAACGAAATAACTGAAAAACAAATAAATTATCCAAATGAAAACGTACTAAAATGTACTAAATCAAAAAATTATTCTAAGCAATACAGATATAACTAAAGCTTTAGACAAGGTTAATAAACAGGTGGCGCAGTGGTTAAAGCTGCGGTAGTTGGAGCGGGAGGTACCGGGTTCGAATCCCGATAGAGGCAGGATGCAAAAGAGATTTTTCACCACTTGATTACGATCGGTGGTGTGAATGAACACAACTATGACCCCCTGTTGGAGTGAAGAATCCATGGATCAGTACTATAGGCTGGCATGGAGCTATGCAATGTGCAGATGGTTAGGTAAATCGAACCTATAGCCGTTCGTCCTCGATTTGGCTGCAAAACGTAGGGTAAGGACGTAAATAAGCGAATCGCGAAAGAGTTGGGAAAGAGCCTTGAGCCCCAAAACAGATGGCATAGAAATAAACAAACGACAAAAAAACAAACAAAAAGGGAAATAAAATCAAACTGATAGAAATGTTGACGTCACATAACTTACCGCAAATAATTACAAATGAGATCTCGCAATGTATAACTAAATAGACACATAATAATACAAAATTTAAAACATCCAATAACACAAAGTAGGAACACACCAAGGCAGTTGCTTGAGCAACAAGAATATTTTCCAATTTGCAGACGATATTTGCAGTATTGTTTAAGATTATAAACACGAAGAACTTCAATCAATGGCCTATAAGAAAATTTAAAAATAAACTGCTTAACTTACAAATTAATGCGAATAAAACCCAATAGAACTTACAATAACCGAACTCATGCCACCCCATCACTACTTTCAGAATTGACAGAAAAAACAACACAGTTGGACAATAGAGAAAAAATACTAAAATACATTTAAAACAACTTTAACAAACACACCCAAATTTCGAAAGACAGACACTATTATTCAATATTAAACCGACCAATATTCAAACGACTACACCCAACTACCTCAGAATATTTCCATATGTATCACAAATAAGTCACCACAAAATTAACGACAAACTTAAAAATTATGCTAAATTCAGCAACAACTTCATAGATGGGTCACTTTGCTCAAATAAAGCTGACAGATACCAATGTGAAAGACAGTAATCAGAAGTTTGCAGTACAAATTAAAAATACAACTAATATAAAAACGATTAAAAGTTAAAATTCTTAGATTCACAGACTCTCAAAGCTTCTGTTTATCAATAATATCAGCACTCCTACAAGACAAGACACTATGAATATCAAATTATTATTGACACGCTAGGTCACAATAAAAATCAATAATCATGCAATGGATTCTCACACACTGTGCAATAAGCGGCAACATAACCGCCGTTTATTGCACAGTGTGTGACCGTTTGCCCGGTACTAAATAAAACACTTTAGTTGAAAAATATTAACATTTCGACTCGACATAATTCAAACATTTAAACAGATTAAAACAAGGCCCGTTCATTTTGAAAAATAAAAACACCACAAAATAGTAAACCATATAAACACTCGACTATGTACTGAATGTCACAATAATTTGTGTTAGATTAGAATTATTAACAGATTAATTCTGTTAAAATCACCTTAACTGGGTCGAGTGAATTTAAAACAAATCCCTTATCATTGAGACTTAACCGCACGTTGGAGAGTTTTTAAAATTTTAAAACCGATGGCACTGCAAATGTTGTCTTAGTTTTTACATATAATTTACGTTTTAAGTAATTTATGCTGTTTTAACATTATTAAAAATGTAAAAAACGTGTTTCCGTGTAAAACCTTAACTGTATTTGAGCCAATGGGTGCTTTAATTGAGTCGAAATAAGTTTAACTTATAATAATAAGTTTAACTTATTATAATAGTTATATAATTCAATTTATTTCGATTTTTTGACGTTATTAATAAAGATAGGGGTCACCACAAGCTCAATGTGAACTAGATTGTCAAACATCGGCAGAATTGCAAAAACAAAAGAATTAGAAAATCAATACTTGTCCTTAAGCTGATGAATTCGTATTCCTCTACTGCAAATAAACTGAAGTACTTTATTTAAGTAGCATCTATGGGTCAAATGGAAATAAATGTAATACGTTTATGATGATCAAATGCTTTATCTAAATATGTGTCCTTAGCATACACTACATAAGGGTAACATATGATGCAATATCTTGTTTATTTGCATTCAAAATCTATTGGTAATTTTCATATGTTTGCGTATATATTGCAGAACTATTGTGCTCAATCTATGAATCTTAAACGTTACTGTCACTTAATGAAATAATGATGCGACTCAACTTTACTATGAAAAACTATTTTGCTTGCGGTTTTGAATTGTGTTTAAGTTAGTCGCGCCAGTTCTCCGTTGGTTCAAGAGTTCCTTATCAAGGCGAGATCACGGTTTTGATTCCCACCGTTAGCCAAAAATTAAATTATGCTATTTGAACAGAAGGAAGTTAAGTTGAGGCATTATTTTTAGACCAAATCAAACACATTTACATGATTACTGTTAAAACTGTGCTGTCTATAACTAAATGCAGAAACCTTTTCATATATAGTTGCAATTATATGTATATTGGAGAGGATTCAATTCAAGACTAATAAATAAATGTCGTCAAACCTTACTTTAATTTTTAGCATAAATATTATCAAAATATAAATTTAAGGACGCAAAGGTGGGTTGTAACACCAATGATTTGTCCCAATAGAAAATTGCATCAGAAGTCAGTCCAGTCGTTCAATGTTGAATCTTTCAATTTTGATGGTTCAAATTTTTGGAGTTTTTTTCACTGAGTCACAATCAAAGTATATCGTCGTTTTGGTACTGAGTAAGGTCCTCTATATATTTTCTCCCATTTCTTTAATGGTTTTCATCATTAGATCTCTATGAAGGTTTGCATCTTTTATGTAACACGGAATCATTTGTACACAGTGTACCACGTTTGTATCGTTTTTAAATTAGTTTTCTTGGTATAATGCCGTAATTGGATACCATAGGTTTAAAGTGATTTTAAATAGTATATCGCATTGCGACAAAAAACTGTTTTCATTTAATTTTCAACAACTTTGAATTAAAAGCAATACAGTTTTAAATATGTCAACGAGTTTATCCACACCTTAGACTTCGGAATCTACTATTCGATACGTGAATGTGCATCTCTGTGTTAAAATCGATGAAGTACAACACAAGCGGTGTTTTAATAAGTTTAAACGCAACCCGCAGGGATGTTCATTCACGATCCAACATATGATGGATTATTGGAATTGATTGTTCTTTGATATTCATAGACCCAACCAAATCCAACCATCTTTTCGTCCTTATGGGAATATAGTAAAGCAAAATTCACCTTTGTTTAGCTTCATGCGAAATAAACCTTAGCTCGAAGATTGGAAGCAATAAGTATACATAAAAAGAATCAAGCTGAACAACTAGCGCTCGAAAATAGCAGTGTTAAAAAGTTATCCTTAGAATACATTCTTCGTAAAAGTAAAACACCGATAACTTTTTATTCTAATCAAGTTCTTGTCGATGAGATCAAGTATCTTATTCAGTTGCTTATAGACTAAATCTAAATTAACTACGAAGGCGGAGTGAGAAGTCTGGTAGAAATGAAACAACGAATATTTTCGGGCAAAAAATTTATTTTTCAATGTAGTCGCCTTTTGCCTCAAAAAACTTAGTCCAACGTTTCCAGTTATTCGATCCCTTCCGAATAATACCTTTTATCCAACCCTTCAAAAAAGATATATTTTGCATGGATGATTTCCTCATTATAATCGAATTTCATTCCGCCGATCCATTTCATCAAGAGAACTTTTTTCTTGTCATTTTTACAAATGCGGTCGTTTTTCTTTCAAAACGTTTTTGAAACGGTCCAATAAATTGCAGCAATATTCACCGTTGAATGATGTCCCATTTTGAAGGTAATCAATGTGGATAATGCCGCGTGTCAAAAAAATAAAATTCCAAAAAACTGGTGCCATGACTTTGTTGACCGATAAAATCACCTTAGCCTTCTTCGACGCAGATTCACTATAACAGAAATCTGTTTAGGATGTTTTTTGGTCTGTGGCGTATAGTGATGGATCCATGTTTTACCTACAGTTGAGAAACGACGCAGAAATTCATTTTTAGTTCGCTTGAACACCGCCTAACCTGCCTCTGAAGTTGTCACACGTATCCGTTTTTAGTCGCGGATAGCTTTTTCATATTTATATGTTCGTGTAATATATATTTACAACGTAAATCAGTAAACCACTTGTGAATCATTTAATCGATGGTGAAGACTCATGATGCTTTGTTTTGGTTTGCGTAGTGGTTTTTACTCGCGAAAAATAAATTATAATACAAATGAACAACGGATTGTCTGTTTCAAGCCAATAGCTGTCAAAACTGAACTAAATGACCACTCTGTCTGAAAAGTTTAATTTGGTCTAATGACAGATGGTATTGAGACATGGTATCTGGGATTTGCGATTGTGGCGATTATAGTTGTTGGTTATATTTTAATGTACAGCTTGTTATCACGTATGGTTTTAAGAGTATTGTCTTGACGGATAAGTGCGAAAAGATGAAGTTGATTGCACATATCGAATTCGTTTAAATCACGAGATCAAGAATTTAATGCATTTCTGATATTATGATCGAAGTTAAAAGACACCGAACGTTTGCCAACTCGTCAGTAGTATAATCGGTTGTATGCCACCACATGGGTAGATATAGTTATTCAACGATACTGTTAAAATTTTAAAAATATTTCTAACAAATTGAATTTTATTTACTTTACATATACATGGTTTAAATTTTTATCATACCACATATATGAAAGGTTTTGTATTAATCGAAATTTTTACAATCGTATTGTAAATTTTTAGCGAACACCTCCACCAGTATGGTTCACCAAAAAAAAATAGAAAGTTCAAGAAAACTCGTATATGCTCAATCGCCTATGGTTCTTGTACGAATGAATCCCAAAAGCCGTTTTTCTTTTATTTCATTCTCTTCATTTAGTACATAATTCAACAGTTTTATTTTATTTCACTGCCATCTTAAAAGTAATAGTACAATTAAAATTAAATGTTTCGTGTCCAAGACACATCTCGTCTTAGTAAAGACATTTTTGATACAAAATATTACAACAATCGTTCTATTTATTTCAACAGCAAAATGTTTAGATGACGAATTTTTGTGTGAACGAAGTCAAATGTGCATTAAGAAATATTTGCAATGCGATCAAAATTACGACTGTCCGTTAAAAGAAGATGAATTGCATTGTCAAGCGCTGACCGATGGCACGACAATTAGTTTTGATATTGGATTTCATCCTTTTTCATATCATTATGGCTTTTTAACTGTAAATACAAATGGTACGTGGAATGTACTATGCGTGAATGAAGATGATATTAATCAAGAAACCCTATTCGATTCAACACAGGCAACAAAATTATGCCATCAGTTTGGTTACAGCGATTATGAAATTTTTAATTTGACACAAATTGAAACACTGCCATCTACCCGTCAACACTTGGACTCAACTTTGGTAGACGAAGAAAAATCAATAAAAATAAGTAGTTCGTCTAATCACAACTGTATGTCACTGTATATAAAATGCATACCAAATTTCATGATGAATTTAACAAAAATAGAAGATTTCATTAAAATCAATATGAAACACTTTCGAAATTATGTGAGTTTTGATAATTATGATATGAGCTTGCAGCCAGAAAAATATCCAAATGTTATTTTGCAAGAACACCAAAAGAAACAATCAAATTTGAGTGAAATTCTTTATAATTTCCCTTGGAATAGTGAAATCTATTTACATGGTAAGATGATTTGTAATGGAATTTTGATCGCACGGCAATGGATTTTAGCGGAAAATCTTTGCATTGGACTAATTAAGTGAGTGTTTTTTTATCTATAATAATCATAATATTATATCAAACATATATCATTACAGTTTAAATTTTGACTATGTCGAAGTAATGGTTGGTGGTGGATTGGCCGATAAACATTTAGAAGGACCAAGTGACCAAATTCGCCGAGTAGACTGTATGAAAATTATAGAAAAATCTAATCTAGTCTTACTGCATATTGACAAAGGAATAGAATACTCTCGAAACGTCATACCAATACATATACCAAAGTTAGAACCTGTTAGTCGTGAACCAAATAATGAAAAGGAATGTTTAGCTATCTCGTTTAATAGTTACGGTCAAATGAAAACAATGCCAATTGTCCAAGTTAGCGAATCATGTCCAGAAAATATAATATGCTTCGAAGCAAAAGCAAATGAGACATGTGACGAAGAGGAATCGAATTCAGCAATAGTATTTTGTAGATACTCGGATATTTGGTATCCAAAATCCATCTACTCACATCGTCGAGGATTGTGCGCATTCAAGAAAACTGTCCGACTAATACCATTAATGAATTTTCACGACCAAGTATTTGAGATTGCTAGTAAGTATTTGAAGGTAAAAACTAATTTAGGGCATGCAATTAATTTGGGTTAAATTTTCAATTAGATTCGACAGACTGTAAACATTCTCATAAACCACCCATATGCAGAGGTCATCGATGTCCATTAGGGAAATGTTTAGAAATGACATCTGTATGCGACGGAAAATTTGATTGTCGTGACCAAAGTGATGAGAGCAAAATTTTGTGTACCAAACCAAAAGAAAATGTGTGCAGTCATACCGAATTCAAATGTGGTAATGGAAAATGTGTGGCAAAAGAATTATTCTGTAATCAACAAGATGACTGTGGCGATAGGACGGACGAACCTAAAGAGTGTTCTTGCTTTTCATTTTTGAAGTAAGGTAAAATGTTTTGATTCTATCTTGTACTAAACCATAATTTTTCTACAGTGTTACTGATCCTGGCAAAATATGTGATGGCATTCGAAATTGTTACGATAAAAGTGATGAACCCAAGACATGCAAGTGCCAAAAAAATAGTTACCGTTGTGGTAAAACTGATGTCTGCATTCCAATGGAATACGTTTGTGATGGTGAGTTTGATTGTCCCGAACACGAAGATGAAAGCTATTGTACTGGTTTGCTCCAAAATCACAATTCTGATGATTTTCATGAAGTAATGAAACAATCATATGGCGTTTGGCATACACAATGCTTCCCAAAATCAACACAGTTTAATATGACCGAAATGGAAAATATTTGTCAAACACTAGGGTACAGTATTAAACCAGTAGCCAATGATACATTAGGATCGCAACAAGGTAGTTTATACCCCCAATATCGGTTTATTAATAGTGGCATGTTACAAGGTTCTCATAACGGGACTATTGAACAGAAACACAGTGACGCCACAAAAGTTATTATTGTAAATAGGTTGGCTGCTTTGGAATTGAGAAAAGATTTTATAATTTTTATGAAACCGAGTCGACCATTCGCTAAACTCATTAACTGGAACCACGAGGACCAAGAAAAATGCTACCGCATCGAAATTCGATGCCAATAAATTTTGTATATACTTTTGTACTCTTAAATATAACTTATAATCCAAGTTCAGTAGTTTTATTTTTGAACACCGCAGTGGACGCCACAACAATGCACACATTCAAGTAATGAAACACAGACAGGTGGGTTCCTTTTCCATAATTAAATGATTAAAGTTTCATAAACCAAATATTTTTCAAAAGAACAAAAGTGCAAAGGAAAATTCCATTTTCTTGGTGGTGATCATGTTCAAAAAACGAAAAGGTAAAGACTATGGATGTGTTGTTTTTTGATAAGATTGTTGTTTTATTTCTGAATCGAGGGGGCGTTTGTTTGTATAATTAAAAAAATTCGCCCTGTAATTTGCTTGGTGTTGTACGTCTCAAAACAAAGAGCAAGCATATCTTATTTTCTGCTTCTTCACAAAGGTTTATCCTGAATGTTGGATAATTTTCTTTAAGTATTTATTTGTGTATGTTGCCTGAAGTGCTATAATGTAAACCAAACAAGATATAAAAAATTAAGGACGCGTCGTTGTGTGCTAAATACATCAATTGAAAATGTTTAATTTTTCAGCATTTGCGTGCTTGTGTGAAATTTTCAACTTATTTTATCTGTATTCGGGATTTTTTACTTGATTATATCCTTCAATGTAAGTTACTATTTGATTGTAACTTTTATTAGGAAACAAGAATTTATACAAAGTTTATAGAAAAGATTTATAACATTATAAAATATAAGTGTTCGCAATATATATCTAGATCTGTTTTTAAAATTTCCTTTTCAAGATTTTATTTCTACCAGTATTACCAACAAAACAGAAATGTCAAGTATGACACTTTAGGTTCAAAACACAACATGTTTAATCGTAATTAATTAGCCAGACACGTATCAGGTATAGGACGTTTAGAAATTCAAATGATGTAGTTTTTCTATTATTATTATTTAGTCTTCGCGATGCTCCGGCACAATCGACATCTCGAATTGCATTAAATGATATTCTGATGGTACGCCCAGTTGTCCAAAATAATCTTCTTAGCATTCTCATCAGATTTCATTATCCGAAGATGTATCGCAAAATTCAAGTTGACGACAACGATACACATTTTCAGTACATCGTTTGGTGTGATAACTCATCGGAACCACTACAAGTATCCACCCTCACTATTGTAATTAATGGAACAGCTGCTGCTCCATATATTGCTACTCGGTGCCTGAAACAATTTGCAATCGACAAAGTAAAAAAATAAGTGCAGCATCTATTGTTAACAACTCTATCTATGTCGATGATTATCTGACTGTATTCAATATACCGGTTAAAACATTGGGCATGTATTGGGAACCGCGGTTTCATGTTAAACAAAAATCAAATAACAAACCACACAATTATTTCATTTGCAAGGGTTGTTAATCCTCTTGGTCTTATTGCACCGGTAATACTACTGGGAAAATATTTTCTTCCGCAACACTTACATACACAATGTTTTCATTACACAAGATCTTTTACGATTAAATCAACTAAAATTCACACGCCATTTATTCAATTCTTCAGTGCCAGATTAAAAAGAACTTCATGGATTCGCGAAGGGACATCTAAGTTCTAAGTCATAATGAAGAGACACATTGATTCAAAAAAATAATGCGTGAATTATATAACACCCACAATCTTTTCATTGTAATCAACTTTCTGGTTCATCGGACCTTTATTTCTTAACGAACGTGAAATAAGTTGGCTTAATTTATATTCATTGCAATCAGATGCTGAAGTACCAGAGCAACGTAAGACAAGGAGTGTTTTGGTATCATGTCAATCAATTAGTATGTTATCAAAATCTTCACAATTTGATTTCTTTCTGAAAGTTAAATACCACAATAAGTGCAAGTCGCTTATCAATGTGGTGTCATATATGAATCGATTCTGCCGAAATTGTCATCTTTGTGGTTTGTGTGAAGAACGCAGACAATTTGGCCCGTTAGCACCAGATGAACTTCAAATAACTTAAATTGCATTATGTGGATTTTCGCGGACTATTGCATACACACTATAAAATACGGGGCAAGACACCAACAAAATCATATTTAGCGGTATTCATGTGCTTAGCAGTAAAGACAGTTCACATTGAATTGTTTACCGAAGTGACTACTGCCGCATTTATTGCAGCGTTGAAACGATTTGTTTCAACCCGAAACCTATTGCCAACAGGATAAACTGAAATGGCATTTTGCACCACCTAGTTGACCTCATTTTGGTGGGCTATGCGAAGGAGCAATAACATCACTAATCCTATATAATTCCTATAATCTGCAAAACATCGCTTTGGGCGAATTATGGAAAACGCATCTCTCATGGCCGAAGAATTGTTACTCTAACTAAATAAGTAGAAGCCGTATTGGACTCTAGGCTTATTACGTTCTCTCAATGCAATAGCTGAGTATGACTTCAAGAATAAAAAAAAATCATTAAAACAATGGTAATACACTCAACAACTTCATTGGCATTTTTAGGCCACATGATGGCATATGGAATATCTTGCTGAGCTTCAAAAACGTCATAAAATTACTTAAAAGTTAAATAACGTTACAGTCGGTCAATCAGTCATCATCAATGACGACAATACCTTTAATGAATATAGGTATACCTTTAATGAAATGGAAATTAGATCGAATAGCCTAGATTCATTCAAGTCCAGATCAGTTGATAAGAGTCGTCACTTGACGTTCATTTGGTAGTATGACGCAGGCACTCCATCAAATGTGCTCACACGTATGAAAATTATGAGTTGAAATTCAATGATTTCAAGGCCGGGAGAGAAGTTTCTATGGCCAAAATTCATGAAATAGACTTAGGCCGCTGCGACTATTTCCTATTTCCGAACTTGAAGCAATGGCTCGACGGAACTAGATTCGGCTCTACTGAGGAGATCATCGATGCACCAAACGCTTATTTTGAAGATTTGTTGAAACCTTATTATTCGGAAGGTAACGAAAAATTGGAAAAACGTTGATAAATTATTATTTTTTGGCCGATAGTATTCCTTGTTTCAGTTTTACAAGAATTTTCACTCCACCTTCGTATGATAATATATAGTGACATATTAATCTGCTTATTTAAATACAATTATAAACACTGTGCTATTTTTTAGGAATACAAAATATATTTTATTTGTTATTCGTATTTTTACTCATACCAATCCAACAATAGAATTTTATTTGAAGCGCTCAAAATCCTAATTTCAGTTGTATTTTTAAGATAGTTGATTTTGTTGTATTTTCAGAAGTTCACGCAAATTATTTAAGTTCAATGAATTTTTGAGCTTAATTTTAGTCTGCAAATATTTCCGAGACTGTATAATTTTACTATTTGTGCATTTTAAAATTGAATGAAAGCTATAGCAATCATTCAATTTCACTTTCGAAAATAAATCACAAGAATCCTAGAATGTATACGTCAATATTTTGCTGTGTAAATTTTTGTTGCTATAAAGTATCGTCTGGTTGTATTTGTTGTCTTTTCAGGAAATATCTTAATTCATTCATAATGGAAATATAAACAATTTAAATGAAGATATATCATATGAGTTTCCAATAACGACAGCAGGATTTAACAATTTCTATTTTACTCAAAATACGTCTGTGGTCTTTATACAAAAGGGCATAAGTCGAGTTATGACCAATTCTACTTTTTTAAATATTCGAATTCCATGTAAAAAAAACTACACAAATTGATTGTTGTCGTTTTATAACCGTGCGAAAAAGGAATTATTCAAATTCTTATAAAATCACATCTTATAAAGATCTCCTCCTTTAAGTTATAAAAGAGTATAATTAAAAAAAAATTTTGTATAAATCTTATTAGTAAAGCAAATAAAACAGTAAGATTTTGTATATATCTTATTAGTAAAGCAAATAAAACTTACTTAATAAAGAAAAAAAATAAATTTGTCAAAACGATTGAAACCAAAATAATTTCGCCCTGTAAAATCAACAAAAACGATTTATGCCCTCTTGTATAAAAACTACAGGCATATTAAAACAGTTTACAGCTAACCGTTGCTAGTTTGATTGATTGGACCAAGCGCTAGGCCTGATTTCCGAATAACGCCGGACCTATTCCTACAACCGTTAAGATAAAACTACAGATAACGATATAAAGGTATGTTAGCTAGGAAAGAACGACCCGGTTAAAGCTGGCAAACCGAAACTAAGCTACTGTTGTTAGGGGAAATTTGTTTGGGTAAATTTGTCATTAGTTGATCGTAAGACTACAAAGCGTGATCTGTAATTCAATATTATGGTGATTTTCTGTGTAGTGATAGTGTAGCAGAGTTGAAAAAATTCCTAAACAATCTAGTGACATATCTGAATTCCACCCATGATGGAGCAATGCATAGCACATCATAAAGCCATGCATAGCTCATCTATGCAAAAAGATATGGTAGGGCACATACATTTCACAAAATATGAAGATAATTACTACTCTCATCCAGCAAAACAGTTTTTCGAGTGGTATGAGGAAACAACAACTCTCAATTTTAAATGCAGAAAACGAAAACGATTTATAAAAAATTACACTCAAGGACCAACAGGCCTAATTCAGTTAAACTTGTTTATAATAGCAAGCTTTAATATCTAAAACCTGCGAATCCTCCAATTAACCATACATGGTTCGCACTTGAAACTGAAAATTGATTTCTCCCTCACCATTCATAAATCTTCTACACCTAACAACATGCCCACCGGATAAACATGTCACTCACAAACAACTTACTTTAATAATTTTAAAGCAAAAGTCAAATCTTCCTTGATATTTTATTATAACTATTATGCGCTTAAACTTACTTATACTTAAACTTTAAAAAATAAACAGATTATTCAACTAATATAATAAAGAATTTAATTTTAATTTAAAAACTAACCCGTTGACATGCAGCAAATTGTTGGACATATGTATTTAATCTAATAAACCACCATCTTGATTAAATATGCAATTCAAATTTCGTTTGTCATAACACAATATTTGAGAGCAAATCTATATTTCAATAACTACATAGAACAAAAACTATTTTCCGTTCTACAAAAACAAAAGAACAATATTTGAAATCAAAAATAAGAAGAATGAGATCGAAGATCAGAATGTAAAATGAAATCAGAAAATATTAGAGATCACGATAGTATTTGTAAAAGTATAGAAAAGTACATTTGGTTTTAACACCGATCGCAAGAGTTGATAATTTTTAACTCTATTTTTAGGTAATCAAACAACCCCGCGTCAAAGTTACAATACTATTGCCCTTCCTGAGAGTTTTAACACCTTTTCGAGTGAAGTGAAAATCAGCGCCGCCGACCAATAGGTGCAATGGTTAAAGCTGCGGCAGTTGGAGCGGGAGGTGCCGGGTTCGAATCCCGATAGGGGCAGGATGGCAAAGGGATTTTTCACCACACGATTACGATCGGTGGTGTGAATGAACATATCTATGACCCCCTGTTGGAGTGCAGAACTCATGGGCCGACCCATCTTCCATGTCAGTACTATAGGCTGGCATGGAGCTATGCAATGTGCAGATGGTTTTACGTAAATCGGACCTATAGCCGTACGTCCTCGATTTGGCTGTAAAGGCGTAAGGTAGGACGTTAATAAGCGAACCGCGAAAGAGTTGGCAGTGCATCAAGCCCCGAAACAGATTGTACAGATAAAAAAAGAAAGAAAACAGAAAAAAAGAGAAAGAAAATCAGCGCCAAATATGGTAACTCAATATAATGCATTAACTTATCATAGTTGGCACTGATTTTTACTTCAACTAAACAATTTTGTATATTCAATATTTTTGCTGTGACAAGGGATCCACCTAACCTACAATAAATTTTAAAAGTAAAAAAATGGTTTGTAGTAGATTCTAATTGTTGTAGTTTAATCTATAACTGTTTAACGTTAACGTAATATATATAAATACTGTTAAACGTATCACATAACAGTACTATTAAAATATTTCTATTGATTATTGGTAAAATTGCAAATTTGTCGAAATATTTGTCGAATTTGAGGATAAATCAAATACCACCGTAATGGATGTCATGCTATCTGGTAAATGATTTTTACTCCTAAAATGTAAATTTTATAAAATTGACAAGTAGAGTACATATACAATTTTTTTTTACGTTTTGTTTTAATTGGGTGCAGGGCGGACTTTAAGACTTACCTAGCTCCTTGTAACTGTCAGAGCTCCTGCACCCAACGCGCGATCCTTCAAGTAAAGGTTGATAGCTGCCTAAAACATGTGCATTTTGTACTTTAACGGAAATTGAAAACCAGTCAACGAATTCCACTTCTTTGATGTTCGATAAATAAATTCGCGCTTTGCATCTTTAGTTCGAGGTTTCGGCAGCTTCACTGTAAACCTATGCACATTAACCGTTCCTCGTGTTACTCGTCCTGGCGTAATAAATGGTGGTATTTTCTCGTTTAATTCTGCAGAACATTTACCATTTATTAATCTATAGAACACGCAGAGTACTGTAACATCTCTGCGGTGTTGTAGACTGTCTAGATCTTTCGTAAGTCTGGGGTTTCGTATTATTCGGATGGCACGCCGCTGAACTCTATCTAGCAACTGGAGAATAGTGCCATATGCTCCACCCCAAACCTGACAGCAATATTCCATGCACAGTTTAATAAAGGTTTTATATATTTGGAGAACCTGATGCGATTTAAAAAACCGTCTGCATCTATTGAGGAACCCGAGTTTACGTGAAGCTGATTTCGCCAATGCGATAATATGTTCATTCTATTTTAAATTGTTGGTAATCTGAACACCAAGCAGACGAATTGAGCCACAGCTCACGAGAACGTGTCCTTTTACCACTAAAGGGTATTCGTTGTGACTTCTTTTACGCGAGAATGTGCATATTTGTGTTTTTTTCTCGTTAAATTTGACCTAATTTTTAACTCCCCAATCAAATATTGTACTCAAATCGGAATTAAGCGAAGTGACAACTTCCAGCCGTTTACCGTTTAACTGTGAAGTAGTAGGCTCGACCTCGAATGAAATAGAGGAGTGCAATGTTGCATCATCGGCAAAACTGTGGATAGGGTTTACAGTGCTATCCAACAAGTCATTAATGTATAACAAAAACAAAGTTGGTGACAAAACTGATCCCTGAGGGACTCCGGCATTTGGGGAGTGTATCGTTGATGATCTCCCATTTAGCAAAACTTTGATCTTTGGGTCTTTGAGAAAGCTTTTTATCCACTTGATGGTCATCGAATCTAAGCCGTATGCCACAAGTTTACAAATGAGATTCTCATGCCAAACCTTGTCAAAAGCCTTGGATTTATCAAGGCGATTGCAAAGGCTTCTCCGTGTTACTCAAGGGCGAGATTCTATTTGTTCGTAACAAACATCAAGAGATCGATTGTGGAGCGGCTTTCGCGGAAGCCATATTGTTTATCTGAAATTATTTTATTAATCTCAAGATAATGCACCAGTTGTTGGTTAATGCATTTCTCAAAAACTTTAGCCACGGCTGACACAATTGATATTGGCCGGTAGTTTGAAGGGTCAGTTTTATCACAACCACGTTCAAGAACCGGTTGCACCATCGCACTCTTCCAGGCGTTCGGGTATTTACCTTGCTTATAAGAAAGGAGAAAAATTTTAGTTAATATTGGAGCCAATTCACTGGCAAACTCCTTCAATATTCGAACAGGAATTCCGTCAGGTCCGGTGGCCTTATTTATATCCATTGTCATCCATTGAATTGACGGAGGCGTAACTCCATCTGGGACAACTAAGGTCGAGTTCGAAGTGAAGACGTTTGCCAGTAAGTCGGCCTGCAAATAAGGATCCACCACCAAAGCACCATCTGCACATTTCAATGCTGAAATAGATGTTTTAAAAATATTGGCAACCGATGCGACCATCTGGTAGAAGTTGCGATCGGAGATTTTCAACTCGGAAGCCTTAGCGGCTTTCTTGTTGTCAGCTCTTTTCACTTCCTTAGCATAGATTTTTTTACAGTTGTTACGTGTGGCCTTATATACTTGAATTGAAATTTCGTTGCGTTTATATTTCTTGTGAGCAGATTTATTTTGTCTGGCTGCTTTTGCGGCTTCTTTTGAAAAGATTTTAAAATTAGGATAATTATCAAACACTTAATTAGGATAATTAAGTGTTTGATAATCAGAATTTCGTATCTTTAATACATATTTTAAAATTTATTGAGAACAGTAAATACATGATGTCTTTTTAGCTTTTATAGATTTTGAAATAGAGCGAAATTTGACAGAACCAAATTTATTTCCTTTGGAGGATAGAGAAGGGGCTATAATAACTGATGACGTGCTTAGTCTGCTCTAAACCTTGGAAACTTTGAAAATAAAATAATCTTTATAAGAAAATTTTAAAACAAAGGTCAGTAGCTTCTATGTATAGAAATACATGTATATTATTTTATTTTTATTATTTATTTAGAATTTCTCAAAGATCAAGGAATACAAACAGAACTGGGCGATCATACTGAAACAATGTCATGTCCAGTAATTTTTCAACATAAAAAATTCCAAATTTATTAATTAATTTAATATAATTGTACTCCTGGATTTACAAAATGATTAGCAGCTCCAATTGAATCGTGTACACCTATTCATTCAGTTATACTACACCAAAATTGCCGGTTGGTACACCAAAATGAAAGTTTGAAGAATGGGTCAAAAAGTGAGCTTGTGGTGCTAGCATCAATGACTTACATCAATCCAACATAAGTGGCAGTATGAAACGTTTGAGGACCATCTGTTTTGAATATTTTGACTTGAACTGTACATATATTAAGAATGAGCTTTAAGTTCAAAATAGGATGTACAGTTCAATACAATACAAAATTGCTGTACATAAATAAATAAATAAAACAATTGTATGCGAGAGTGATAACGACACTTGTGGAATAATAAGACGGCAAAATTGTTTCATAGGAAACTTTCCAAAAAAAGTAAATCATGATATAGATTTTATAAGAAATGAATTGGAAAATCGTTTACGTCAAACTCAATTGAGACAAAATATATTAAAAGAGTATTACGATACGAATACGTTAGGCGATACAACTCGAAAAAGGTTAATAAACCTAACCGTACAACATCTAACGGAAATTACTGGTCCCCATCCAACCAGAAGTGAAAAAGTAAATTGGGTAAAGGCACTTGCACGGCTTTTCAGTAATTTATGTGGAGGCGATCCGGAAAAATATGTAATATAAAACTAATTTATTAAAATCTTCAGGATTTTACAATTTTTTGTTTTAGGAAATATTTTATGATCCGAACTCTCGAGGAGGTTATATAGGAAATCGTTTAAAAACTATAAATAGAACCAATTCTGGAAGTAAAACAAGGAAAGAGGAAGTTGTATCTGAAGCCATCGCAGATTCCGTATTATCAACTGAAGAATGCTTGTCCAACAAATCAAAAACCAGAAATTTCCAAAAGAATGGCAAAAACTGTATAGTTTTACGATCTTCGAGTAATCCAGATACACTGAAATATTTTCCAAGGTTTCTCGATACACCTGGATTGGTATGATTTTATATAATATAATTAAATATTATTTATGTTTGATTCTTGAAAAAAAATTGTTAAAGATTCAACAGGACTTGAAGTTTAGATATGCCGAAAAATTTCATTATCTTACAGATAAATGGCGAGAACTCAAAAATAAAATTATTAATCTTGGTGAAAAATTTAAAATCAAACTATAAGATGAAGATGTTAACGATGAAGACATTAAGTGTTTGTTTGCACTTAATTACACATAAGTACATATAAGCCTTTTCAGAATGGGATTTAGAAACCTCAGCGTTCTTGAATTTTATCTAAATTACTACCAACGAGAGGAAAGAAACGCACAGCGATAAAAAAAAATCGATTCCAAAATTCTACAAGGTAAAATACCAAGTGTTTTTAAAAAAAAATTATGTTAATCGAAGCTCGTTTTTCCCTTTAACAGATTAGAAAATCAACACCTAATTTAAGTGGACCAACCATAATTAGGTATATAGTTCCAATAGAACTGCAATTTCCACATGTACAATTGCTCTAGATGGGCAAGAAATTCCAATAGACGGGTTTTCCTTACTCATAGCATTTGATACACTATTCAAATCAAATTTTATTTTTCGATGTGAATATCCCGATGGCTATCAAACTTTTTTTAATTAAGAAAATTATTGTTAAATTATTATAAAATTGATATGTAAGTTATTTTATATCTAATGAATTTGTAACCAATTAAACATGAAATAAAAATGATTGAAAAACTGAAATCAATAAATAAGTGGTTTTAATATGTTTTCCGTTTTAGATAATTAATTAGCTAACAAAATCTTTTTAACTGTTGCGGTATCAATAAATTGTTATATAAAATATGAAACAGTTTTCTAAACTTTTCCAAAATTGGCGCTTTTAGGAAATTTTGTGGAATTCAAAACAGAGTTATTATTTCACTTCTTAAATTAATAAAAACAAACTCTGATGAGAGTTGGGAATAAACTTTAAAAAAGTGAGTAACCGACACTTGTAAAAGTGAGAGAATTACTCCTTAAAGAGTTATTCATTAACTCTATAAAAGGAAAAAATGAAACTCACAGCGGAAATTATAAGTGACAATAAAACGACGCTAATTATTTACACTTAAAATAAGCTAAAATGTATGGACTCTATTGAACTCGCTTTGGGAGCTTGAATAACTCCGTTTTTCTAAGAGTGTAATGTTTTATTTATTGCTGTCTGAGAAATTTTAATAGAGAATGGATGCTATTTCATTTAGAGAGGTCCACTTGTCTAGCCTATTACTTAGGGCTTCTAGACTTTTTTTTTGTTAAGCTAGTCTAATGTTAAGTACTTCTATGCTTATTAGTATCTTTTAAAGCACGGTTGTTTCCTCAGTGCTCCTTGAAGTTATTGATTTCGACATGACCACTTGCGAGTAAACTTTCCGTTCTACCTTTTTATTTAATTCCTATTTGGTGAAAGCTTGATTCGTTTTTTCCGGTATAACTGGATTTTGCTTTCGAGATTAATCTCTTAATCTTGTAGCTCTTTAGCTCTGTAGCTATTTGACATCCCCTGTAATTTGCCGGATGTGGCTGTTAGCAATTAATACATTTTGCAGGAACATTTTTACCAATCGGGCATACTTCAGCATGATGTTTATCAGCAATATTTCTGAGTATGGTTAAAACCTTAACATATTTTGCACTGCGATATATTTTTTTCAATCTTATAGACTTCTTTGTCAGGTATAGATGAGAATTACATATACCAAGAAAGCAGCGACGGAATTATGTCAGATCACACACCTGTTATTATGACAATCAGTGCAACGATTGTTAAGAAAACTAGTCCACCCTGTTTAACAAATAACAAAACTTTCTTGGAATAAAATCAGAAACTAATTGAGGATAATATTTATCTATCTCCAAGTGCCAATTTGAAATCCAATATAGCTAGAAGAAGAACTAGAACAACTTAACAACGTCATACAACAAGCGGTGTGGTGTATTACTCACACCATTAAATACAAGAAAACCACGAAAAAATATTATTATGCCCTTGAACATCAAAACGAAAAGCAAGAAAAACTTGGCAAGGAACCGAGCGCCTGAATATAAAACTACTCTAAACTTTTTATCAAACAAACTTAATCTGCTAATTAAAGAAATCAAAAATGAATCCATTAATAAAAACCTAAATAGCCTGACTGGGGAAAAAGATATCGAGTACTCCCTTTGGAAAGCAGCAAAAATGTTAAAACGACCTAAACTTGGAATGCCTCCAGTTAGAAACGACGATGGAACTTGGGCTATAAGCAAAAAGCAGAAAGTAACATTATTTGCGGCCCACCTTGAAAACACGTTCCAGGATCTACCTAGACAAACCGTAGATGAAAACATACCACCAGTACATAAAGTGGACAACTATAATATAGCTCCTGTCACGGTGCAAGAACTACAAGAGGAAATCAAAACAAGAAATATACCTAGAAAAGGACTCCGAAAGCTACTCCAAATAATTAACGCAGCATTCAGACAAACACGTGCCAAACCAATGGAAAGTCGCTGAAGTAATCATGAAACCCAAACCAAGCAAACCATTAAATGACAAAAATTCGTATAGACCGATTTCCTTACTACTAATAATTTCGAAAATAATCGAGAAGTTACTGTTTCACTCAAACCAATAATTGAAGAAAAAAATCATATTCCATCTCGTCAATTTCACCTTAGAGAAAACCATTCAACAATAGAGCAAGTGCATCGGATTACAAACATAATTGAAGATTTACCTGAAAAAAAATAAAGTTTGTTCTAGTATTTTTTTGGATGTGGCATAGGCCTTCGATAAAGTTTAACATAAAGCCTTGGAATATAAATGAAAACGAGATTTACTAAAGCAATTTTATGAAATATTAAAATTTTACATAGCTAACTGACACTTCCGTGTTAAACTAGATGGTGGATACACGGAAATAAAGAAAATATCAGCAGGAGTACCATACAAGGTAGCGTTCTGGGACCAACTTTATATTTAATATATACCTCTGACCTGCCAAAGATAGAAGTGACAACTATAGCAACGTTTGCAGATGATACAGCCATTTTATCAGTTGCTGGTAACATATAAAAATCCACAAGCAAATTGCTAAGAGCGACTAATATGGTCAACACTTGGACGAAAATGTGACGAATAAAACTGAATGAAGCAAAATCTGTTCATGTAAATTTCGCCAGTAAACAGATTTATTGGATTCCGGTAAAACTGAAATTCCATATGCAAACACAGCAAAATACCTAGGCATGGCTCTTGACGCGAAACTAAAATGGAAAGAGAAAAAAGAGTTAAATTTACATGATAAATTGCTTCTGTACCGGCAAATTCTTAAGCCTCTATGGTCTTACGGTATTCAGCTATGGGGCTGCACAAAGCAAACAAACGTCAACATCATCCAGTCATTCCAAAGCAAAGTCCTACGTGGAATAGTTAATGCACCGTCGTACGTGAGAAATGACAACCTCCATAGAAATTTGAAGATGCAGTTTTTTTTACATTTTTTATGTAAATTATGTAAAAAAAGCGCGTAAATTGCTTTAGACCTAAATTACTTGTAAAAAACGAAGAACATCAGTCGTAGTACTATATGTTTTAAAATGTTGGAAATATATGAACATTCGGTTTGGTCATTAAATAAATAAATTCGTACTTGCAAATTCAATTAGTTTTCAGGTCCATGTTATCAAAAGGTTTTTTCTTACCTTCTCCTGAGTCAATAAGGTGATTTTTTAATTTGTTTATAACGGAGTCAATCTGTTTATAATTCTAATCTAAAACAAATTGTTGTTAAATTTGACATTCAGTAAATAGTCGAAAAAATTATGTAAATTATTTACCTATAGATTGCAGTAAAATCTTTCTGTAATATCGTACTGTACTATTTTTTCCATTAGAACAAAGGAAAAAACGCAACACTGAAGGTGCCTTAACAATCAAACGAAGATGATAATGATGTATACGAACGAAATATATACAAAAGGATGGGAGACAAATTCATATATAATCCAAACAAAATTGTATATTATCTGCTTATTCCCATATTACGCACATCCACAGTTTTCACTAGTATTTTTATAATTTATTTTTATTTTTAAATAAAATATATTTTTTAAATATACAAATAAAACACAAACTGGAAAAAACACGCCCAATCAACACTACACTCGCCAACTGACCGTTGCTACTTGCCACAAACAATAGTCATATTGTATGAATAATAAAATGTATGTTATTTTGAGTTAACGAGCGATTACAAACTACATCATTCTTTCTCAATTCCGGTCCCTGTTTCGAGTCGGGAGTACGAGCCTATGTGCTACATAAGTCTGTCTCATTTCTGCAAACTCGAGCATCAAGATCATCAATATGACATCATGCTCAGGTAACGAGTTGATCAGATTATCTTAATTATTGAAGATTTGATTCTATAATGATTAGAAAATGGGTTACCTTACATCAGAAACTATGGACTGTTTAAAGATATTCCCAACTACCAAATCGTGGCCTGCAGACCTTCATTTAAAACTATAACATCCGTTACAGCGTTAATGACATCAAACGCAAATTACATGTAAAAAACGAAAACACCATTCGCTGTGCCATCTGCTTTAAAATATCAAAAATTTACTCATTATTAATTAATATAGATAAATGCGTATTTGCAAAATCAGTTAGTTTTCAGTTCCACGTTAGTAGTTGGAAAGAGATTTTTTTCACCTTCAACCGTGCCAGTTAAGATGATTTGTATAATAAAAATTCTTGGGACATTCAATAAGTAGTCGAAAAATTATTTCCACATTTGATTATTTTCAAAATTCTATTCGGAAGAAGTTTTTTTAACAGATAGTTACAATTAGATTTAACAAAAGATGGCGCGTAAGTTTTTTACATAAAATCATATTTTTTGTTTTTTACAAATAATTACATATAATATATAAAAAAAAGTGTAAATTACATCGTGGAATTTACACGCCTAACAGTGCTTCCAATACAACCGCTGTAATTTTTGTAGTACATAGGTAATAAATAGGTCTTTGCCTGTTCCCAGTTACCTACTATTTTTACTACATGCGACTCGTCTTAGAAAATCATCTTTAAACTAGTAAGGAAATGTACAGATGATGTGTTTTTGATTGTGAACGCTAGAACTGTCTGTGACCGTCTAATGTATTCAATTGTTACTGGTGAACTTTGAAGATTCAGATTGTTTGGACAACATATTTAAATTGTATTTGATTTCCAGCTGAGATCTTGCTGTGTGTCATTTCAATATTTTCACATAATGATTTATTTATTCAATTCTGAATAATCGATCTTTGGAATCGTATACAACTGTGTAGAATATATGCAAAACATAAAACATTTTGATAAATAATTAATTTAAGATTTTAAAGAGGTTATTACATTATTCACAACTAATATGAGTATGAATCGATATACACCGACTTGTATATTCGAATTGCCAAGTGCTATTTTGCATGCAAATTATTCCAACTTAAAATTAGGTTTTCTTTGTCCCACTCTCTTAGTAAATTGTTGTTTTTGTTGTCAATTTTCATTTAAAACATGGCAAAAACAACAATACCGTTTGTAACATAAATATGTATGGAAAATTCACCCAGTTTTTTCCCAGTTTTTTGCCTTCGTTTTGTTGTATTTCATTTCGCGCGTATGTTTTTTGTTTTCATCCGTAAATAACAAAATCCGTGTGATGCGAATACCAAATACATATATGGTGGATAGAACAAAACACGAAGGACGCCTTGCGTGCACATTATAGATTCGGAGAAAAGGGTGAGATGTTCAAAAATCTATATAATATTACGTTTATATTGTACATACTCATACAAATTTACCTATGCGTAAACAGAGTGTCCCAGTAAGAAGTTCAGATTTAGAATTTTATGAAGCTGCTTCTGTGGACTTAATATATTTCCAAATTTATCTATTTCGGCAATGGTTTCGGCAATCACAGCCCCTTGCCGACCAATTCTCGTTACTATTTCGACTGATAGTGTGGCCATCGAATTTTTGACGCAGTTTCACTATTGTAACGCTCGATATGTCACATAGCGCACCATCTTGATGGTGCGGAACCATTATCTTTAAGATATGGCCATAAAAAAGATATCAACATGTGGTGGTATTCTGTTGACCGTAATGGTCACGCTGGCCTCACCTTCGGACAAATACGACCCAATAATGCCGCCGCAAAAAAGTAACAAGCAATAGATGCATTGGCTTCTCCACATTTACTTGTGGATTTTTCGATCCCAAAATGCATTTTGTTTTTTGTTTTGTTTATTTACGAAACCACCGAGATGGAAATGTGCCTCGCCCGAAAAGATAATTTTTGGAGCAAAATCCCCATCAATTTCAAGTTTGTCATTTCCGATGCACGATGGCCAATTGATGTCCTTGGTGCACCTTTTCGGCTGAACGAGCACAGGTACACGTTGGATCGTCGACTAGATAGCCCGTTTAACATACTTTATACTTCTTGATACCTTTGGGTGTGAGTCTCGTGTTTTGGCGTAATTTTGTAAGACATTTTCTTGTGATTTGAAACCAATTGTCTTTGTTGTGATGTTAAATTTTCAACATTTCCCATTTTTGTTGAAGTGTTAGACGACTTATTTCATCAACTAAAAATATTATACTGAGTTTCTGTCAAAGAAAAAAATGACATAAGTGTTGCCAGAGCAAAATAACCGATATATCAACTTCATCCGGTTATTGGGGCACCCTATATATACCATACACACAAGTTTATATTATAATATATGGTATGAGAAATAAGGCCACCGCTGTTAGCGTGTGTGCATGTTCATTAATCTAAGGTGTACTCAAATATGAATCAATGATTTTGAATCTCTTTTGGTAAGCTAGCTCAACGCGTAGTGCGTACACAATAAATATGAAAATATTCCGACACTTATCGATTTAGTCGCAACAAAATTCAACAACGATGTCCATAGACTCATTTTAAAACATTTTGATGTTAATAATTGAATTTTTTTTCTAAGAGGAAATTATGCTTTCCATTTTCATCAGGTTTCAGATGAAAAGACAAACTGAAAAATAAAAGACAATTAATAATGATTGATTACTACTGATGATGGTGATGATGATGAAAGCATCGTAGAAGGAGACGATGAGATTAATCTACACACATTATTTTTTTTATTTCATTCCGTAATGATCTTCAAATCTGCGCGAGCATACACAAGAATGTGGTCTAAGAGAGTGGTGGAGAGTAATCAGACGCAATTGAGGCAAACAGAGAATGATGATAGATGTGGAATACCATGTATGTACACATATAGGTATTAGGTAGATGAGATGGTTTACCATATAAATATTTGAATGGATCGGTCTCGTTTACTTATACATTTTCTGTTTGTTTTTCATTTGGAGGTAATGCTACCTAAAAATTGAAAACGAAAAAGTGGTAAAAAATACTTTATTCGTATACGTACGTAAATAATATTTCAGGTAAATATATTTATATATAAAGGATATGTCAATAAAAGAAAATTTATCAGTATGTGGAGTATTGATTCGTTTTCAATTTGGAAAGTTTTGAAAGAAAAATCTTTGTCGTTTTTTTGGTTACTGATGGTATTTAATAAATCATAATTTGTATTGGGCATATTTCCAACTCCCTTGTTTTCCATATTATTCATACGTCACATCAATTGGTTGAATGATATCGATTGATCTAAGATGTACATCTAACAATTTTAACCTGTAAATATTAAGTATGGTAGAAGAAACCTATATATGTAATAATCTATGTCTTAAAGGCCCTAACCACATCTCAACTGAGACCTTTCGAACATATTGGTCAGCCCAACGAATGCTTTTTACACACAATCGATTTTTAAATCATCAGGTGCATGTTAATTTTTGATCGATGACGAGAATCGAAATCGAGACCGCGGCGTGATGAGAAAGTTAACCCAATTACACATATAACAACCTAGCGAAAGGCAGTAGTAATCGTTGTTTATTTGATGTTTTAAGAACCATTTTTAGGATAAAATGCATATTATATAACCTCAGAAATAAGTTCAGTAATTGCAAGTATTGCCGTGTCATCTGCGAGAATCGCCAATGTTGCTTCTGTAATTGGTATATCTCTTGTATATAAGAGATAAAGGATTGGTCCAAGAACACTGTGGTACTCTTGCTGTTATTCTTTTTAATCTTGAGTACTCATTATCATATCTTACTCGGAAGTGCCTCTCTGATATGTATGATTTTAAAATTTGAAAAAATTGCTCCGGAAGATCTCGGTGAAGATTGAATTCTAGCCCCTGGTGCCATACTTTGTCAAATACTACATTAAGGAATACGGTTGAGCATATTTATTTGTTTTCAAGTGATTTCTCGATTAAATCATTAATTCGATGTACTTGTTCTATCGTAGAATGTTTTTCCCTAAATCCAAACTGATGTGTGGGGATGAGATTCCTTTCTTCGATAATTGGTTTTAATCTTTTACGAAGAACCTTTTCAAATAGTTTCGATAATGTTGGTAGTAGAGAAATTGGCCTATATGAAGTTTTATCATTCGGAGGTTTGTTCGGCTTAAGTATCTTACTTACTTCTGCAATTTTCTATTGTTTTGGCACATATCTTAGTCGAAATGCTGCATTAATTACATGCACTAGTTTCCTCAATGCTTTCTCTGGTAACGCTTTTACTATCTGATCCGTTATAAGATCAAACCCTAGAGCCTTATGCGCATTCATATTGTTCTTGATTTTCCATTTAATTTTTTTCAATGTTACAAGTGTAATTTTTATTTCATCCTGTTTATATATCGAATTTATTTAACTCGTTTGTTTGTTTGGGGTAAGGCTGGAATATTTCTTCAAGGTGATTTGCAAATAAATCTGCTTTTTGTTTAGCATTTCGAGCCCAATTTTCATTGTTTTTAACTGGAGGAGCCTGGAGATTGGGCCTTTTAAGGTTTTTAGTTTTGCCAATTCTTTCGTGCTTTTCTTTTATTTTTAAGAAGTTCTCTCACTTATTCTGGATAGCTATCTTTGAGCGTCATTTCCTGACTATAATTTGGAGTACTTTCCACTTTGGATATCATGGATGAGCTTATCTAGTTCGTCTTCTATTTGGACTGGTTACTGTATTGGGTTCTGCAGACCTATTCTTTCTGTTAACTGTGTTTAGAAGAAATCCCAATTGGTTTTGAAGTTTGTTAATTTCGCATTGCTTTCTTTCATTATCATTGTTGGGCTAAGTATCATAATAACTGGTGAATGATGTGATGAAAGACTTTCACTGTTCTCTATATGAAAATAACTATCTGAAATCTCTCTTGTTACAAAGAAGTCTTTAAAATCTGGAGTCTTGCTGATATCCGTAGGCCAATAGATTGGTGCACCGCCTGAGCGAAACTCGCATTTTAGTTGTTTGCCTGCTGCTTTTTCCTTAACAGTCGTTAACCGTGATTCCCAATAGATATTTTTGCCTTATAGTCACCTCCAATTAAAAAGACACTTCCTAGTGTTTTGAATAGATCAGTATAATCTATTTGTTTAATCCAAGATACAATTTGATTGTATCTTGGATTGTATCTTTCGACTTCAAGTTCATCGTTGTTTTATGTAATTTTTATGAGTATAGTTGATCCACCTCCAGCTTTGTTCTCTGGATGTAATGCATGAGAGCAGTTATATCCTTTTATTTTACAAAATGAAGTTTTGGTGAAGTGGGTTTCTGATATAAGACATATATCTATATTATAGATGTTTAAGAATATATCTAGTTCTTGAATCTGATGCAATAGCCCATTTGCATTCCAGGTTACAAAGCGTAATGTTCTATTCATTTCTTTTGTTTAATTCTTTCTTTAGTACGTCAACTTCATTGGTCAGATGCACGTTTAATTTTTCCATTCTGTACATGGGTAATCTCTTGTCTCTTAATCTCTTGTTGAATATCCAAAATCTTCTTTGGATCAATAAATAAGAAAAAACCGAATCTTTCTTGAGTTATGATAGACGAATTTTGAGGATCGTTGAGAAGTATTCTCACGGGTCATTGTTACTTAAATAATCACCTTGCGGATACTAAATATTTTCATTACAAGATGTAATAAATTTTGGGACTGAGAGTATACGCCTGGAAATGGATGTCACAATAGGCCAATTTTTTTTTGGAAATTATCATGAAAAACTAGGTGCTAGGTTCGGAATTAATAATAATAATAACCTAAATTAATTATAATAATAACCTAAATTATTATAGTCAATAATTAAACTTTCTGCAATAACATAAATTTCAAGTCAACTCTAGAACTTCAAATTATCTATATTAGTCAACTTAACCATTTCCATTCTATATTTAAAGCAGTTAAACAATTTTAATTCGATGAAACCCATTTCATTTACTGAATCTCAGCATCTGTGTGCATCAGCCGCTTATAAGAATCATTCGAACTCAATTGATAAGAAAAATTAAATCAAATCATACACTTAAAAATATTTTTAAGAGTAACATAACGTTGTCTTCTAATGCCATCTAATAGCGTCTCTCGTTTATGATACAAGAGGTTATAAAGTTATTAGTGGGAAACATCTAAACCAACTTTATTTCAACGTAGTTTATTGTCAATTTTTGAATTAATTTTTTTGAGTCTTCACATCGAATAGATTTTTGTTTGTGACTATTTCGTGTCTTCTTTTGGTGTAGTTTTGCTATGTTAAGCTGTGACATTTAATCTGAACGGTGGCCTTAGATGTATTTTAAGAAACTTCCAAATCAGTTAAGATAAGTTCTAGCATGGTAGGTGACTCTTTATTTTTGCGAGTTTAAAAATGTCAGAAACTAAACTCTGGCAACTTAAATAAAAATTTAAATAACATTATTTTTTTACTTTTCAATTATTTCTATATTTATATTTAAATAAAAAAATCCAATTCTATTTAAATGAAGAAAAATGTAACACAAAGAATAAAAAGTGAAAACCAAAGTGAGGTTTTATAATTTATTTGCATCAATACACCTCATCGAATTAAACGTAATTTGAACTTGACTTGTTTATCATACCGTAGATAATAAATGCACACTTTTTAATCTAATTAGATATATTTACATGATTTAGCAGTTTTATTTATTATTTTTAAAGCAATTTGTTTAATAATTTTGAACAAACAACAGAGTGTTGATTGTAGTGCCATGGTTAAGAGAGTTACTTACCATATGCAAAGAGTACCGAGATCGATTTCACGGCAATCCATCAAATGACATTATAATGTGGTGTCAAAATATTACACCAAATTATCTGAAATTTAAATTCACCATTCCACGAGAAGTGTTGCCCAATTTTCAAAACATTTATTTCAGTATCTAACTTTATAGAGTTTGCTGAACCATTGAAAAATTTAAAATTAATTATCAGAATGATTTCTCTTAATAACTTAGTTAATTTTAAGCCACACCCAGACATTTGCAAATAGTAGACGAATATGTTAGCGATATTGAAAAAATATCAGGCCAATATCAATTTGTCGATTTGATTTGAGACCACAAATATGTATACAAATTTGTGTATACTGCCCACACGATTATTTGCAATTGTCTGGCCGCGGCCCTAGTATGGCTTTATAAACGATACAGCATTTAGCATTTGATTTTTATAAGAAGATTAAAGAAAAGATTTAGATTTAAGAAGACCATCCTTAATTAGCATAACGTTACACGTAAGTGAACGGAGAATCCAGGTGTGGTTTGTTCGACTCCGTTCCAATACTTTGAATGTCAAAGATACACATAGCTCTGGTTGGCCAGTCATTGGAAAAGTCGAAGAAATTTTGCAATTGATGGAACAAGACCGTCACGCAAGCTGTCGAAAAATAGCGTAAAAAATAATACGCAAAGAAATTTAATGAACCGAATTGACATCAGTGAAATGCTGCTGAACAGCCTGGATTGAAACGAAACTTTCCTTTGTTAACTTCTACAATGTGGTGAAACCATTAATTCGGTCCTGTACTGTGTACAACTCGAATTGGCTTTGATGAGTCGTAACAAATTCACAAAACTTGGTTAGTAATTTTTAATGCAGCTAGTATATAGCCCGCACCTTGCACCAACTGACTTCCATTTGTTTCGGTCTCTTCAAAAAACACTTGATCGTAAACAATTGGTAGACCGAAGCGTCGCTGAAAACTACTTGGCTAAGTTTTTCGACTATAAACCACAGAAGTTATGCACTGATGGAATTATAGAGCTACCCAACAAAATGACAAAAGGCCATAGTCAATAATGGCCAATTTGTACTTAATTCAAATTTATTTTCAATAAAGAGATTTGGTTCAACACGGTACCAAAAAACCGCGGAGACTATTATTAAAAAAGCCATGTGTTTTCCTTTCCATTAGATGATTTCTCTTTTACTTTCATGTTTTGTTGCATGAATATATCAATGCATACAATAGAACCTTCCATAGTGCTGGTTTTGCATTTCGATAGTTTTGCACATATGGTTTCATATTAAAAATCTTATAAGATAATCTAAATTAAGTTTATGACTGTAATATTATTGAGATGGTTAAGGCTGTGGCAGATGTAGTGAGAGGTACCGGATTCGAATCCCGATAGGGGCAAGATTCAAAGAGGGATTTTTCACTATCGATCGTTTGGGCGGTGTGATCGGTGGATTGAATGAACACATTTGGATCCCCTGTTGAGTTTAAAATCCATGGCCATACAATGCGCAGATGGTTCTACGTAAATCGTACCTATAGTGGTTTCACAACGGACCATCGCAGGTCTAAGTGTGCGGTAGCCACCACCCAAGAAAAAAAGTCTGCTAATATGCAAATGGTTGTCTTTCCTTTAAATATGATGCTGCATGGTAAATTTTGAATTACCTACCTATAGATCCAGGGCATCCATTTTTTTAGTCGCCTATTTCTTGACCTATTTAATAGTTCCCTGGCTAAATGGTTGGGATGACAAACTATTTTAGCTGGTATTTTTAGCTGTATTGATGAATTGTATCGTTTACAGTATCGATGAGTAAATCACGTCGTAGATTTGCGTTGCGGACATACCAGGGTGTGTTCACCATTGGACGGAGTATTCGTGACTGCACTATTTCCAGTTTTATTATGTTGCAAGCACACGCGGAGCCCCACAGCTGATTCCAATATGTCCAGATGGGCTTAAGTATCATTTTGTACAACAAGACCGTACAGACTAGACTTAACTTTGAGTATTTTCCAACTAACCAACTTAGTTTAACACATTTTTATTTGATTTGTTGACGCTTAGCTTCAATGTGTTTTTTCCACGTGAGTCTTCTATCTAAATGAAGTCCAAGATATTTAACACTTTCGTGTTGTGGGAGAGTGATGTTATTTAGTCTGACAGGCGAACAGGTGAATTTACGGAGTGTGAATTTAATGTCCGCCGATTTACGCTCGTTGGATTCAATTCTCCATTTTGTTAGCCATTTTTGGATTTTGTCTAACTGCGCTTGTAGAATTCTTGTTGCTATCATAGGATTTTGATGGACAGCTAGAATTGCAGTATCATCCCCGTAAGTAGAGGCTTTCACGTAATTTGATGTTGGTAAGTCTGCTGTTTAGATCAAGTACAACACTGGCCGCAGTACACTGAGTACACTAAAAACTTTCGATTGAGCAAATGATTTTCAATAATTTTACAGAAACGGTAATTGTGCTCTAATTTTATGTAGAAGGCCTTTATGCCATACATCGAAAGCTTGGACTATATCTAGGAACGCTGCAGAGAAATATTTTTTTTTGTGCAAGGGAGTTCCTGATTTCAAATACGACTCTGTGAACTTGTTCGGTTGTTATCCAAAACCAAATTGATGATCCGGTATGATTTTTTTCTTGGTCAAAATTGGCTTAAGTTTTTGCAAAAGCATTTTTTCGAAAAGCTTTGAGAGAGTTGGTAATAAGCTGATTGTGCGATATGAGTTAACTTTTGTTTCATCTTTGCCAGGTTTTGGAATCATTATAATAACTGAAGTTTTCCAGATTTCTGGATAATGACCTGTTTTCATTATAGCGTTGAATATATAAGTTACTAGTTTGATATATTTATCCGGTAGAATTGACATCCTTTTGCCACTTATCAGATCATGTCCGGGTGCCTTTTTTACATCTATGTTGTCCTTGATCGTTTATTTGACATTGCGCCACTTGTATTTGATTGGCTTACTTTCAGACGTATCTGCAAAATTGATTAGATTTTCTTGATTTTCAACTTGCTCGTTAGGTGTAAACACTTCGCTAAGGTTTTTTTGCAAATATATTTGCTTCCCCTACATCACTTCTTGCCCAGCTTCCGTCAGAGAGTCGTATTGGAGGGAATGAGAGTGTTGGTCGTTTCAGCTTACTTGTAGCTTTCCATAGTGAGAAATCCGTTGCTTCAGTAGCTGTAAGTCCCTTGAGATAATGTTGAAGCTCATCTTCATGTTTATTTAACAAAGCAGACTTGATCTGCGTATCGTTAATCGGGGTAGCGATCTTACTCATAATGATATTCACATTGTGGTATTGAATGTCTTCAGTCTGGAATCTGGATGGAGACCCTGATGCTAATCAATCATAAGATAAAGACTCTCTTTTATGGTTAATTACCATTTCACAACCATTTAAATATGAGACGACAATAGCAAATTTGTGAATAGGTATACTTTATTTTAAGTATCTAAAATCACCTAGCCATATCAAACATCTTATTGACATTCGGAATCTTCCGATATGAAACCAACATTAAAAATAAGAAATAAAACGTATACTTATAGATCGCTCATAACTACCAGGAAACTAGAAAAACTTTTGCCCATAAAAACATCCGTACTTTAAAACATAGACCATTCAGGTGTTCGGACCCAATTTGATCTACATGTTGACATATGGTTTGATCTAAAGGTGAGATCATCTTGATCCGTAACGTATGCAACAACTTTTCTAGTCATTGTGGAACTTAAATTTTGCTGAGGTTAAGCAGAGTTAAAAGTTAGCAGATTTGCTGAATTTGATGATGCATGGAAGAAATACCATTATTGTGACTTCAACAAGTAGCTGAAGCAGTGGGTTTTAATATACTCTAATACAGATCGGAGAGATGTACAGTGAGAACTCGTCCTATGAGAATTATATAAAGGGATTTATATAAATTTGAAGATGAAATAGTAAAATTCAAAATTTTTCATTTTTGATCATATTTTGGAACGATTTCCTAATTCGATTGGTATAGTGAAATGAAGTTTTATTTGATTTTATTGTTTTAGGAAGAATCACTCTTGTGAAGGATAAAATTAATAAAGATGGGTAGGCCACTGATTTTACACTAATTTTTAATAATGTCTTGACATCTGCTAAATATTAACAGTATGGAGAGCTATATGTGATGAGGTATTAAATTAAAAACCAAGATGCATTATTGAGTAATAAATGTATAGTCGTAATGCAATATACCATTTAAGGCGTCTACCAAAGTGGTTCAACGAACGGTTAAATATATTGTAATTGAAAAATGGTTTATTAGCGACATTCAATGGCTGACATTTAAACAAGTAATTTGATGACAGTTTTAATCTCCAACCAAATGCAGTTTAACCACTGCGGCAGTTGGAGCGAAATTTATCGAGTTCGATTTATAATCACGGCTGGATAATGAATTTAACATCATCGGGTCGGCGAAGAAGACGAATATATATCAATGATCTCCTGTTGGAGTGCGAAACTACATGTCAGTGCAATGTAATATACGACAAACGGAAATCGAAAATATATACTATCGTCCATGAACATATATTTATAATTGTTGTCCTTCAACAGAAATAACTATATTTAGTTATATGAAATTTCAAACTAAATTTGAAGTTGGAAAAATCAATTAAAACTTGAAACTAAGGAAGTTTCCTAGCAAATTACTAAATTAGTGTATTTAAAAATTAACACCTAGATCGAATTTCAGTTAATGCAATTACTATATTTATCGTTAGTGTTGAAACACCTACGAACACTTTGTTAAAAACATTGGATAGAACCTATCCTGTAAAAATTACTTTTAATCAAAATCTAAATTTCATTTGCACAACGTTTAACGCAATAAAGTTATTCAGTGCCACAATATTGCTTGACTTAAGTTTTAATCTTAAATTTTTCAGAGGTCGAAGTTTCATTATTTCCAACTGGAACAAAACAACCAAGAATAACAATAAAGTAATTTCGCTTATTACCTTACACTACATATTAGACAAATAATAACACTAAATTACATCAATTTGGAATTTATTTACACGTTAATTCATTTCCAAAACAAACATTATAATTTGTTCAAAAGCCCATAACCAACAACAACCAAAAATTACCAAATAATTTCTAAATCAACGGCAAAGACAACGCTTATTTGTACTTTTACTCTTGTTATCGTCGGATGTAAACACTATCATTACACCTAGTAATTATGACATCGCGTAATGCATTGATCGACACAATAATGATTAAGCTACAAAACATCAAACCTAAAAACACAAATCGTAGTCATGTTAAAGTAATCGTTTACGGTTTGGTAATTTTCCAAAATCTAAACAAGATAAATCATAAAACCATAAATTGTCTTTTCATTTAATCTGGTTGTCTGAGTGCCGTTTTCATTTTCTTTATCGTATCCCCAAAACAAATTTGAAAAAATCAACAGGTATGATTTGGGTAATAAAAATCGTAACACATCTTAACGATGTGTTTCAGTTTAAATTAAGATTTCGTTCTGTTAACAAGTAGCAGAAGATATTGAATTGTTAGTTCTTCAAGCACACTTAAGAATACAAATATATATATATAAACAATGAAAGTACGTGTAATGTCATTGCTTGTTTTTGGAGTATCGTTGCAATTATTAGCACAACTTGGTGAATGCGGTTTCAGTGATTCAAGATTTATTAATTTCCAAAAAGATAATAACACAGTGGTAGTGAAAATGAAATTTGATATACCGTTCTTTAAGATACCAGTCCAGCGATCGATCAACGGAGTTTATAATATGATGGCCAAACCTTCATTAACTAACATGAATTTAGGTGCTGTAGCAATGGCAGCGCTTATTGCATTGGGTGCTGTTTTCGTGAATCAGGTGGCAGCCACCCAAGATGCTCAATTTTTCCACTATCGATCGCTACCATCAAACGATTTTTGGAACTATAAAAAAAATTTGTGTAATATGGTGCAACAATCGATGTTGAATCTAAAACAAAATAAATATAATAAACTTGATGTGATCATAGATGATTTGACTAATTCAGCATGGTCAATGGATTTGATTAGTGATAACACGATTCGTAATTCGATTGTGGCAGCAAGAAAATTAGAAAATTGTAATAAAATATAAAATTATGGAAAATGTTGTTTTTATTTAACGAGTATTGATTGTAATATAATATGTTATTATTTAAGCCCTATAAAGTATAAGCTATTCACAGAAATATGAAAAGCCTTTAGGTCTTAAAACTTTATATTATATCTTATAGCACAAATAGCATTATAAAAATATTTATTTAAAAACAAAATGCTTGAAAACAGTAGAAACGTCAAACTTCTTTTCAATTTTATTGTTTATCATCAAAAACGTGTTCCTCAGGTAGGTACTAGGCAGCAGCAGAACGAGAATAAAACCATCCCTCTACAATTGTTTTTCAATATTTTATTATCGCAACGAACCAAAGTAATAAAATTTAGGAAAATTAAATAAAATTTTCATTTTCCAAATAAAATATACGAAATGAAAATGATAGAAAATACCTTAATATCTAACTTATGGTGGTGTTGTTGTAGGAATACTTGAAAATTGAAATCATTTCGTGTAATTTAATAACAAAATATTTAGAAAAGCATACAACAAACTCAGTTTATCTATTTAAAATAAATTAAATTAAAATCAAAAATGCTTGCTTGTATTGTTACATTTAATTTGTTAAATAGCTCATAATTTCCAAGAACTACAGTTCATCGCATCTTATGTAATGTTGTATATACTTGAATGTCGAATAGAATTTTCTCAATTAAGTAGAATAATTTCAATTAAAGCTACCTACATAGGCTTTAAATTCAGATGTACTTTTTACTTAAACCAAGAAATTAAAACGTTTAACCAAATCTATGATAGATACTGGCCATCATGTAATAAGATTTTCTCATACAGTTATATGTAAAATTAAACACTTTATGAATTTCTCTGCGTCAAATGAATTTTCATTGGTGAGAAAATAGTTTTACAGATTGGCCAATATTCCCCAATATTAATTTCATGGGTTTGTTTATGTTCTCAAACTAGAACTTTGGCTGGAGGCGAAAGTGAAGTTATAAACTCTGTAGTCGTACACAAGCGTTTTTACTATGTAATTGACTGGTCCTAAAGTTTTAACTAATTGTATCAGTTATAACAAGAACAATTTAGCAATGAGTGTCGCAAAGATAGATAGTAAGACTTATATTTCAAGTACTTATACGACTTTTTACGAGACCCAAGAATTGACTACGATTCTAATGTAACGCATTAATAAAATTTAAGTTACTGTTGCTTTGTGTGACCATTACGAAATGTTATGTCACGTTCTCACCGCCCCCATTTCGGGCAATGAAGTTGGTGTTTCAGCCCACACTAATAACGAAATTACCCATTCATAATACGTCGCTAAGTACACCGTACGCTGAAAAAAAAGGAAATAATGATTGGGATATATTAGAGTGAAGCCTTTCGACTTAAGTTTTGACAAAATTAATAATTATCGGTTTAGATAAGTATGATTTTGACATAAGGATATCATAAGTAAACTTTCGAAGCAATGATTGGGAAATCGTTCTGTTGCAAGGGTCCTTAAATCCACCCTGGACGAAGATGATGGAAATTTTCTGTTTGTTTGGGCTTAGTTAACAAATAATTTTATTCGATAAAACAAACAAAACGTGGAGTGGGCTAGCTTCACATCTGTGTAAGCAGCATTATGCAAATTTTACGAATCTAACACTGTCCGTTTGATATGAGCCGTGATGGTATTGCATAGCATTTTTAATTATTAACAATAACCTCGATACAGTGATAAACAGATTACTTCGCATGTGGATGATTGGTACATTTGAATAACTTTGTAGGTCACGACATTAAAATGATTTCTGGTAGAATAAAATCAATACACCTACTACAGCCAAGTAAATTTCAACGGAAATTACAACCTTTTTCGAAAATATCATATTTTGATGATACAGACTTTCGCGATTTCTTGCACAGCACTAATTGTTTAAAAGAAGAAACCAAAGGGTAAGTACGAGCATTTTCTGCTACATACATATATCAATAAAACCACCTACAATTTGACAAACAAAATTATGTCAACTCAAACAATTTGAAAGAACAAGTTCAGCTATTTCCCTTTGAGAGTCTTAAGTATCGATTAAATCTCTAATGAGAAATAACAGCCCATGTACTCAAATTCATTATCGAAAAATAAAGCTTACAGTGGATTACGAAAATTAAAAATCATAAATGCCAATGAATTTTCAATTTTAAAATGTCAAACAATTATATAGAAAAACCACTTTAATAAACAACAGAAAACGCGATTGCTGGTTCCTTACATAGGTAAAACGTACAATACGCATAGGTATTAATGAAGCGGATTCGAAATTGGAGAGAGTCGTAACAACGACTCTCTCCAATTTCGAAATTCGAATCCGCATTATTAATACCTAAGATGCAAACCAAAATTCAAACGTGCACACTTACAACTTCAATTATTTTACACAATAAGATCTATAAATTATGAATGATTAGGCGCTTACCACTAGTGAAGGTTAGGTCACAAATATTGTGTACATACTTTATTACGTTTCACATATTTTACTATTTGTCCAAGATACTTAAGGGAACATTTTATGACAATAGTCTGCACTTCACATTAACTAAAGTGTTAACTTTATGTTTAAACAATAACTGTCCGATCATTTAATTCTGTTTGCAAAAATCAAGGTAGTGGAGCTAACTTTCAGAGTAGAACATTACAAGATATTTCCATGAGTCATTGTATTAGAGTCTCCAATTGATTTCGAGATTCGAGTCATCAAAGAGATAACATAAAAATATTGACACTCTGCGGTTGGATTAGAACCAGCTGCTTTTAAATCTACTACATATACCGCATACTCTAACGATTCGGCCATTGAGACTTTTTAAGTTCATTGCATTGATAAATAGTCATATTATTTACAACACTATATAGTTTGTACATTTAGAAATGTCGAAAAGTGTTTATTCATATTTTACACAAACTTGAAAGGCAAAAAAAATTATTTTCAAGTACCAATTTTATCAGACAAACTTTTATGAATCAAACATAATTTTACACGAACCAACATAATCAAAACTGGACGGGCGGGTAAACAAATTACTGGAAATTGATAATTAAGAAGACAATTAGCGAGCATAATTTAATTATTATATTTGTTTCATTAAATGTAATAAAGGGATGTTATCATAAACTTGCTGAAAAGGATATTTAACATCAATTCTTGGTAATTTTATATTTCAATCAAAAGTTTTGTTTTAAATTTTTTGTTAATTATTTAAAAAAAAATGTTACATATTTCACAAAAAATAAGGATTATAGCTACGTTTTATGCTTTGTTTAGGCATTTTTTCGTAAAAAAGCACTGCAGTCTCTTGGACAAAAATCATCTATGACTAAAAGAATCTATGACTAACCGTGTTCCGTTTTTAACCGTCGAGAATCGTACTTGAGACCGCGGCTTGATAAGATATTCTCTTAACCACTAAATATGGATGTAAAGTATGTCACAGATCCCAGATTTCTTCAATGCGTTGGTATCACACTGTTAAATGGGTCTAGCGACTTTAGCACGAGGTGGTTTTAGGCATACAATACACTAGCCAACCTCATGTATTAGTCAGAATCAAGATCTCTAGGATTGGCCGATAATGGCCATCCAATTCTGAGTAAAATTTATGTCAATATACTCAACAAGAAAAATTTCTTACACAAATACCTTGGCCAAGCGACTTTAGCACGAGGTGGTTTTAGGTAGACAATAAAGTCGCTTGACCAAGGTATTTTTTAAAGAATTTTTTCTTGTAGAGTATATTGACATACATTTTACTCGGAATTGGATGGAAATTATCGGCCAATCCTAGAGACGTTGATCAAGGTCTGACTATTACATGACGTTGGCTATTGTATTGTCTACATAAAACCACCTCGTGCTAAAGTCGCTTGACCAAGGTATTTTTGTAAGAAATTTTTCTTGTTAAGTATATTGACATAAATTTTACTCAGAATTGGATGGCCATTATCGGCCAATCCTAGAGACGTTGATCAAGGTCTGACTATAACATGAGGTTGGCTAGTGAATTGTTTACATAAAACCACCTCATGCTAAAGTCGCTTGACCAAGGTATTTCTTTAAGAATTTTTTTTGTGGAGTATATTGACATAAATTTGACTCGAAATTCGATGGCCATTATCGGCCAATCCTAGAGATGTTGGTCAAAGTCTGACCAATGAGGTTGGCTAGTGTATTGACTACCTTAAATCACCTCGTGCTAAAGTCGCTTGACCAAGGTATTTTTTTAAGAATTTTTGCTTGTAGAGTATATTGATATAAATGTTACTCAGAATTGGATGGCCATTATCGGCCAATATTAGAGATGTTGATCCAGGTCTGACTATTAAATGAGGTTGACTAGTTTATTGTCTACCTAAAATCACCTCGTGCTAAAGTCGCTTGACCAAGGTATGTTTTTAAGAAATTTTGCTTGTAGAGTATATCGATATAAATTTTACTCGGAATTGGATTATCGACCATTATCGGCCAATCCTAGAGATGTTGATCAAGTTCAGACTATTACATGAGGTTGGCTAGTGTATTGCCTGCCTCAAACCACCTCGTGCTAAAGTAGCTTGACCAAGGTATGATTATATGAAAAAATATTATGCTGCTGATTAATATCGGATTTAGATTTTTTTCTGGTAATTATATTAACAGATTTTCTTATTGGAAAAAAATGTGATAATGGTTTGTATCCTTGGTTTGTTGTATATTTTGGTATTGGATTTAGTACATTCATGCAGTATTTGATTTTGACAGCGAATCAAATTTCAATAGTATTCTATATTGATTAATTTAATGCGTAATATGTTAGTATATTTTTACTGGGATAGTGAAATATTAATTTTCTTGACATCTTTAGGGTTAAATAAATTATATTTAGAAATATTAGAATATTGAAAAGTTATGTTTTGAATTATTTTCATATTGGTTTTTATATGATCTATTTCTATCTCGTTTTTCCCATCAAAATTGTATAAATTAAGCTACATTAATCTCACTAAGCAATACAATTGTATTTAATTAATTTGTATTGAATCATATTTAATTTTTCCTCTTAAAAAGCTGATGTATTTTCATTTTAATTGAAAATGTGATAAATTTACAATAATAATAGTGTACATTTCACAACTTAATAGAGAATTCAATTGCAATCAGTAAAATTCCAATTGGACTTGTATACGTATACAAAAATCTGGGAAAAAAAATCTGTGGCATACTTCACAGACTCCCACAAAATAACAAAAACGTGACTGGACTTTTACTCAGCATAACCTCATGAACAAAAATATTCTATGTGCAAGTGGGAAATAACACGCAATTTAGTTCGAAGGCTCAATCAAAACGCATTTGTAACTTCAGGTCTAAATTTTTCGGTTATTCTTTAATTAATTTTAAAGTTTTTTCAATATTTTTAATAGTTTTTTATAATTTTTAATTCGTAGTCCATTAATAATAAAGCTATCTTGAAATAATTTTCTTTGTCTGAGATAAGTGCATTTTTCGTTACTGATTTTGTTTTTGTTGTTAACAAATGATTTTATTTGATATAATTTTTTCTAAATGATTTTTTTGAAATGTGTAATAAATATGTATGATTACTAAAAACCATTGTATTTTTTTTTGCAATTTAAGCAAAAATAATTTAAGCAAAAAACAACTAATTGTAATCAATGAAGCTCTTGTTTCCATTCAATGACTTTTTCGGATGCAGACAATTAAAACGAGTAAGACTATGTTAATTGGTTCTGTATAACTGTTGGACAAATATAACAAAAAAAAATTCTCTTTGACTTGCCCTTTGCTTGTACAAAGACCATTTAATTGCGCTACCTTATTTTATTTGTATGCTTCTGCCAAAATCGTTGAACGTAAACTAAGCATTTAACATCTTTTAAAAGCAACTGAATATTCTCAACAATTCTAAAGAATCCAATATCATTTAGTTTGTTTAAACTAAAATTTTAAGAATGTATCTTTTGATTGTTTATTTAATGATTATTTATAATCAATTCATAAAAATGTATGCAGTAATAAAAACTATCGATAGGCATAGCGAAAACAAGTTGCAACGATTTCGATAAAATTTTTTAAAGAATCTGAGATTTTCTGTTCAGACTAGAAAAGTAGTAGAAAACCACACACTTCTATATGAATCGAAGACAAATATAAGTTTTCAATTGTTATTCAGTAATATTAACGAATTTTAAATAAACTTGTTGAAAATAAAATTAATAATCTTAAATTTAAATTAAATGAAGATTACCATCAGTGAGACCACAAATTAAATAACTATACTGATTGAAACAAACGAGTAAAATGTATTATGGATAAAAATTTGCGAGTGACATATTTTACGACGACATTTTAGGATAATAATCCCAGTAAGCTTTTTTCTTTGCGTTTTTGCTTTGTGTTTTTGCTTTGTGTGGGTTACCTCGCAAAACATTATAAAAAATTAATTTTATTCGTATGTATAGTTATTTAATTTGTGGTGAAACGAAGAAAAGTGATCGAATGTTTGAAAATGAGAAACTGAAACGGCTAACGAGAAATCTTGAGTTCAGTGAAATAGGATACTAAGCAAAGCACGAAATCAATATTAACAGTTAAAATAGATGATCAGACGTTTCAAAGTTAATATTTTAATGGATATGAAAATAAAAACTATACACTATAAACACTCTAAAAACTATAAACTATTGTAAAATAAATAATTATTCATATCATAGTTCTTTGATTTATTATGCAATTGTTTATTTTCATAAAAATATTTAATCATTTATTATCTGCCATTTTACTTCAAACATTTTTCTACTTATACCACAGAGTACATACAGAGAACCTGAGTCAAGTATACTTTGTTGTGTACTGTTCAAAAATCAACAAAATTTTAGGGAAATAAATACATTTTATAGTCTTCTCATTTCTTCTTTTATATAAAATATGAATTCAAGCAGCCCATATAAAATAAAGTAATGATTATGAATGTGCATAAAGTATTTGATAAAATTGAAATAGGTTTATTTGGTAGTGGTTTATTTGTAGCCTATTAGTTTATGTTTCAAAATAGTTTATACCATACAGTACTGTATGAAAACTTGTATTGAAATGCGAAAATTTTCTACATAAAATAGATGTTCCGAGTGGCGTGGTTTTTTTTACTGTAAGTAAAATATTCCAAAATATTTCTAACAAAAATTTCCACTTGAAAACGGGGACATACGAGTATTCTACGTAAAATATGCCGTAGCCAAATGTATCATAAATGGATTTTAAAAGACGGGCAATAAAATTGAAATATCTCACAAATGCAGATAACCTAAGGTCTGTGTATGAACGTGATAGTTGAAACACTCTGGGATGAATTTAAGAAAAGGTTTCTTATATTCGAGAGAAGAATCTATCATAACTGATGAGTTCTATTCACTGACGGGATCAGAAACTTCTGATATTGTGCTTAAATTTGAAACAAACCGTTCTGCATGGTGATTCGGACCGAATTGTACGGCAATCTTTAAAAGAAGATACAAAGGCTACACATCTCCTGGTTGTTAACTAGAGCTTATGAAGAGTTGGCTCAAGAATACAACTGATAGTCAGATTGTTGACACGATACGGCTTTTTCTTGCGTCTAGTGATGTTAATTTGGAGAAATTATAAACAGGAAATTTTTGTAATGGGCATCATACACATGAGAAGGTGGTGAATTTCCTTTTAACACATATCTCTTTTCACCCTTGCTAATGGTGGAAATATTTATTTAATAAATACAAAAGTTTATATTATTTAGTTTTATGTATTTAAAATTTTTAATTTCTTTGATACTGCGGATGGTGGTATTTTAACAGTTAACGCTTCTTTGATTCCAGAAATTCATTATAACTGACCATTTACAGTTCTATCATATCGGCACTAAAATAAAAAACGAAACCAACTATTGTATGTGATCAATACACTCGACATATTCTTCAACCAAAATCGGGTGAAATGCTTTTATTTTTGACATACACTTATCAACCATATTTTGGGAAATATTAGAATAATGGAATTCATTTTGGTAGCTAATTTCAAAAATTTCCACAATCGTCCTAGCAATATTTTCATAAAAGATAGTGGGCGCCTTTAAAGCTCCAAAACTACTAACATCTTTTTTAAACGATTTTTGATAAAGAAACGGAGACGTTACTGAAATGTCAGATACTTTTTCATTTTTTAACAATACTTGCATTTCTGTGCATTTCTCGCAACTTATTGTTCTATTCTTGGAAAATAAAGAATTGCGTTTCCCTTTAATTCGGGAATATTTGTTGTTCTGAGAGTAGTCTCTATTTGATCTGCCCCATTATCTTCGCCAATTCGGGGTGTTCTTAGAATCTTTATAATCATTTCGAATAATACTCCAATTTATTGTTAAATTTTCACGTTCATCATTAATACAGTTTGAATACGGTGTTTTAAAAGTATTTTCATAATTATAATATTGGTAAAATGAATGCTAATATCGTGGCTTGTTGGTTTATAATTATATCCACCTTTACCTCGAGAATTAGAAGAAGTTGTCTTCTTGAGAAGAAGTTTTTCCCGTGAGCAGATAATCGATTCTAAAACTTTCATCTCAATATTCTATTAATATTAATTGAGAATTAAAGGTTAATTCAAAACCTTTAAATAATTAAAAATTATTTTCATTCGGTGAAATTAGTTTTAAATTTTTTAAATAAAATATCGATTCATGTTAATATTTGTATATATTATTGCCTTTTCGAAGAGGCTGTTCATAGGGATTCTTCATAGAGAAATTTCGGCAATTGATACAGTCGAATATATTACTAAACCTTTCGACTAAATTGGCTGTTGGAATCGCATTTTCGAGGTAAGGACCAAACTTTTTCACTGAAACCTGTAAAACGAAAATCAATCTTAGGTTATCTGCATTTGTGAGATATTTCAATTCGATTGCCCGTCTTTTAAAATCAATCTATTTATGGTACATTTGGCTACGGCATATTTTACGTAGAATAGTATGTCCCCGTTTTCAAGTGAAAATTTTTTACTTACAGTAAAAAAAACCACGCCACTCGGAACATATATTTTCTGTAGAAAATTTTCACATTTCGATACAAGTTTTCATACAGTACTGTATGGTATAAACTATTTTGAAACTAAAACTAATAGGCTACAAATAAACCACTACCAAATAAACCTATTTCAATTTTATCAAATACTTTGCACACATTCATAATCATTACTTTATTTTATATGGGCTGCTTGAATTCATATTTTATATAAAAGAAGAAATGAGAAGACTATAAAATGTATAGTTGCACCGTTGACTATACATTTATTCGCCTAAAATTTTGTTGATTTTTGAACAGTACACAACAAAGTATACTTGACTCAGGTTCTCTGTATGTACTCTGTGCTTATACCTCAAAGTTAAGATGAACTGCTTCTAATTCAGCTTCTGAAATATGATTCATAAACTTATCTTTAATTCTTTGTTTCATATTTTCTAAAGTGGTAGGCCGATTAAAATAAGCTAAATTTTTTTTTTCCTCGATAAATAAAAATTCATACAGTATATCACAGTCCTATTCGTTATTCTTTTTAATTTTCGTTTTTATCTCTAACTAAAAACATATAGTAACCTAATGTTGATCTAGTTTCATGGTTAACTATGAAATACAATTCACCAAATTACTTAAGTCATAATATTACATTATCGAGTAAACCTCGTCACTTGTATAACCGTGTTATTTTGAAAACATCTGAAATTTCAATTTATTTTTACATTGTTTTTTTCTAATATGCATTTAGTAATCCATGAGCTCTTAATTCGTAAGCGTTGTCAGTTTTTTATTACAAACTTCTGGTGTATTGTGGTGAAAGAAAAGTGAAACGTCTAATATCGTTTCTATACTAAGAAAGTTTGTGCTTTATCATTACAAAAAAGGAAAAAGTTGACGGAAGTCAGTGAAATTGTTCAAAGAAGTATATCACCTATTAGAAAAAAAAAATAGAATTGAGAACCACGAAGAAATATTAATCGAAAATTGCTTAATGAAACCAATAGCGGATATATTATGATGGATATTAAGAAAGATCGTAGAATAAGTGCACCAAATATGGCAGTGAGAGTTTACATAATACGACGAACCATCAGAAGTGCGGGGCAACCATTAGTTAAACATGGGGAAGCTTCGTAATGGTATGGGACTGTTTTGCGGTGAGAAATGTAGGTAAACTTTTACCGAAGGTATAATAGAATAAAACAGTATACATTAACCTGTTACAATGCAATTTACCAGAAAGTACTATTCACTTGGGTATAAAAGATCGTTTTGCATTTTATTCAGACGACGACCCAAACCACCGTGTGTGATATTAGATAATGGCTACTTTATAGTTACCTAAAAGTGATTGCGACAATTCTTCAATCACCAGATATAAATCCAATAGAGAAATAATGGCATGAATTAGCAATAAGAATAAGAAGACACTCTTGTTGCCTCGTCTGTCCAAAGAAAACGAAATTTGGATTTATTATAATTTGTTGCCTGGCTCCATGAAAAGAATGTAATCTTGCTCTAAACTCATTTGTATATAGATATGTAACTCTAGCACCAATGGTATGTGATGCAAGACACGGTCAATAGTTTTCTCATTAATTAGTTTTCGATTTAGCGAACTAGAATACGCCGAATTCAGCAAGAGTGATCTAAAATTATGATTTGTGAATTTTTGAAACGTGCACCTGAGCGACTAGATGTTAAGAAATTAACGAGATTATTAAAAATAATTATTCTTTTAAAATACCATAATGTGATGGTTATATAAACTATCCTATAAACGATGGTTATATAACTAACTATAGGTTGTACTAAGTTGTTACTATAAAGTTTATAATTTTACTATGCTTTACTAGCTTGTTGAAAGTATATTATTTTATATGTACGTTCATCGTTTATTTAGAATTTATATTTGTTATTTTTTTAAAATATGTTCTGCATGAAAAAATTATTTACTCGTCCGAATTTTATCTTCAAGGTCAATTTTCAGACAAAATCGTTAAAATTATTTTGCAGGCATTTTTTCATAGTGATGAATTTGTAAACGAACTAATTAACACTTTTGAGAATTTTTGTTAAAAATGAAAGCAGCCTTTCTTTAACTTATTCAGGTAATTACCTAAAATAATAATTGTAATTCTGTGAAATAATAATTATAATGAGTAATATAGGACGATGTTTGTTGGTAAGTCCATCGGTAATAATAATAATAAAACTTTAAATAACTTAAAACGAATGGCAAAACCAGAGTTGTGGAAAATAATTTAATGAACGAAAACGGATGTTAGGGTAATGCTAAGAAAATAGAATACAAATCGAAGTTCAGTATCAAGCCGTGTTAGTAAGCTCTTAGTAAGTGACAATTGAAGTTAGGTTGAGTGGCAGTTTTAGCACACCTAGACCGGCGACGGTCCGTTGATATACTCCAGGATCTTATTTCCCTATTACCCTTATGAAAATCAGATTGAGCTACTTACGTAGTGTAATAAGTCTCACACCTTACAGTTGTCGAGATCAGTGAGACAGTCCATTAAGAACTTACCCAAATATTCATATATTTTCATGTGTTACAAATATGCCAGGCATGAGTATAGGAGGTGGACTACCATCTCTTCCTCCTCCTCGTTCATACAGCTACTGCAAATGTCATTAACTTCTAGACCTAGCCTACTCGCAAATCACACGTTCTCCAAGTAGGCAGTGTCCTGTGAGTATTCCCACGATCGTTTTTAGTTCATGTTTTCTTAGGGAGATATGTGTCTTTGAGCGTTTCAAGTCCAGCTTTGGCCAGACTTGCCTTGCTAGTCTACATGAGAGGGTGTTCGTCCACCTACCATTCGCTGAGGCTACTGCCTTCTTTTTAAGCACAGTCTTTGGTGTCTTATTGGGTCTCTCCAACTTTGCCTTTTCCGGTAGCAGTTGGAGAGTTGTACCATGCCTCGCTAGTTCGTTCGCCCTGCAATTTCTCATGACGTCCGAGTGGCCGGGCACCCAGACTATCTGAATGTTGAAATGCTCACTTATCTCATTCAGAGACGAGTGGCAAACCAACGTCAGAGAAACAGAGTCCAGCGATTTGAATGCCGCCTGACTGTCCACATAAATTGCGATATCAGTCGAGGATACCACATGATACCTAAACCAGCACAGGACCTCCTCAATCGCAATCACCTATGGCTGGTACACACTGCGATCAGAGAAACGAACTGCTATATCTACTTCTAATTTACCACAGAAGACTCCAGCTTCTACTTTACCTTGTAGCTTGGAGCTATCCGTAAAGAACTGCATGCAACAACGGATCATCGCCGATCTAAGTGTGCGATAGCAGCCACCCAACAAAAAACACGATTTTTGAAGGGTTCAGTTCAAACCCTATAAATTGGCTGATCCTGACCGAATTATTCTCGAGGAGATTCAGAACAACTCGAAGATTACTTACTTACATCTTGTCTGGAAGTAATCTTCATTACCCTCCGATAGCGGTTAAAAGCTCATATGGCTACTCAAAAGACTTAAGACCAATAATTGTATCATCGTTTCTATTGAAAATCTTGAAAAGATATCTGCTGATGGATATCTACATACGCTCAAAAATACAGTTTAGCGATTGGGCCCAGACACAGCATGCTTACTGTAAAGGGAAATTTGTGGACACAGCTCTGTAAGCCCTAGTAAGTTCAATTGAGAAATCAATATTTTCGAAAGAGTATGGTGGGGTTGAAATTGAGGGCGCCTTTAACAATGTGTAGACGGGGGCAATTCTGGAGGGATTGTCGATCCTACACTCAGAAAAAATTTTTTGACCAAAGGCTTAGTAACACAATTTGGTTACTTTAACATAAGTTTTTTGGTTAAATTTACTAATTCTCTATTGTAAATTACAAAATTAAAATTTTGCTACTTGGTTAAAGCAATAATTTACCAAAATTTAGGTAACCAAAATATTGGTACCTGTTATTAGTTAAATTAACTAAAAACAATTAGTTGAATAACCTAAAAAAATATATAAAATAACAAAGTTTTGATTTTTTCATTAATTAGTAGTTTTAACTTAATTATTTAGCGGTATATAAACTAAGTTTTTAGTAACATTAACTAAACAAAAATCATTTGCCAGAAAATTTTTAAAATTTGCTTATACAATTTTGGTAGAATATATCTTGATTAAAGTAAACGTATGTTTTTCAGCAACAATTGTTAGTTTTAACCAAATATTAAGTTTTACCAAATAAAATTTTTATTCAAATGAACAAAATACTTGGTAACTAGAAAACGATATTTTATTAAAAATAAAATTTTACAAGTCAGTTTGTGTTGTTTAAGATGTTTATTTTAAGTGGAAACATGTTAGGTTTTGGAATATTATTCAAGATTTGGAAGCATATTGAATAATAATTCAAAAATAAATAATAAATGACAATATGTTTTAATTGTTAAAAATTATCTAGATTTAATTGGTAACTGGTAAGTAACGTTATAGTTTAAAGTTTCAATAAGATTGACACATTGATTTTTTATTACATAGGAAACAGCTATATTTTATCGCAGGACTCTTGTAACACGTGCTGTAACAATTATGATGATGATATACAACCACAACAACTAACGATTTCCAAGATAAAATAAATCAAAAATTGTAAGTTTTAATGTTTCATTTATTTTATAATTTCGAAATTATTAATCCATATTTCATCAATTTTTGAAGCTAGACTCTGGTGAAATATTGAAGTGAAAACGTTGATGACAGAACTTTAACTTTAGCAGTTCTAGTGATGTGCCAAGATGTACTAAAAAATGTTTAAAATAAATTGTGATAAAAATGCAATATTTTATTATTTAAATAAAAAATTAAATATTCTATGATTATGTGTTGTATTTAATTTTATATATCTATATCTATATATGTATATTTATATATATATATATATATATATATATATATATATATATATATATATATATATATATATATACATTTATATATATATATATATATATATATATATATATATATATATATATATATATATATATATATATATATATATATATATATATATAGTTAAGGACCGTACATCGAACTCGACGAAGCCATTCCACATAAATGATGCGATCAGCAGTCCGACGTCATAAAATATTGTTCGAGCACCGAACCAACATAGTTTGTAAACATCAGAACATCGAACTCACATAAAATATTTAGTAATATTTCATAATCATAATAATGTCGATCGAGCAATAAAGTAACTTAACCCAAATTTAGCATGACACATTGTAACTCGTCAGCAGTATATAAAGCAAATTTATTGTAATTACCATGCTCATTATAATTAATAAAGTCAGTCCCACTGTGTTGAATAAAGTTGTGCTTGTGTAATCTTTTATTGGTGCTTCGTTCCACAATACCGTAGAACCTCAAATAAATATCGTTACGGCTGTACAACACCATAACTGGCGCAGTTAAAAGTTAAATAAAAAATTGCCCAAGTATTTAAACCCATAGTGTAAATAAAAATATCGTGAAAAGTAAAATCGCGTTTTTGTGCCTGATCAACCCAGAGATGAAATTAAAACTATATCTAGCAATAATAGCTTTGATACTGTAAAAAATTCATATGTATTTCCTAACACTTTCCTAAATAAAACTAACATTTATCATATCGGTGTAAAATTGTGATATAATTAATTAGTGAACCCAAGTGTATTAATACGCTTGTAAAAATAAATCAATTGGAACCTAAAATCGGAACCTTTTGAACAAACGATTGAAACCTAAAATCGGGATCTTTCGAAATATTATATTAAAATTTGTATCAATCGGGGACAATTGTCTAAAATTTAAATTCGTTAATAACTCATGCCTTATAATACCCCACAAAAATCTTGTAGTGAAAGTGTCAGTAAACAAGTCGAATCATTAAATTTATAAACGTTTAAAGACAGTACCGACAAGTTAGATAAATTTTTAGCTGCAAAAGTAATGTGCGAAGAGGAAAAACAAGTTACTAAACCAAAAATATAGTTATAAATTCCCGCGAGCTTCAAATGCAAAAAGCAATGGAAGAACAAGATCTAATATTAAACTATTTTAAAGTTGATATTATCACAAAAAATTTACCTACATTTTTTGGTAAACGTGATGAACTTTATCATTTCTTAAATTCGGTGGATGAAGTAGTCAAACTATGTGCACCAATGGTAGCATTACCTAGCTACAAAATAATTATCCAAAACATCTGAAATAAAATTACTGGAGTGGCAAGTCAATCTTTAACCACACATAATGTTATATCAGATTGGCCAAATATACGCAATCATTTAATTGCAACGTATGCCGACACTAGATCTGTTGAAAATTTGCAACTCGAGTTATTCTCTTTAATAAAACAAAATTTAGAGCCACACAAGCTCTTTGAGAAAATTCAATCAATACTCACACTGTTGTCAAATAAAATCCAAACACAGGGATTTGATCAAATTACAACCGATCTACTGATCAAACAACATCAGGCAACCGGCCTAACGGTGTTTATGGCAAGTCTTTCAGAACCATTGGGAAGTACAATACGATCTTCTCAACCAGCTAATCACCAAACTGCATACTCATTAGTGCAGCAGGAGCAAAGCATACAAAGGTTGAAACAAACAAACCAGCAAAAACCGAAATTTTATCAAAAATTCACAAGAGCATCAACGCCAGTGAAATCGATTGATAGAAAACCAGAATTTGATAAAAATAATCTTAAGCAAGAAACTGATAAATCATATCAACCAGATCATAATCAGCCTTATCGTAGCAAAAAATTTACTCCACGAACTTTCATAAAACAGGAGAATATAAATAATATTGAGTCAGAACAGCAAAATGAGGATTTTATAGACGATGCCTCAGACCTGACATCAATTACTTAAATAAAATTAATGTGAAATTCATTCTATTAACAATAAACAAAGAAATATTAAAAATTTTAATCGATACAGGTGTCGATAAATCATATATCGACCCAAAATTTTCTCATCTTTTTAATTTAAACAAAACCAGGGAAGTTAAATTTACTGTTCAAGCCGTACTGTCCTGCACGGAAATAAAATACGAAACAATAATACAATTTAACGAAATTCCGATGGAACTCAAATTTTACGTACTCAAATTCCATAAAATATTTGACGGCCAAATTCCATAAAATATTTAGGGTACGAAAACTTGCAAAAACTTCATGCACAAATAAATGTAACAAAAAATATTCTAGAAACACCAAAATTTTCAATAAAAATTCATAATCAATTAAAATCAATTGTGCCCAGTACAATTGTACCGGGGAAAACGAAAAAATTAATAGAAGTACCTGTAACAATAGGGAAAGGGAACATTTATATAAATAATCTCACATTAATAAATAATTTAGAAATACAAGAGGGGATATATAAAACGAGCTCACCATACAAATCAATAGTGGAAGTTATGAACACGAGCTCGGAAGACAAACAGTTTTGTCTATTAAGTCCTATCAAAGTAAGCGAATTTAATCAGCATTTCCATATATCAAGTAATTCCACGGTATGCAATATCGAATCGAAAATCCGAACGGATAATTTAAATCCTGAGGAAAAACACGAAATTCTAAAGTTATGTAAAAGATTTTTCGTATAATAAAGATTCGATACCCGAAGTAAATACGGAGACAAACACTACAATAGTAGTTCAGCACTCTAAGAATAAAGCTATAGCAATCAAAATAAAAACAATTACGAAGTTCAAAAAGCAATTAGTAATTTAAATAACATCGATATCGGACATGACGATGTCACGATATCAAATAAAGAAATTCCAACTTCAAGCTCACCCTTGAACGAATTTCAACATCAATTCGTCATTTTAAAAGACGAAAAATGCGATAAAATGGTCGAATAAACCAAGGTACTATTCAATAGAAACCACCGCATTAAGAAGTCGAATTTTAATAAAACCGACATAAAAATAATTTTAAATAGTTATGTAAACAACAAAAAAAAAATCAGCGCAGTACTTACTGACGATGACATTTTTAAACTATTTAAAGAAGTTTGCACAGAAAAACCATATAAAATAGTTAGAGTAACCTCAATAAAAATGGATGTCGAAGATATTAGCGAGCAAAAGCAAATAGTGTCAAATGAACATAATCCATACCATAGGGGCGTTCAAGAAAACTATGAAAAAATAAAAAGACTTTTTTATTTCCCCAACATTAGGAAGCAGATTCAGCAATTTATAAAATACTGCGATATCTGTAACCAAAACAAATATGAGAGGCAACCTGTGCATATAAAATTCAAGCTCTCTCAAACTCCAAATGGTCCGATGGAAATCCTACACGGAGACACATTCGCCTTATCAGGGAAAAAATTTCTCACCCTAATAGATAAATTCTCTCGCTACGCAGCAGCAATAGAGATTCGCGATCGAAAATCTACAACAATGATAGAAAAATTCATGAAATTTTTTAGCCAAGAGGGCTTACCAAAAACATTAGTGCTGGATTCTGCCACTGAATTCACATCACAACTGTTTAGGGATTTCACTATAATGTTAGGAATTGAACTTCATACTACAACAGCAAAATCCTCAAACGGGAATTCAACCATCGAGCGACTACACTCAACCTTAACGGAACTAGTGAGAATAATACACGCCCAGGATAAAAACTTATCTATAACAAAAATAATGGATGAAGCAATATTTGCGTATAACAACGCCATCCACCAAGCAACTAAATTAACGCCGTTCGAACTTCATAGAGGTCACATATTAATAAAAAGTGTAACTGACAATATGGAGGAAACAGGCAATGATTACTTGTCTCGCATTAGACGCCAATATTTAACAATAGCTGAACACATCGCCAAGTTAAATAACCTGTCTAAAGCAAAGACAATAGAAAAACTAAACACTACACGAGATTCACCAGAGACATTCTTTCAAGGAGATAGAATTTTCGAAAAAATCACTACACGTGATAAATTTCAACAAAAATATATACCGCACACGGTAAAACAGGATAGAGACGTAACATTACTGACAAATAAACGCTCAGTCCACAAGAACAAAATTCGCAAAGTAAAAAACTAATTAAACCTTCTTTCGTCAATAGGTCATCCCAAGGAAAGGGACTAGAGGCATTCGACCTAAGAGACAATAAAGGATTAGTGGGAATAAATCTCGGCGAAGCAAAAATAATAACATCTTATGTAAAATTATTTCATGTAATAAAATTAAAAGATTTGGAAACAAATCTCAACACAGTACAACAATCAATAGAACAATTTGAAACATTATTGAGGGACAAAATAATGAAAGAAACATATAGATTAGGGATACTCCATAGAAAATTTCAAGCAGTCAAACGATCACTAACAAATATATTACCATATATCCCAGACAGACGGAAACGAGGAATTTTTAATCCGCTAGGGACTTTCATAAAATCTATTACAGGTAATTTGGATCATGACGACTACGAGGAAATACAAAACTCATTACAAATAAATAAGGACGGACAATTCGAACTAATTGACCGACTAAACGAACAGGTCAAAATCAACGACTTAATAAATGACCGATTCGATAATATGACGAATACAATAAACAACATGAGCTTATTGGTGAAAGATTATATAGAAAAAAGCATACAGGATGAGAACAAATATCTCGACAAACTAACAATTAACCACTACTACATATTAATAGAAGACAATATACTGACACTTTCAGAGCAGACACAAGAAATTCACGAAATAATTACCTATGCAAAAATTAATATAATTTCGAGATTCATACTCGATAATACGGAAATAAATTATGTAATATCAGAATTATCAAAAGGTAATGTAACCTTACATTCTCATGAACAAATTTATTCATTACTTCAATTAAAAGCGTACTATAATGATACAAATTTAGTAGTTATAGTCGAAATACCACAATTTTACAACGATAAATTATCCTACATCCAAATTAAAACATATCCTTCAAATAATTTCCTAATCCAAACTCCATCTAACTTTGTCCTACTAAACCTACAAAAACATATGTTCATCGCCAAACCGTGTCAATTGCTAGAGAACACATATTATTGCGAAAGAGATCAGATATCCATAAATAATAAAACGCGTATACCAAATCTGCTAAACAATAAAAAGGCGGATTGCAACCTAATACAATCCAACAACCAAGATGAGGTAGAACTGCTACAGGACCAATATCTCTTCATGTCATCAGAAAATGGCACACAAATACATACATCTTGTGGCCATGATACACTCATAATGAAAGGAGTTAAATTAATAAAGTTTGAAGACTGCACAATAAACGTAAACACACAATCATTTACCAGCGATCAAACCAGTAAAAAGCATCAAATTGCCGTGATTCAACCATTTAACACCATTGAAATCAACGAAACAAAAACTCTGACATTGGATATACCAATGTTAACCAAATCAAATATTAAAAACATAAAGGATATTCAACGGAAACATGAAACAATCGTCACATACTCACACTCCATAGCCGAATCAACAATTATGATGGTTTTAATTGTAATTGCCAAAATAACCATCCTTTACCGCAAATTCGGGAAATCCCTCTTTAAAACGAAACAAAAATTCACTGAGGACAGCTCAAATCTTCGGGGGGAGGAGTTAAGGACCGTACATCGAACTCGACGAAGCCATTCCACATAAATGATGCGATCAGCAGTCCGACGTCATAAAATATTGTTCGAGCACCGAACCAACATAGTTTGTAAACATCAGAACATCGAACTCACATAAAATATTTAGTAATATTTCATAATCATAATAATGTCGATCCAGCAATAAAGTAACTTAACCCAAATTTAGCATGACACATTGTAACTCGTCAGCAGTATATAAAGCAAATTTATTGTAATTACCATGCTCATTATAATTAATAAAGTCAGTCCCACTGTGTTGAATAAAGTTGTGCTTGTGTAATCTTTTATTGGTGCTTCGTTCCACAATACCGCAGAACCTCAAATAAATATCGTTACGACTGTACAGCACCATAACTATATATATATATATATATATATATATATATATATATATATATATATATATATATATATATATATATATATATATATATATATATATATATATATTTATATATATATATATATATATATATATATATATATATATATATATATATATATATATATATATATATATATATATGTGTGTGTGTGCGTGTATGAGTATGTCTACACTTGTATAAAATTTTACCAAGTTTAAGTTGAATTTGCCTTAGCCTATTAGTGAGGTACACTAAATCTTTGTCACATTTAAACAAGTAATTGTTCTAAATAACCAAAATTATCTCAAATATTGACTAAATATATGATTAAATCCAATAAGTAATTTTGTTATACGTAACTAAGACGTTAGTTAAAATACTTTACTTTTGGTTAATTCAACTTTTTTATTTTGTTATTACATTAATTTGTTTGTTTTTATATTTAAAAAGTAACCATGTAAGTTTGGTTAAAATAAGTAAGCATTATTTTTTTATTTTAATAACCAAACTTTGGTTATTAAAATAAAAAAATATTTTAACCAAGAGTTTAGTTATTTATTTGACTAAGCCATTTGGTTGGTTGAAAAATACTAATTTTTTGGTTAAGTATGCCCGGGTTTTTGGTATTTATGACCCAAGTTTTTCTCTGAGTGTAGGGATGGATTACTCTGTAAGTGGGTTAATCAATCACATGCTTGGGTACAGGATGGTTAACTCGGAGCTGGGAAAATCCACCATCAGGAGGCAGATGACAAAGGGAACCCCGCAGGAAAATGTCCTGTCTCCTCTGTTTGAGATGATGCCTCGCAAATAAACCATTACATTACAACATTATTGTTGTAATAAAGAATGATTATTCTTTATTACAACAATAATGAATTTATACTTATCTGATCAGCTGTATCCAATGTATAAGCAATCTCCGAATATTAATTAACAAATAGTACTAAATTTCCTAATTTTGTTATTACGATTATGTACACTAAATTGTTATTATTTGATTTCTTGACATTTAGATGAATACAATTAATTAAATTGTAATCAATGGTAACTTTCGTTAGATGTCACTTTATCATTAATATGTATTTTTTATCTTTTTTGTAAAATTGAAAAAAAATGTCACATTCGAAAATCAACTACAGCAGTGAAAAAGTAGTATTTGAGAAAAAATAAAAAACAAATAATAATCATACTAAAGAAACGACGAATTTTCATTTATTTGGCTTACTCTGGACAAGATTGGATACCACTTTAATTCTATTTGACCGCATAATATTCAACATTTGGAAACGATTGGACATCACCACTCCGTATTTTTTTTGACCCCACAATATATACTTGGACTCGATTAGATACGGCAACGAAATTATTAGCACCTTGGCTTTCTTGGGACAACGGAAACAGATAACGGATTCAATTAAACGCCTAATAAAAATCGAACAGACAAATAACACATTAGGAGCTGGACCTTAAACAGCGATCAACTATACATATACAAAAGGTTACAACCGAATCTCTTGGCTTTTTGTATCCTCTTCTAGAAGCAAGCAATCAATGGGTTGCTGTTTGAGCTAAAGAGAGAGGGGATTGGAGTGATTGCTTATGCAGATGATGTAGCGATTGCTGTCTCTGGTAAATATTTAAGCACGTTGAAAGATATGTTCCAAAATGCCCTCCCAATCATTACGAGTTGAGCCATCAGATGTGGATTGTCAATTAGTTCGTCCAAAACTTAACTGGAACTAGAAAATATAAAATCACGGTAGTAGATCAGCTTTTAATGACAACGCAAGATTTCTAGGCGTAATCTTGGACAGTGAGCTTATAGTTAAGTCCAACATTTTGGAAGGAGTAAAATAGGCTTTAGCCATGTACTCGTGGGAATTAAAAGAAAATGTTCAGAACAAAAACAACAATTTTTTAGGACTAAAAATAATGTTTTTCTTACTTTAAAATTAAGACGGTCAAAATTGGGGTATGCAAGTTTTTCTTAATCACTTGAACATATATATAAACAATCAAATGATTTGTACATTACATCGAAAATCGAAGGACGAGGTTGTCAAAATTAACAAATGTGACAAATACCAAAATCATGTAACTAAAGACTGATAAAACCATCAAAGAAAACATAGTTGCAAATATAAACTTTATTGGTGATATATCGGTATTTTATCACCTGAATAAATTAATAGTTTACAATTTGAAACAAATCAAGACACTTGCTACGAAATAAATACACAATTTGATGAAGATTCTGCTGCACTAGGAAAACTAATGGTACTGCTTTCCGATAATGAAGCCAAACCAATAATAGCCAATTTAGTGTGACTGTTTACTATACTATGAACGGTAGCCACACCGTATTTTCGAGACCAAATGTGAATTTAAGAAATAGAGCATAACAATATGCAATTCCCAGTAAAAACAATCTAAAATGAAAATGGTTACATTTTGAAGACTCGGCTATTGCGAAGCTTTATATAAAAAAATGTAAAGAGTAATAGTTTTCCATTCAAAATAAGCGATTATTAACATCAAACCCAATAGCTAGAAAACCGATCACTGAAATATAAAACAAATTTGAAAACTTAAACTATATCAACCAAAGAAGTTAAAAGATTCAGAACAACTACCTAAGTATATGATTACGGAAAAATAAGATGCAGAATGTTTTGTCTCCAAATGACCTTACAACAAATACAACCAAACCAACCAAAGCTCAATTCAACTTTGAGCCTGTTCTAAGATGAAACAATGTAAGGCATTCATGAATTTACAATGGATACTCACAAGGATCAAACAAACGGTTGCAGTTATAATTGGACGATCTCATATAATCTTATGATAAAATATAAGGTTATCACTTTATCAGGTATAATAAAACAATAATCATAATCTCGAAAAAAATTTAACCGATTCCTTAAACTTATAATCGCATAGAATTTAAATTCAGCACAAGTAAAAATAGGTCTAATTTATCGATTGTGTGACATAAACCCCATTAGCACTCGAGTTTTTATGATTTGAATAATCTCAAGTTGTTTTGTGCAATATTTCCTAAAAATTTTTAAAGACATAATTTATTCGTACAATTTTTTTAAAATTCGTCATTTATTGTAACAGATTTGGATAAATAAAAACAACAAGAATCATATACGAGGCCATAAACATTCAAATCAATGTATTGCTCGAAGATAATTTCAATTATGTAAATATAGTACATTTCAAAGAAATGTTTTGGGCTAACTGATACATCATTAATAATGATTATAATTACGTACTCAATTTAAGAATTCTTATGAAATACTTATTTTTGAATATTATGTATGTTATATTGTTTAATTTTATTTATATCTTTAAAGAATATGATCCGTATCAATAAATTAAAATCCATAGGTCTTGTACTCGAATCAGCAATTTATACTGTTGTGAATAACCCAGATTGGTTTTAAATGGTTCGTAAGGTCTCAGTTGAGACGCGGTAAGAGCCGTTTACGGCCTATAAGTTATAGTTTATTTAAAAATAACCCAGAAACTTTTTATGCACCTTGGTGCAAACGTCAGTATAGTTGACCTTTAGAATATTGCTCTACCACATACAAACGTATCATATAACGTTATATCTTCATGTGGTTATTTGGTTAAGAAATTGTCCATGCTTTTCAAACAGCAAATCACTAAAACTTAAATAAATTACCTTAGTCTCTAAAACTAAACAAAGGTTTTTGTTTTGAATTCATTAATTTTGAGCGGGAATTTCACAGTATATTTCTAGTTTTGATATTACGATATTATAATGTGTTTTATTTTAACCGCAACATCATATCGGAAAGTACATCACTTTTTCGCACGCCAAAATTAATGTCACAATTTTCAATATAGCCTATTCTCAACTTTAATCCAGCATTATAATCATTATAAAAATATTTGAAATTTATGACATTTTTCAAAGTATACTTTAAAGTAATAAAACAGTGAAAAGTTTTTATCTGCGAAGGTACATTTCTCAGTTACATTTTTGATTACCTTTTTAAAAGAGGTGTAATCTTCCATTTACTTGGCATAGCTTAGGTTTGCGGTAACAATAACATAAAGTACATGAGGTAATATAACAAAGTAGCCCATTCAGATATAAAGAGCACCTGAAATTATGCAATCAAATTTCGTAAACGCTTTTGCTTTTGGAAAATTACTGTTTGATACCTTATGGGCTGGTAAAGCCATTGGTTTATATGTTTCAAAAACAATGGTGGCCAGAATGTTACTCTAAATGTTGAGTGGCATAGGGACATGATTAGATTTTTTCTCGTACCTCGATTAGTTGGCATTAATATTGCGGACATGTGGATCCAATAGGCCGAGGCCCATGCCACACAGAGCGCTCTTATTGATTTACTCAAAGAAATTTTTTATGAAAGAATAATTTCGCATAATTGTCCAATTAACTGGTCACCAAGTTCGTGTGTTTTAACCCCATTAGATTATTTGCTTTGAGATTATGCAAACTCACTTGTCTATATCGATAAACCTGGAAATCAACATTCGAAGAGTTATGGAAAAATACGGCCGCAAATGTTTCGAAAAATATGTGAAAATTGGTGTTACAGATTGCGCCAGTCGTGGTGGCCACACGGCCGAAATCATATTTAAACATTAATGTCAAAAAAATGTCTATGCAATAAAACCCGTTTCATTGATGGAGGGTTCGTTTCTCGACTCAAAGTAGAAAGACCATATCTTTCTTTCTGTAGTGAAAAATAAAAATGAAAAATAGGTGCCACCTGTTAAAAAGTGTGAAAATAGGTTCAAACAGTGTATAAATGAAGTGTTAATATAAAGTAATGTTAAAAATTAATTAAAACGCAGAGATAATCACAAAAAGTGAAAAATAAAAATTAATTTTCTATATACAAAAAACACAAAGAAATTTTGCGATACGCAACACAATGAATAAAATACGCGCAAATTGGAAAACATACGAACATGAATCGTATTCCAAGTGGATAATTCGGCTTGCAGCGGAATAGTAGTTTTTTCTTTTAGGTTAAAACAATCAGAAAAATCACAAAAATATGACAAAAGATAATTGACATGGGATTAAAGGAAAACTGTGATCGCCACTTTAAAAGATAAGTATCGATTTATTGTGAGTGCAAGTGATAATTCGTGGAAATAAAGTCGATGAGTGGATGTATATACAGTTGTTGGATTGGTAAATGAACGTGTGCTTCATTTTCGATTTGAAACCAATGTTCGGTGCTCTTCGGTTTTGTTGGTTTTGACTTGTGACCTAGAGTAACTCTAATCCGTGTATTGGCTGGATTTTTGTAGAGTAGATCGTTTTGACAACAAATTTATTTTGATAGATAAAGAAAAAGATGTTTTGTATTGAATCAAGACATTCCATATTTATTTATTTTAGAGAAACAAACATTTTAATGGTTTAGCTATTATACGATAGATGGTTTCTGTTTAGGGGTAAAGTTGATGTTCATTTCATTTAAATTATATTAGATAACGTTGAAAGTAGAGTAGATATGTATAATATATGTATTTGGATGTGAGTATGTGAATAATTGTTTATATATGTGTGCGAGTATATGTATATGTGTGTTTGTATATATGTATGTGTGTTTGTATATATGTATGTATAAGTTTTATTTTTTAATTTTTTTGTTTTATTGGGTAAAGTGAGGAAATCTTCAAGAGGACGACGCTGCGATGGGCAAACATCACAGCAACAGTGATGGATTTTTATCATCTAAAACCACACACATCCTCATTCATCTTCCATGCGGAACTATCGTTAGACATTACTTCGCATGGAGGTAACTAGTTTTTAAACTCTTTATTCTCCCCTGCGTCTCAACCTAAGATCGAGATTGACATCGCTATCTAGTCATATTATGTTGTTATTCTCTAGCACGCTCTAAGAGCCTCAGCTCCTTCAGTACTACTGTTACCGTGTGACTCACAGCATTCTATTTTTCTTCAGATGCAATCATCAGTTCAACTATGTTTTCGGACCAACACGCTGACCAACAACATGAGCGACCAACACGCTGCCCTAGGACATCCAAAGCTCTCTCCGAGTTGTGTTGAACCGCGGGCATTGAAAGAAAATATGTTCCACATCTTCTTGTGATCCTTTGCAAGCAGGACATTCTGGACTGTCAGCATGTTTAAATCTGTAAAGGTATGCACCAAAACATCCATGCCCACTTAGCAACTGTGTCAGGTAATAATTTACTTCGCCATGTCGCCTATTTATCCACTTTTCGATGGAGGGTATCATACGATAAGTCCATCGGCTTTTTACCGAGCTACCCCAGCGTCTTTGCCATTCTGCCACTGTTGTACTGCGTTCTGATGCTCTACTTCCCATTTGTTCTCGGTGTAGGTGCCATTTCTTCCTTTCCTTTGCAAGTAGTTCGATGGGGATCATCCCTGCAATAACCAGTGTCGCATCACCGGATATTGTGCGAAAGCCACATATCACTCTTACAGCACATACGCGGTAAACTGATTGCAACTTGCATCTATACGATTTAACATCCATCGCATCGCTCCAAATAGGTGATCCATATGGGATGATGGATGTTACCACATTTGCCAGTAGAATCTTTCGACTCTGTCTTGGCCCTCCAATGTTGGGCATAATGCGGGAGGGGGCTGCAGTTACGTTGGCAGCTTTTGCACTCACTATCTTAATGTGTTCCTTAAAGTTTATGCGTACGTCAATTTCAACACCGAGATACCGTAATGAAGGCGGCGAGGTATTTATGTATGCATTATGTATGTATAAGTATATGTGTATGTATGTGTATTTTTTTTCTGTGATTAAATTCCTTTTCCTTATGAACTTTATTGTTAAGTTATAAGAAGTTTTCAGATATCTATTTTTATTCTTTGACGAACATATTCTAGGATTATGGTAATATCATCGTTATGGTTGGCTGGTCTTAATCTATAATAATATTAATTAAATTGATTGTTAGATTCCTGAGCCATAAGTTAACAAATTCTCTTTCAGAGTTTGTATTTATCTTTTAACTAAGATAGGTGTGTTCGACTGTATAAATAATAAAATTAATATTAAATAAATGATAAAATTAATTAAATTACAGATTAATGAATGACTAACTAATAAATTTATTTTTAGTATTTTGTATTAATGTTTTAATTTTCATAGGATATATCTAAGGTTTAGGTTATAGCTAAACATAACTTACTCAACTATGTATTTATATATATAATTTACCATATACACTGATACCTTATTAGGTCGTCACAATCTATGTATATGAAATGCTGTCGGGTCATAAAAAAAATAAATACTGCCCCACGCGATAGATGGTGATGGATCTGGAAATATATAGGGACATTTTACATACAGCATTATGATGAGAAAACCTCAACACATAAATACTCTTGTTTGAACTGTTGATGTGACACAAAAACATATCATGAAATTAGAAATGTTCTTACCTATCCTAATTACAACAATAGTCAATGTCTTACAGTCTTAGATCGTAAATGTGATAGATTTTACTTACAAATAATATTATTTTACTAATTATGGAATAGGAAAATGGTTCTGCTACGGATTGTCACTCTAGTCGTTTCTGTGACTAACTTTCATTTCCTTACAACCTTCAGCGTTGTGATTTAATTTGCATAATTGCTGCATATTTTTGGAATATAAGTTTTCAGATGTCTATTTTGATTCTCTGATGAGCATGTTCCAGAATTATGGTAACATTATCGTAATGGTTAGCTGGTACTTGACTTATCATACCATAATAATTAAATTAATTGTTGCAGATTCCTAAGCCATAAGTTAATAAATTTTCTTTCAGAGTTTTTTAATTTTATTTTAATTACGTTAGGTGTGCCTGGAGTTTAAATAGAAAATAAAATTAATTAATTAATTAAGTTACAGGTTTCTGAGCGACAGCCAAATAAATTTATTTTAGAATTTAGGTTTAATTTTAATCAAAATACAGCAGAGCAGATAGGTGTTACAGCAGGCGGACTGGAGAATGCTGATTGGCGATTGCAGATTAGAATTGTGATTATCTGTTAACAGTTATAGTTTAGTAACGAACGCCAGGTGTCTGTAACCGGGTCGTTCTATTCTTACTAACATACCTTCCTATCCATACCTATTGTTTTATGTAAATGACTGTAAGAATAGGCCCGGCGTTATCCGGGAATCATTTCTAGCGCTTAGTCCTACAATCCTATCAATCAATCAATAAAACCGGTTTCATTGATATTAAATGTGTAACTCTATAAAAAACACCATTCTCTATCATTTTTCAATTTTCACATATCGGTCAAAGCACGATTGGTAGAGTTATTACCATTTTTCCAAAACATGTTCAAAATAAACATACTTCTTAAAAATGCGGTAATAGATTTAAATCTATAAAAACTGACAGTTGTTAGTTATTCCAAATGGTCAGACTTATTTTGATATTTCTGAGGTAAAATATTAAAATTTGACAACGGCTGGAAAATAAAAGCGTTATAATAACACTTTATTAAAGATTCTTAGATTTTTTATCTGTTTAAATAAGTATCACATTATACTGCCAAAACATACAGTCAGTTGTCAAAAAATAACAAATAATGAATATGGCGAAACAATGGGACCTCCATTCGATATTATACGTGTTGCTCTTGTTTCGAGTACCGGAAATAAAATGCAAAAAATAAAATCGGATGAACAATATTTAATTTAAATCAGATAAAAATAAAACGATACTCAAATTTTGAACCAAAATAAATTGTGACTGTTTTGGTGCGAGGTTCAAATCAACAATCCTCTTAAAATCACCTACTTAAAATCTGTGGTTTAATATATCAGTTTTAGGAAGGAAAAGAATGAATTTCCTATTTGATTCCCTTTATGTTTTTTTATTAAAAGGTGATGTACAGAACGTAACATTTGTATATCAAGGCATCCTCCTTCTACTATCTTTGCTCGTTAAAAGCTTCACAATACACATAAAAAATACTTATTTAAAAACCAAATAATATAATATTATCCCTTCACCTTTAAAATTCTAATAATTTCAATTAAATTAACATTAATATCGCGTCACGAATAAATTAAAAATATTTTCTATTTACTCGTATTAACCAAAAAAAAAATATTTAAGCGAATTTCATTACGACTTTGTTGTTGTTATTTTTGAATAATTATGAATTTAAATTAAAAATTTTAATTTTTTCTGTGTTTTTGTAATTAAATCGAAAATATAATCAATCTCATTAAAACTCAAACATTTGGTTTTACAAAAATTATAATTCTGTAATTTGATTACACAAAAGAAGTATGTATGTTTATTAAAAATATGGTTGGGGTGGTAACGTCATATTAAGGTAATTCGCTTTAAATTTAACCTTGAGTGTAAATTAGAGTCCACAGTGGATCAATAAATCATGTTTTGGTTGGAATAGTTATCCAATATAAAAATTATACTATGTGTACGACGAAATGATTTTTAAATTTAATTATTAGTTTTATGTCCTTTTGCCTCAACATTTTACACCAGAAGTTTGCTGAATGAACGAATTTAAGAGTCAAAAACTTATACAACAAAAATGGTTAATTTCTTCTATATCTCATTAAAAATTAATTACGTTGTAATAAAATTTTTAATAAAACTATTCCCACATAGTTACTCATATTATAATATAATTGAATACCACAGGCTAGCTACCTATTTTATAAGGATTTCGGTTATAAGGATTCAGTAAATTATTTATATATATATATATATATATATATATATATATATATATATATATATATATATATTTATATATATATATATATATATATATATATATATATATATATATATATATATATATATACATGCATATAATAGTGTTGTAGTTCTTTCGAAATATAGCAAATGTTCTAAAAATAAAAAATTTAGAATAAAAAACTACCAAAACAAAAAATCCCTAAATGTATAAAAACAAAATATAACAGAAATTTCGATCCATCCACCTTTGCTAAAGAACATTCTAACCCCGAGGGAAATACATTTTTTTTGAGTTTTTAATTTAATTTTCTTTTTAAAGTTTTCGTTTTCGTATGTACGATTTTTTATTTTTTGTTTTATGTCTTGCATTTTGTGTTTGATAAGCAAGTACAGCACCACGAGCCAACCTACCACCATCATTATCAGTTCATATCACAATTCAGACGGTTGAAAACAAAACAATTGTTGTGCTCTTCTCACTAGTGATGTTATTGTTTAACATTTTGTTTATTTTTTTGCTAGTCTCATGTTTGTTTGGCCTCTATATTAATGGGTAAAGAAGAAAGGTTTGTGTTTCGATTAAACGAGTGGCGTAATATGTGTGGATTTTCTGGGTTGTAGGAGATACTTAAAGATAACTACAAATAAAGTAGTAAATGACGAATGAACATACGAAGGTTAAATTCCGACAGTATTCGTGAGGTCAAAACCTTTGTTTAGTGACATCTGTAAACCGACGTTATTGATTTGGTAAGTAACAAGTAAGGTAGTAAATAATCCTTTAACTGGCAAATAATTCCCCATGGTAAATGCATTTGTATGTTAACCATTGAAATTATTTCTTGTTATGTAAAAAGATTTTCTGTAAGGCTAACCTGACATAATTTACTGATATTAATTTATAAGATATCAATTAATATCAGTAAATTATTTTTAAAATTGTATAAACTAAATGCTTTAAAAAACAGCTACGTCTGTTTAATTAGTATCAATTCCAACGAAAAATATTGCCCTAAGGAAATTTTTCTTTAACCATTCAAATAAAATCAAGTTGATTAAGTAGCTCGCATAATTTTATTACCACCTATATTAAAATCAAAAGGAGTGTATATTATTTACTGACTTATAATATATTTACTTTATTAAAAAAAATCATTTAATATTTGTTAATGGAATATTTAAAGCAGATTGAAATTGTCTTAAGAATGCAATACTGAAATTGTCGATAGTCAAAGTAGTATAATAGAATTGGATACGCAGCTTTTACAGCAGAACAAAACTGACAATCATTCAGTAAACGTTAAGAATCACGACCGATTGAAACCCAGATCGTAACTATACATACTAAAAACAAGAAAGGCTTATAAAGATATAAGACATGATTATATATAATTATGCTTAACATTTCTATAATTTTATTTCATTATAGTTTTTATAAAATCCCACACTCGATGATGATACATTAGTTCCATTAGTTAAATTGGTTGTATCGAAATCGTACTACAAATTCACATTAACTGATCCTATCAGAAGTGGCAGCAAGAAATTTATGCTCGTCAATAAGAATCCGCATTTATTTGTGTGTGGGAACCACTTATTAGCATTTGACTTAATATTTGACTTAACGTCAAAAACCAGTACAATAGTTTTGACTTTTTATGGAAGACAGTATATCGAGGCCAGTATATCAACAACCTTTAATTAATCGTTTTTTTCAATACTGATATAATTGAGACTAAAGGATTTTTTAGCCATAAGTATGCATAACACATTCTTGGAATATGAGCAGTAAATTATGAAATGATACTCCAAAATTATTCGGCACCAGACCAATTGGGTTAGTAAAACAGCATCACTTAGATAATGAAATGTACTATTTTTCCAAATAGACTTATAATAAATAAGTGAATTAATTAATTGTAAATAAGTATATAATTCAAATTTATAAATTTAAGGTTTTATAATTCTTATAATTAATTCATTTTTGGGCAATAATACTGTATTGTATACATATTTATAGTGTATTTTAAGATAAGTTTAAACAAAACATATATTATAAATTTAAATTCGATTTTTTGTTTTTTATTTTTAGATAATCCGATCGAGCATTCCATAAATATGCTTAAATGAAACAATAAATTCAAAATAAATATTACTAACGTTTAAATTAGAAACATAAAAGTACAATATTAAGACTTTTGCAAATTAATAAATAAAAAATGTTTTCCAAATTACAAAACAGATGTCAGTGTTAAATTGGTATGTGACAAATCACAGTGACATCTATGAGAATTAAAATAAAGTTTAAAATTATCGCAAAAGTTGAAGGATTACCTTCTAAGCAAATGTTTACAGACAGGAATAAAATAAAAATTGATAACGAAGTAAATGGCGGACAAACTACGACGAATGAAGAATAATAGAAAGTTCACGAAATGTAGAAATGTAAAGGGTTGTTGGAAATTTCTACAAGACATTTGAGTTACGGCATAGTTCAGTTTTGAATTTTGGAAAGTGTTTATTGGCAAGTAATAATAAACTGTTAGTGGTGTTGAATGTAAGTGAAAAGTAAGTGGCAAATTAAGTGCAAAACATATAGTTTTAATATTTATATTTCGAATGTAAGATTCTACATTTGAATGCCGATTTGTGTTTTTTTAGTACTTTTTGTGGGGAATGCGATGATCGTTTTGCCAAATGGCTGTTTTATTTATATACGAAAGCTCAACCAAAGCTTGCTATACTATTGTAAAGTTCATGGAAATTTTGTAAATATACACGGAAAGAAAAAATTACTAATCACTATATATTTATAGGATTCAAATTATATTACTCGGTACTATGTATTTTGAAAACTTTAACTATGTACATGGAAGCCTTTCCTACTTACATAGTGCTACTTACTAAATGGTAATCAATGCTATAATATCCAATTTAATATATTAAAAATAGGAATACTTCCTATTAATAACAGATTGAATCCGTTAAAAAAAATCATGTAATACGGGGAAATCCCTTTATTTCGACAAAGTTAAATAAGATTTTTGCTGCAAAATATTCATTGTACAGTGTGTGTTCATTGTGGAAGGAGCTAAAAATAAGATAAATTGTATAGTCGTTAAGTGATCATTTAATATGGATATTGGTGAATTATTGGATAATGGGGCTTGAAATATCTCCATTCTTTATTTATTGGTAAGTTATTGTGGCATTTTGTGTAAATTTTGTGTTTGTGATATAATTGTGTGTACAGATTAAGCACACAATAAGAATTAAGTTCTAAGAATCTATTGTATGTTTAAAAAAAACGTGGTATCTTCTAAGTAAATGCTTTTGTAGCAATGTATATATATATGAGAAAATAAGAAAGCGAATTCTTTTTTGGTAAATTTTTGCGTTTATATAACATTAGGTTCCATTAGGTTACCTTACTAGTACTTAAAAATAAATCTCAGAACCACCTATAATGCTAGAACTATTTACATAGATGTATTTGCTATATAAGATAGCTTGTACTTTTATATTTTAATAGTAATTTACCATATAAAAAATTCTACTATGTAAATAGGTGTAATAGTACTGACAATTCTAGATGTTAAATGATTAATTTAAAATAATGTCATTGTAATTTCAAACTATTTACTAGTTGGTTATTCAAAAGTTTTAAGGGAACCTTAATGAGAATGGAGCGATGTAATTATAAATAATTAAAATATTTTATAGAAATATTTACATTGATATGACTAATTAATCCGTATCCTATTTCAACAGAACAAGAGTTAACAATAGAGAGTTTCTCTGATCTTCAATATGATTGTTGGGTCGATAAAGCTGGTCTACGGAACCAATATTGGGCAACATATAAGAGCCATTTTTGTCGGCCAGAGGTAAATATGGTATATCAATAATTTACGAAAACGAGGATTATGTATTTCATTTCAAATTATATAAATCTCTATGTTTAAGAGTTTTTCACAGTTCACTACTCAGTATGACATATAAAACATATGAAGACTCCGAAACTGTAATTTCACTCACACTGGACTCTAATGCAGTAAGTATTTTTAAAAAATATTTTAAAATTGGATATTTATAGTACTATAATATATTTTCTAATTACAGGTCGTACCAGTACGTAACGTTATTGAGTAGGTTTTGGAGTATGAGGTTTGAAGGGAAACATATAATTCTAAATAAGATTGTCAGCAGTACAAGTTCCAGAAAGAATATTTGTAAGATTATTTTGCAACATCATCATTTTCCATAGTTTTTCTGTATTGTTTAGTTTTTTTTTACTATTTAAGTATTTTGTTCAAAAATTTTGAATATATAATATTACCTTTAAAATGATAAGAGTTTCATTTATTTTATTAACTATTAAACGAGAGCTTCCATAACATATGGTAATATCTACCATTTAAAATAACCACCATTAATAAATTATAGAAAATTAGACTAAAGTAAAATATCGGTAAAACTATATTATATACGCCACACTGCGATATTTATAGAATCAAGTGCTAAATTTTATATGAACCTTATTATTAAATATAGTACTTGCTACAAAAGTATATAAAACCAACTACTATTTTTAAGGGGTTTCATTACTATGGCGATATGTATATTTCTCTATATTTATTAATTCGCTGAACCATTTGAAATAGTAAATATTGCTAAAAGAAAAAGTTAGAATCACCATTATTATAGTAATCATTTCAACTGAACGACTTCTAATTCAACTATAATTATAGTACGTTTCAAAAATATTCTATAGTACGTTCTCTGATAATTAGCCACAATCTCCTATGCTCCTATATTTTAAAGCAATGTCTGTCATTTTTTTTTTTCCGTGTAATCGGTAAATTAAACACTTAACTGGACTTGAGTTAAATATTGTTACGATTTCGCCGAGTGGTTATTCAAATAATTTATCCGCTTCGATCACTGGATTGTGAATATTAAACTCGCAAAGATTATTTTTACAATAAATTTATTTCCCAATAAATTCCACAATTATTTCACAAATAATTATAACTACACTTATTTTACCAATAATTATCACTACAATTATTTTAACACTTCACTTCCACTTTTTATCACTTCCCGATATTAGACTTCGAAATTCAAAATTGAACTGTTTCGTAACTCAAATGTCTACACGTGTTTATACGACGCAAATACTTGTATAACATTCCATTATTTTGCATCTCTACACTTCGCGAATGTTCTTTTCATCGTATTTTGTACGCTCCACTTTTGTACCTATTTCATTATTTATTATTATTTTGTTCGTATGTGGAAACATTTGGTTACAGGGTAACCCCTATGCTACAATTTATAACTCTTTTTAGTTATTACTGGTGACATCTGTGATTCGTCACAATATTAACAACTTCAAGCCAGTGGTGGGAAAAAGAAAAAGAGTGAATGTCCAGCATGTCGATATAATCTATAAAATAAGATTTACACACGAGACGGGAAGAAAAATCTTGCCTTGGATTTTGGATGGAGATAGGCGGAACGATTTTGTGATTAAAATTATTGTGATTAACGTGGGACTTTAGAAAATTATAAGTTAATAAAAAGTACAAATTTATAAACAATTGGTGAATTGCTATACACAGAGGTTTATAATACTGCTAGTGGAAAAGTAAATTACGGAAGTGGAAACGGATAACAACGTGGAAGCAATAATTACCTAACCAAGGCTTTGATGCTTTGGTCAGGTAATAATTGCTTTCACGTTGCGTTGGATAAAGTTCCCGAGCTATTATATCTAGTTTATGCTGATAGATGGGCGTAGTGACTATCGATACAATTGGGTTACATGGATCTTTCTATGGGTGCATGGGATAAGTTGTTTTTGGTTTTTTTCTTTACACTTAGTTTAGTGTGCTTTGGTGTTACTTTTTTTTTCTCGTTAATTTTGGAAAATTTTTACTTTGAGAATTCACGCTGGAGTGGACTGCGGGTTGAGTTAAGTCGAACGCGTGCATACAAATTTTTTTTCATTACTAAAAAAATTTTTCTTTGTTATATTTTTTTATAGTGGAAGTCCAAATGTGAGCAGATAACTAACCAAAGCATCTACAACGCAATAAAAATATATCTGGATTTAATTAGTTAAAGTTGTTTTTCATTTAATTTAATTTTTTGTTTGCTTGATAAAGTTTTTCATATTTCGTATGGTTGTGAGAACCGTTTAGACTGATCAATTTTTTTTATTTTTGCACGCTACACGAAAATGGATGTAAAATTTAATAATCTTTCAGAGTTAGGTTTGTTTTTAGTAAAATTTAAGTTTAATTATTTGTTTGTTTAATTTTTTTTAACAAGTTTTATGTGAAATACTTGAAAATCTTAGTGATATATCGGTCAATTAAATATTATGATTATATTAAATAACAAAAATTAATAAATGCAAAAAATGTTTTTTATGTTTTTCAATTTTACTTGACGTTCCCAGATATAGGTTTGATTTTTCGTAGAAACCATCTGCACATTGCATAGCCTATTGGTACTGACATGAAAGATGGGATGCACACGGCCTCTAAACTCAATTTAGTCTCAAATGAGTTCATTCGCACCATCGATCGAACCGCCAGAACGATCAATGGTGAAAATCCTTTTCGCATTCTGCTCCCATCGAGGATGCGAACCCGGTACCTCCCACAACAAACCGCAGCTTTTTAACCACTGCGCAACCTGGGCGTTTTTTTCTATGTTCTAATTTAGTGTGTTATTAAAAATTAATTAAAACAAACAATCTTCGTTCAATATATTAAAATCTATTTATATATTTATATTACTCATAACATGTTTATGTTAAATTTTAATCTTTAAATTTCATTTTATTGATAAAAAAGTATATTATAACCTACGAACTCATTCTATTATGTTAATAACACATGTTGTGCATTTGTTTTATATTTAAAAGAGAAATTAATTTTAAATTTTTACAGTCGGGTTTGAGTTATGCCAAGTTTTATGTTATCGGGTACAAAATACTACCAGTAAAAATTTCGCATATACTTAAAGCTTTGTTTTTGTATTTAGAATTGTTCCAGGATGCGATAATATTGCAAAAATACAGATTTGGGTAAATAAGAAATAGGTAACTAATATTTGTTTTAAAATGCAAAAATGTCTATAGTCGTTAATACTTTCGGTGCAATATTATGTTCTGTTTAAAATAAGACGTTATTTTGAAGTCATTATTATTTATTATTCAAAATATTATTTATAAGTGATAACGATAATTTTATAAATGATAACGAAACCATAAGATGTTAATATATACTCTCTTCGGAAACTTCATATGAATAAAATCAAACATGTAAACTTTACGGAGGTGAAGTTATAGTTTTCATTATTCTTTCAAAAGCTAAAGTGAAATTGATTTTAAGATTATCGGTTATACTTAGAAATAATAAGTAAATATGGTACATTAAATTTATTAGATACATAAATACGATCGCGCAAAGGCACAAAGGACAGAATCGCGCAATAGCCTTATGTAAACCTCAATTCATATGAAGCTTAATAACATTTATATGTATTTATAGGGTATATTAGAGCAATTCCCTTATCTTTTTAGGGTGGCCAAATCAACGTCTTAGAATGTTGTAGTGTTTTTTGTATTTTTTGTTAACACTGGTGTGTTATTTGTATTATACGAATCATTTAATGTACATTTATTTTTCATTTCTTAAACTGAGAATATGGCAAAGTGAACAATTTATTTTGGATTATAGTGCTTATCCGCTTAAAGAATGGAATGTACTTATGAAAAAGATGGAACTCTTACGGATGCCTAATAGTTATTCAATATAATTCACTTATCAGTTCGGATGTCTAAGTGAGAACATTACATTTTACAGAGAACATTAATTTAACATTAATGTAAAAAACCTGTATATTTAGCCCGTGTTGTGTTCAGCCCGTAAATATGATTGTATTTGGGGGGATCTGAAGAAACCCGATTTTTAGATATCTCGACTTCGCACATAGTCCATAAATTCTTTATGCTTTGAATTTAGCTCTTCGTTGAGAAAGAGCAAAAGTTCTGGTTTGTTCAAAATGCTCCCGAATTTGGTGTGATTAAGTAGTAGCGGGCACTTTCACACAAAGAATAAATCTTGAGGAAAGAAATTAAGTCACTTTGCAAGCAACACTGAAAGTAGAAAAAAAGAAATGGACAGTTCCGAAGCAGATGTAACGGATGGAGAGATCGGGATGGAGAGATTTGTCTCCATATATATCATCTAATTCCATTTTGAAAGGAATAATACACAAGCCTGCACACCATTGCCATTTTATTAGTCTATAACTGAAGTTTTAGTTTATTCGCAAGATGCAGCAAAAGGATGAATAATTAATAGCTCATTTAATAATAAATATGATTAAAATATCATTACATTCATGGCAATTAGATTCGGCTGAGGCATACCGTTTCCTCTCAAAATTGTTTGGGATGTAAATCATTTTAACTTCCCGCTCTTTTGGTGTTGATAGTTTTATTATTGTTGCCATTTTAAATATCGTAATCATTTTCACTTAAGGACCACTTCGAAGTATTCTTTCCATCTATTTAGTTGTTGCTCATGTGTGGTTAGGATTTGACCGATCAGATTCTTAGTTGGTAGAATGTTTGTGAATTTTCTAGTGACCTTTCTTACACATTGGTGTAGTGTATCAGTCTATTTTCTGCGATTTTTGACATTTTCTTCTCTTTTTTCGCCGTGTCTTCATATTTTCTTTCACGTTTCATCACTTATCGATGGTTTCTTAGTGTTTTTCTGGTAGTCGATTACATTAGAAGCAGTTGTTACTTAATCTTTTTGTGTTTGGCACTAGTTCTGCTGTTTGGAGGACGATTGATGAGCATTTCTTGGAGTGTATTTCTTGTATTATCATATTCGATTGTCTGTATGTTTTTACGAGTACATCAGTTTTTTTTATGTTGATGTGCTTTTACCAGTTTTTTCTGCTTCTCTCATTGTCCTGACATCTAGAAGAAAGGTAAGAAATTTCTTGTCAACGTGATCATTTGATTTTTGGCTCTACCATTTGATGAAGACCAAGTATATTTATGTATTTCTTTATGTGGAATGTTACTGCCATCGAAGAGTATTTAACAGTATCCCATTTTATTATTGAAATTACTCTTGGCAGTTCTTTTACCATTATGGTGTGTGCTTCTTTACTGTGGCGTGCAGCTATTTGTACAATTTATATTTTTATTTCCATATGATAGCGTCTTATTATTTTGGTCGGTTTTTATTCGAATAGAACTTTCATAATGGAAAGTTTCCTGTGTTTCATTTTCAATCTCTACTATATTTTCCTCTAATTTAACTGAGCCCTCAATATAGCTTGGACGTTGTAGCATTTTTATTTCCCTCTCAACTTGTGCTTACCTGATTGATTCTGTTAAAGTTCTTATAATGTTTCAGTTACCAATTCATATCCGGGTACGACATCTAATGGTTGATATTTGATATTGCCGGTTCGTGTTGTTTCGTCTAGTGTTCGGTGCTGTAATAAGTTTTTTTTCTTAATAAGTTTAATAAGTAATGGTTCCTCGTATGTTGTTGGTATCAAATGTTCTCTTTTAATTCAAAATACTGTTGCAGAATGGCGTTTCTAATGTTTCAATCTCACGCTTCTATTGAATTCAAAATTTGAAAATATTCAAATAATTGCTCAAAAACATTGGCAGGAACATTTTTAGTATTTGATATCTTACAAAATTTAATATTAATATCAACTGTAGCTGCAATCACCCATTTAGCTGTACATCATCCTTTTAGCGACAATCATCATCTTTAGCAGCACGATGCAACCAGATATCAATAAACGGTTAAATAGAATTAGCTGCCACTCTCGCTTTAACACATCAAAAATTTTGGAGACATGATGTGTCTGAATACGTATATCTAGTTCTTAGCAATGTCTCAAGAGACACAACCCTACATAACTGCCGAGTTCAATAATGGGAACCGGATACTTCACAACATTTTTTTTTGATCGGATGACGCACATACTGGATTTCATCGGAAGATTGCATATTAATTTTGCTCTCGTTATTTCATATAATTGTTCATTATTGCTTTAACTCAAAAGTGTTTTATTGAAGAAAACTTGTTCTTCTGGTGAATTTTAAATGATAGTGTAGACATTTTGATATTTTATGATTAGTAGTACCCATTTATAAACTTAAGCTATTTAAAACCTTATTTATCTAATTTCCTATACATTCCGACTGTAATATTAAGAATTGAATTCCTAACAAACGAATGGACAAAGTTGTATAATGTTGGAGATCATGGAAATAATTTTAAGCAATTCTAATTGATCGTTTCCCAAAAGTAATATAATAAAACAGTCTAAAATGTAGAGCTTAAAGCAGCAAAACCTTCATCGTCCAGCAGATGGAAGCTGCTTATTTCAGTACAACATATATTTTTAAATTTCGTTATTAGTTACAAAAATAATATAATATTACTCTATAAATTAAATTTTTGTTATGAATTAGTTAGTTTTGAATTAAATATACCTATCGCATATTTTTTGATTCAACGTGATGAAACCACAAACAATATGTTATACATAACTTTCGTGCTCATTCAAATCAAATAGTTGTTTTTATTCAGTTCATTTTTACCAACACTGAAATCAATTTTATTCCGAAAATTTGTCACGAAACGTTTTAAATTACTCTGGTATAATCAATTAGAAAAAATTGTATAAAATAAGCACGCAAATTAGTTTGCAAAATCTTAATTTATAACCTTAAGAAATAAATACGTTCTTTTTTTGCATTTTACATTCTATCCATCCAATGATTTATCTATTTTAATGAATGGAGTCAAATAGCTCTAACGCTAAAAATTATGTAAATATTATTACTAGAGACAGATAATGGAATAAACATGGTTTAAATTGCGCCTCAAATAAAAACCCAAACATAAAATATTATTATTATGTTAAGTTAACATAAATTAGGAAATGTATTTTTCTAAATTTAACATTACATTGGCTTGATAAAGACACATGTGATAGGAAACGACTAGACGAACGATTAATAGTGTATTACCATTGCAATGTATCGATTTGGAGATGTATGTTGTTTTTCCATTCGACAATCGTATCTTTATGCAGGATGTTTGACAGTATATTGCCAAAATGATAACAAACTTATAATAGACAGTAGTTAACATTTTCTCAGTTAAGTAAGGAAACTCACAACATCTAACTATTTTAAATCTGCGTGGAGAAGTTTCAAATCAAATGTTTCTGAAGATTCTTCAATGAAATTTTATTGCCTGATGCAAGATCGATATCACATGTTTATTTGAGTAAGGGCGATAATACAAACAGTGATAAAAAAATTTAATATATTTTGAACAATTTTTTAAGTCGAATTATTAACTTAAGTATAAAACAGAAATCTACAGTGTTTTCGAATAAAACAGCGGATAAATGGGATAGCTTCAAAATTTTACACTTGCTGCATGAAAAACAACCTCGGAATTTGCGAAAAGTTTAAAGGCCACGTGTTTTATATTATGATCAATTTATGGAACTCAGTTTATATTTCAAAAAAGAGAATAGTTCGATGTTTAGCGCTGTACAAGGGAATTGACAACCAATTGGAAGCCAACACAAGGCGGCCATTCATTACAGAGTTTAATAAAATTGGTAAACGTAAACAGATCGACAACGAGATTCAACGAAGCTCAAGTGATGAAAACCTAAATAATACAAAAAGAAACGGCTCCAGAATGATATGCAACATTTTCTTCATGGAAATAACCCAGAAAATACCGATAATAGAAGTAGTGCGAGCGATTGGGGTGAAACCTGTTTATAATTAATCAGAACCGTCAATGAATTTTCTAATTTTCATTTGCGTTGTAATTTTTATTTACATAATTTTTTATAATCTCAATTATTCTGTGAGTGTATTTATAATTTTTGTCACACGCCACTTGCAGCTCGATCGTATAGTGAAGTTTTCTATCTGTGTACTGATAATTTTAGTTGGGAAGACAGTTGGCTCGTATTTCATTTAGCTACATTTCACCTAAGGAATAGAGATCAATCAAATTGTTTAAATCAAAATTTCTTAAATGGGGGTCTCCGAGTGTGATATATTTTAAGTAATATTTATGTTACTAGTTTTATAAAAATTGTTCGATCGATTCTGTACATAAATTGAGTGTTTCCATGAAATTGTTTTATGTAGTAAACTGAAATTGATTTATGTAGAAATTTATGTATTTTTTTCTTAGGCGAGAGTTCAGATTTACTATCTTTCGAGTTTTAAAAAGTTTATATTGGTATGTTACTGTCCAAATTATTCAAAGGTCATTGAACATTTGTATTTTAAATTATATTTGCTTGGATTAATTTCGTACATAAATATGAAACCTTACAAAATGATCGTTTTTGTGATAGCAATAGAATGCTAATAAATATTTTAGACATAGAATTCACGATAGTACAAATGATTACAAATGTATTAAATCTATAATAGCCGTGTTTCTTGACGCACAGTGATCCGGATCAGATCACATTTTCCATGCAAACCAAAGACACATTTTGATCCAAAATGAACTTTGGATCAAAATGTGCCCAATATTTAAGAAGGGTGATCGCTTGAAGTGCAGAATTATCGCGGTATAACGCACCTTTGCACAGTATTCAAATTACTGTCATACATTATCTTGCGAAGAATTACTACTCTGGTGGAGGAAATTGTTAGTGACGACCAAGAACGATGAAGTGTTTAAGCTACGGATGATTCTTTCCAAGTACTATACAACAAACCGCGATGTACACCAGGTATTCCTAGATTTTAAGCAAGCCTAACTCGATCAACCAGGAGAGCTTATGGTATGAGCTTGATTATTTAGGAATATCGAAAAAATATGTACATCTGTGTAAAATGACAGTTACGCTGTCACAATTGCTGTGTTTAAGTAGAGAACAGGCTATCGAGAACTATTGCAATAATTTCTGGTTCGACAAGGAGATGCGTTGTCCTCTATTATGTTTAATCTCATGTTGAAATACATCCTTCGTAGAAGTGACACACCTCAAGACAATATCTGAACAGTGTTCAGCTTCCGTTGATCTCAAAATCAACGAGTCCAAAACCAAATATCTTACCTTTTGAAGGAGTAATGAGATTCAAGTATATTAGATCTCTCATTACTCACGATAATAATGTGGGAGGATATCAAGCGTCGCCTTACGTTCTGCGTGCCGATCCGAACCGAGTGATACAGCAATCTTTAAGAGGAGAGCCACCTTTCGATAGGCCAAGAGGTCGCTGTCAGCCACGATGACTCCACGGCGTAGAGAGCGACCGGGCATCTTCTGGTTGCTTGCAAAAGTTGCAACAGTATGAAGAGCAGGCTCGTGCCGAAACCGTTGGAGTCAGATCATTGACTCATTAGCAAGACCTTTAAAATAAATGAAAACATCGGACGGTACACAAAAGAACTGAATACAATTAAATATATGACTTAGAAAATGGTAACAAGATGAACTTTTCTAAAAATAGAAAATTCATAGGGAAGAAACAATTTAACATTTGACGAACAAAATTAGACAACAATGAACATTCCTTTAAAATACTGTAACATCACTAACAAGAGAATTAAAAATATTTTCAAAAACACGGCTTTACGATGGCATTTAAGACTACTCAAAAATAGGAAACCGACTTAAACCAAGAAGCAGTAACACATCATACTTAATACCGGAATTAATAAAACTTATGTAACGAATACTCTATATTGTACATCTGGCAGACTGGTAAAAACTTTGACATCCGATTCAAATTGGAAAAAAGAAAAAAACTACACGGATATTGTTGCAAATTCACAAGTGCTACATAGAATACGAAAAGGACCACTAATAAAAAGATTAGAAGATCTAGAGACCTACAAAGAACAGCATAACCCCAATTTACTTAATGAACAAATAGGGCGTAATAAAATGTATGCCATCATTTTACCAATTGATTCCGAATATTACCTGAATTTCCGCAACGATAGCGGAGTAATCCAATAGCTTCACTCAGTAAAGTACCTACGCTAACAAAGTAATGATTTAACACATCAACACTATCGGCGGTACTACTATTTTTCTGTCATTAAAAACGACACTCTCAATTTAAGATTTACATAATTTCCTTTGGTTTTCAATTATAAACATGTTTTCATAAAATCTGTTCTTAGCAAAATATTTCTCAGATGCCCATTTTTTTATTGATTGTACAGAGTCAATTCCGAGTTTCAATGTTAGAAGATAAATTGCACTTTTTCAAAATCTGTTGCGCTTTCCAACCAGTTTCCATATATCAAAATTCATCCAAAGACAAGAACTAATCTTCAATTTAGCAACAACAGCTTTAATAATTATACAGTTAGCTACAAGGAAGTTATATTTATCACGAATTAATTTAAGAGTTGATTCACGATTACTTACAAATATCAAACAATGTTGTCGTAAGAAACTCGTTGCAACATTCATCAATTTTACTTAAATCTTGCTGCCAGGCCAGAAAGTTCAATACATATAAAATGGAATCAATAATTTCCACCATAGCATTGTACAATTTTAAGTTTTATTTCATTTCTAAACCACCATCTGCTCGATCATCGCGGCATAAAAAAATATTATGAAAATTATTAATTCTAAATGATATGGTATTGCTTCTATGAACCTAGGTTTCTCTTAGTTCAACTATGTCAATAACATCATCAAGTTGGCCCAATTTATTCATTCCCCGGACATTGAGTTGTAAATACAATGTTAAACTGTTTCTTTCTAGGATCAATTCGATTTTTACTTAAATACAATAAGCTGTAAAGATCCATCAACATTTAAAAAAATATTATTGAGTCCTTTTTAAGCCATTACGAGAATGTACTCATAAATAGTGTGTTAAATTGAACTTTTAATACAGGAAAATGCTTGCTTCGCAATCCGCATTGCTTTCCAGAGTCGCTATCCAGAGGGAATAATAAATCAGCTTAGTATAACATCACATTGTACATTAAAGTACAGAAACAATAATATATAATAGTGTGTAACTTCGAAATTGCGAAGATTTTTCAAAAAATCATTAGACATTGGATCAAACATCGGTATTATTTCTTTGATTTTTAATTGTTTATAGTTAATAAATAAGCCGCTGTAAAATTATTCGAAACACAGTTTACAAATCGAAATGTATAAAATGTTGATACAGATTAATAAAATTATTATTACATCAGACCTCAGCTGTTAAAAATTTTTTACGGCAATTTATATGCAAATTAACTCATTTTTAACAGATCCTATGTAAAAATGTTCTTCGTACCGCTCATCTCCACCATGGTTGCATAATATTATTTATACATTGTACTCAAAAACGTACATTTTTGGATTGAGGATAATCCAACATTCTTTATTATTATTGTTTTTCTTTTTTGTTTTCCATTTTTATCGAAAATTTAATTTTCATTCTCTCGAAAGTAGTGCAGTGGTGGCACACAATTTAGATGAAAAATTTGTTAGATAATAAATTCAATTTAACAAGAATCGATATAATATAAGTATATGTCTCGGATTGGTTGGAGAGTGATTGTGATGGCAAAAACACACCAAAAGTGACAAATAAAATTGTTATGCTTATAATTCAATCAATTCGGCGCTGTATAATAAATGGGGTTGCTTGGTGTGTTAGAGGTTTCCTTCTATCGTATTGTATATAACGCAACGTTATGGCAATTTTCGGGTATTTGTCGATACTCTCGTTTTTTATCTTTGTTTATCTCAAAATTATTGTTTGTCAATTATTTCTAATAAATTTGCTTTTCAGTCGCAAATTGTATTATTGTTGGCAGAAAGTAATTTTTTCCGGAATGATAACAGCAACAACAAATCTAATAAAATGATTAGATAACATGGTAAAAATTAATTTCCCGTATTAAGAAAGTGTTTCAATCGTGGGTATAGGTTGTACCACGAAATATAAAAGTCAATTGTGCGTATTTAAAAAGTATTTTAATGTGATTTTAAAATTATATACATGCAAATGAGCTTATAAAACAGTGGACTTCATCGGTCAACGAGAACCAACCTCTTCGTCTGCTGAAGATAGCTTTCCTTGAAGAGATACCTTCACCATTCACTCGAGATCTGTACATATTAATCGAGCCGGTACGGAACTGAAGATGTTCTCTTATAAAGTGATAAACCAACTGCGCGTGCATTTTTAGCGAATTGAAATTCTTCCTCTGATGGTTTTTGATATCTTTTTTTACGACAACAAACCTCAAACTTTGAGTCTTTAAAGCTAACATCGAAGGCAAATACAAAATGCCGTTAAACGACCGAAAATGTAGCAATAACAATTATTACTTATCACATCTGTCCATTTGAGAGATACCTTAAAATTGCTGGTGTAGTCGGAGTAATATGTCAAAATTAGAATCGAAAAAATTCTGGTTTAAATTTTTTACAAATTGGTACATTTTTACAAAGCAATTAGATTTGAATAGAATTAAAAAAGAGAATAAATCCCTAAAGGATATGTGCAAAATAATAATTATAAATAATCCATATAGGAAAAGTCGCCTCTAAGCAATAGATTGTAATAGAAAAAGTTATCAGAGACTCAAACGCCATCTATCGAAAGTATTTGGCACATCCATATTTTCTTAAATATTTCGAGTCCCATCTTTTTTGAACCATCATCTTGATGGTTCAAAAAAGATCGGAGCATCAAATAAAAATGGTTTGAATATAGCTCCGATACGTCTAGTTGTTTAGGCGTAATGCAATTTTTTATTTTTACTCATACTCTGATCAAAATTAAAACGACCAGTATTTAGTCGAAGTTACAACTTTATTTATTTTACACAATAAATTGTGAATGATTAGCCGTTAACCATTGGTTTGGTACAGGCTTTGTCGCTTATCTTGTGCACACATTTACTACATTTACTACACTTCATTTAGTTAACTTTTTACCCAAACAAAGCGCTTGATAATGGTATGAGCTATGTTACTAGGCTGCACTGGTTAAAACAATACTAATCATGTGCGGCGATTTTGCTTCCACTGAAATAGTCAATGTAGGTGTTGAATAAATTCACTCATTGTATAGTGTTAGTTCCTTCCTCATCACCTACTAATTCTATCATACGGTATGATAGAATTAGTAGTATGATTCATATCGCATATTTGAGACGCAGATAACATCTCTGGTGCTACAAAACTGAACTCAAACATAAAATACTGCATGGATTATAACCAGCTTCCGTTTTAGCCACTATAAAATACTAATACATTTGAACATTCAATGCACATAACACATACAAATACATTTGAACATCCAATACAATTAATATTAATTAGTACACTCTCACTGTAATGTACACACTGTAATGTATTCAGTGTAATTTGTACTATATATAATATACCTTTTAAAATAACGGCTTTTAATGCTTTGCATAAAATTTCATGCTTTGCATTTTTCTCGATTTCAAACTATCACCGCGATTGTTGATTTTGGAATTTTAAATTGTAAGCCTATTTGATGAATTTTTTTTAACGGTTTTTACAGGCCATTGTTGGCCCGTACCGTGTCAACAATCTGACTCCAACGGTTTCGATCACGAGCAAGATTTTCATACTGTTGCAAGCAACCTGAAGATGCCAGATCCTCTCTACGCCATGAAACCATCGTCACCGACAGCGACCTCTTCGCATACCGAAAGGCGGTTGTACCTTTACAGATCGCTGTATCTTTCGGTTCGGATCAGCACGCAGAACGTGACCGAGCCAGCGTATTCGCTGACCTTTGATTTTATGCACGATATCAGGAATTTGCATTAAATTCCTGATCTCGTCATTGAATAGAACTCGGTATGTGCCATCAACGTCGCGTTTTGGGCCATATATCACACGCATGATTCTTCTCTCGAATGTTAGAAGCCGTCTTTCGTACTCATGTTTCACTTATACGAAGGATGTATTCCAACATGAGATTAAAAAGTATCGGGGACAGCGCATCTCCTTGTCGAACACCAGAAGTAATTGCAAAAATTCTCGATAGCCTGTTCTCAACTTTAACTCAGCATTGTGACTGCTTTACTATCATTTTACACAGATGTACGTATTTGTTTGGTATTCCTAAATATTCAAGCGCATACCATAGCCTCTCTCAATTGATCGAGTCAAAGGCTTGCTTCAAAGCGAAGCTTACACATTTGATTATCGACTGCCTGAAAGTTCAGGGCAGCCTTTTTTACCTGTGGCTCAATGATAATCCAACTCCAAGATTTCCGAGGTCATTTCCACTGTGTAACAACGTATAGATTTGGGACACATGGTCTCTATTTTTCGGCATCTTATGTTGGCACTCGGTGTGATTGAGGAGTCTAATAGCGCATGGAGTAGCCCGGTGACATTAGTCCAAAAGTCAAGTGGCAAAGTTCGAATGTGCCTAGATGTCCGTAGACTGAACGAGGTGACGGTGAGGGATGCGTATCCACTTCCTATCATTAAAGGACTCTTGAGCCGTTTGGATGGGACCAGATATATCTCAAGTATTGACTTGAAGGATGCATTTTGGCAGATCGCTTTGGTTTGAGATAAAACAGTATTTACTGTCCTTGATAGGCCCTTGTACCAGTTTACGGTCATGCCATTCGGACTTTGCAACGCGCCACAAACAATTTGTAGACTAATGCACCGGGTAATACCACACCAGCTACATGAACAGGTTTTCGTCTATTTGAACGACCTTCTCATCACATCCGGGAACTTCGACGATCACATTAAATTGCTTGACCAAGTTGCATCACTTCTCCGTAAAGCTGGTTTAATCTCGAGAATAGTAAATTCTTTTAAAGGAAATTCGTTATTTGGGATATGTAGTAGGTGACGGTTGTCTCCGCGTGGACACGGAGCAAGTCAAAGCAAGATAGGATTTTTCAGTCCCCAATACTACTAAACAGGTTCATCGATCCTTGGGAATGTGCGGATGTTATAGAAGGTATCCTTCATATGCTGCCGTAGCATCTCCATTATCTGACTTGCTAAAGAAACAGAAGAAGTTTGTTTGACAGACAAAGCCCAATTTGCGTTCGAAAAGTTAAAGGAAGCATTATCTTCGGCACCAGTTTTAACTCATGCCAACTTTACTCGCCCTTTTATCATGTAGTGCGATGCTAGCGCCACTGGTGTTGGAAGTGTATTGTGTCAGGTAGGTGATGATGGTGTCGATCATCCCATCGCTTATATGTTGCAGAAGCTTAACGCGGCACAGCGGAACTACTCGATTACCAAACTCGAATGTTATGCTGTGCTAAGCGTAAAAAAGTTCCGCGCATATATTGAGGGATACCCGTTCACCATTATCATAGAACACGCAAGCCTTAAATGGCTGATGGAGCAGAAAGATCTCACCGGGAGACTCGCGCGATGGAGTATTAAATTGCAAAGCTTTCAGTTCAAGATTCAACATTGTAAGGGCGTACAAAACAAAGTGCCGGATACTTCATCGCGAGCGTTCATGGAAAGTATTCATACTATTTCCGAAGATATGATATTGCATGTTGATCCTAATGCACCGGAGTTCCAAGACGAAGAATATTCTAAATTGGTTAAAGCCGTAAAAATGTCACCTGATCAGTATACCAATCTCCAAGTACAAAATAATAAAGTATATATTAATCCGTTAAATCGCTGTGATGATGACTTTACTGACCTTCCTATTTGGAAGTTTTATATCCCGTCTTCGTTGACTATAAAACTGATTGAATTATCTCACGATTCTCCCACCGAGTCCTATCTGAGTATTTCAAAGACATTGGAGCGACTACAACGGTTGTATTTCTGGCCTGGTATGGTCTCCCAAGTTCGGAATTTTATACGTAACTGCCAAATATGCAAACAAACAAAAGCTCCCAACCGATCATTGCAACCATTAATGGGACAACAGATTCAAGTTAGTCGACCAATGCAATATTTATACATGGACTTCTTAGTTCCTTATCTCGGTTCAAAATCTGCTAATACGTATATGCTGCTTGACTTAGAACTTTATACTAAATATATATTTGTCAAAGCGTTGAAGAATGCTTTGGCACTTGGCGAATGCAATTTTCTCGAAAAGGATATTTTCTTAACCTTTTCAGTTCCAGAGTCTGTAGCATCTGATAATGCTTCTCAGTTTAATGCTCTGTGCTTACAAGATTTAGTGAGTAAGTATGGTGTGAAAAATATTATGACTCCTAAATACTCTCCTCAATGTAACTCTTCAGAGCGAGTAAATCGCTCTATTCTTAGTGCCATTCGCGCATACGTTAAAGATGACCATCGGATGTGGGACAACCATCTTCATGAAAATAAAATCCCCACAAGGAATGCCAGGTGATAAGAGTATCAAATCAATTTGAAATCAGCAATAAAGAAAAACCTTCATACAAATCGTATTAGAGTTGTTCAATAGTATTTGGTAAATTAATACTTAAAAAGTTTGGATATACCAAACTTGTTGCTTGGTTGTATAACTTACGAATTGACATATATATATATATATATATATATATATATATATATATATATATATATATATATATATATATATATATATATTATATATATATATATATATATATATATATATATATATATATATATATATATATATATATATATATATATATATATATATATATATATATTTATATATATATATATATAAGAACGATAGTGGATATTTGTGGCCTCAAGAACGTGTCTGTCTAAGGTGAATATTACCACGTTGCAGTAAAACCAAAAAGCGCTGAATCAACCTGTACCATTAGTGGTGAACATCACCAACTCAAGGACCACGGGATTGAGCAACGCGGACATCATCATCAGTATCTACCTGGATTGTATCACTTTTTTCTATTAAATTATTTTTTCTTTTATTATTTTATTATAAATTTACTTATTTAAATATTTGTATATCACATAAATTAACTGCCTTCTATTTTGATTATTTAACTTAGAAAACTACTTTTGGCAGGTTTGTTCTTTGGAAGCACTTTCAACGGATCACCTCACCTCAAGGTAAACAAGTAACAAATTATTTATATCGCATGAAGTATCGGATCTTAAGTCAAGTAATTAATGTGATATTTTCAAGAATTGTAACGTAATCTCTTAATTTCATTTGCATTATTGTTTCAACCAAATATTATATTGTTTTCTTAATCATCAAGATCTAGCATCCGTTACAACATATGATAACGCCGACAAACGCGCCAGGTTTTCGAAGTGCCGATCCTTAATCTCGTTTCCAGGTTCTTAAGCGGGGGTCAGTTTTGTTTTGGTGGTATCCGATTTGTTTTTACTTGTTAAAATGTTTAACAGTTGTAGTTTTTGTTGGCTGCCGGTCGTCATCCCGGCGATCTAACCAGATTTAATCACCTTCTACGACAAGCTCTGGATTTTCGACAAGTGGTGGTATTCTATAGGTCTCAGATTTCGTTCGTAATATTTACGAAATACGAATGCCCCCACCCACATGGCTAAACAGGACTTGTATTTAATAAATTATTATAAAATTCCATAATATAAATAAAATGTTAAGAACCCTGTAATATACAGAAGTAAATAAAAAAATATTTACTTTAAAAATATTTAGTTTAAAAATATTTAGTTTCAAAAAATATTGATTTTAGAGTGTCGCTAGTATCGACACAGTAAAAACTACACTAAATGCATGTCATTTCTAATTATGTACATATTTTGTTTTATGCTCTAGTCTTATACGATAACAACATCGGCACTATAATTTTGGAACACCACTGTTCATTAACTCAGATACCTGTCTTATCTCTTAGACCTCTTTGATATACGCATGTCTGTAACTTGCAAGTCACTGAATGTTAAAGAGATGCCTCCCATGGATGATCTTTATGTTCCTGTAATCATTTTATGCAGCGTTGGAAGTTTATTTTTATTTTTATGGTTTGTTAATAACATTTCGTCTAGTTCGAATGTTCAATGATTCGAATAAGAAACATGTGTGTGCATTGACTATGTATGTCCAATAACTATGAAACCTTTTAGTGAGATCTGTTTTTACTATCGGAAATTTATAGTAAATTTTATGATCGACTTACAAATATGTGCTTTCTATGTTGAAAATCCCATCTCGTACAACGTACTATTAAGATGATTATATATACTTGATCTATTTAAGTGTTCTATAAAGCAAATCTACGAGGGGAGTAATAAAAGTTCCCTTAAAAAAACAAAATAATTCTTTCCGTATTCATTCTTAACCTTCGCGTTTTTTATCTTCTCTACATAATCGGCATTGATTTCAATGGATTTCTTAAGCCTATAGATCCACTTCTCAAAACAGACTTCAAAATCTTTTTTTTTTTTTATATTTTATTCTATGCTATCTTTTTTGGGGCTCAAGGCTCTCCCAGCTCTTTCGCGGTTCGCTTATTTACGTCCTACTTTACGTCTTAACGGCCAAATCAAGGACATACGGCTATAGGTCCGATTTTCGTAGAACCATCTGCACATTGCATAGCTCTACGCCAGCCTATAGTACTGACATGGAAGATGGGTCGGCCCATGAGTTCTGCACTCCAACAAGGGGTGATAGATGTGTTCATTAACACCACCGATCGTAATCAGATGGTTAAAAATCCCTTTCAAAATCTTTGTTTTTAAGGTTATCAAGTTCAACAATAACCGCATTAATTACGACGCGTTACTGTTAAAAACCATTTCCTCTCAAATTTGTTTTAATTTTAAGAAATAACCATAAATCGCATGGTACTAGAAATTCAGGGAAATGTCTTCGGTGCTAAAGATCGCAATAAAGTAAATCTTCAAAATTATGAAATGGCGCGTTGTCGTGATGTAAAAATTAGCGCCGCAAATCCTTTCTTCCTACTTTCCAACAAATTTATAAAAATTTCGGTAAGCAGTTTTTGATTTGCCATATTGCAGTCATTGTCTGATTCTTTTCCAGGGCAATAGCAGCTATAATTTTTGATCGGGTGAAGTAAACTGGCATAATAAATTTTATTGCTGATTTTTGTTTTGCTAAGCTTTTAAGGGTGGGGTTGTTCCTATTGGGCTCCAAACTATGAACTGCTGGTTTGCGGATCATACTTATAGAACCTAGATTCGTCACCAGTTATGACTTTACTAAACTTGCTAGACTGCCAATTTTTGAAATAATTAGCAAAATGTACTCGAATCTCTTTTGAGCCTCATTTAAAGTAAGTCCAATATTTAATATTCACGATACAGCCATGACAAGGCCAATATATCAGCAATAATTTCTCGTGTCAATCGTGGATTTTCGTCAACTTTGGATTTCATCAGAGAAAGTAACGTCACCAGTGGAAGTTTTTGGTGGACCTTCTCGATGCTCGTCGTCTAAAGAATAATGTCCCCTCTGGAATCTTCGAAACCACTTGGAAATAAGACGGTTCAATCGTTCTATATGCAATTTGGCTTTCATTGAATATTTGTTGTGACTTTAGTTTAGGCCGAAACCCGAAGTGACTCACATAGCGAATTCCTGTTTTCGTTGTTGGTTGAATGCATCCTCATGCATCCTGATGCATCCTCAGTGAATTTTTTAAGTCTCACAAAACAGTTGAAAGTGATTTGGTATTTATTTTTTTTTAAATATTTAAGACGCTTAAATTATTCTTACAATTTAGAATGATACTAAAAACTGATTCGTTCCACTCACTAGTTTTTAAGAATTGTAATAGTAAATTACTTTTCCAATTACTTTGTATTTTTCTTGATTTACTCAAAGTTTTTCTTATATTCATGAAAACTTGTTTTTAATAAGAAACTATAAATTACATTTTTCTTGTTTTTTATTAGTACGCCAACTTTTCTCATCACATCCGGGAACTTCGACGATCACATTAAATTGCTTGACCAAGTTGCATCACTTCTCCGTAAAGCTGGTTTAATCTCGAGAATAGTAAATTCTTTTAAAGGAAATTCGTTATTTGGGATATGTAGTAGGTGACGGTTGTCTCCGCGTGGACACGGAGCAAGTCAAAGCAAGATAGGATTTTTCAGTCCCCAATACTACTAAACAGGTTCATCGATCCTTGGGAATGTGCGGATGTTATAGAAGGTATCCTTCATATGCTGCCGTAGCATCTCCATTATCTGACTTGCTAAAGAAACAGAAGAAGTTTGTTTGACAGACAAAGCCCAATTTGCGTTCGAAAAGTTAAAGGAAGCATTATCTTCGGCACCAGTTTTAACTCATGCCAACTTTACTCGCCCTTTTATCATGTAGTGCGATGCTAGCGCCACTGGTGTTGGAAGTGTATTGTGTCAGGTAGGTGATGATGGTGTCGATCATCCCATCGCTTATATGTTGCAGAAGCTTAACGCGGCACAGCGGAACTACTCGATTACCAAACTCGAATGTTATGCTGTGCTAAGCGTAAAAAAGTTCCGCGCATATATTGAGGGATACCCGTTCACCATTATCATAGAACACGCAAGCCTTAAATGGCTGATGGAGCAGAAAGATCTCACCGGGAGACTCGCGCGATGGAGTATTAAATTGCAAAGCTTTCAGTTCAAGATTCAACATTGTAAGGGCGTACAAAACAAAGTGCCGGATACTTCATCGCGAGCGTTCATGGAAAGTATTCATACTATTTCCGAAGATATGATATTGCATGTTGATCCTAATGCACCGGAGTTCCAAGACGAAGAATATTCTAAATTGGTTAAAGCCGTAAAAATGTCACCTGATCAGTATACCAATCTCCAAGTACAAAATAATAAAGTATATATTAATCCGTTAAATCGCTGTGATGATGACTTTACTGACCTTCCTATTTGGAAGTTTTATATCCCGTCTTCGTTGACTATAAAACTGATTGAATTATCTCACGATTCTCCCACCGAGTCCTATCTGAGTATTTCAAAGACATTGGAGCGACTACAACGGTTGTATTTCTGGCCTGGTATGGTCTCCCAAGTTCGGAATTTTATACGTAACTGCCAAATATGCAAACAAACAAAAGCTCCCAACCGATCATTGCAACCATTAATGGGACAACAGATTCAAGTTAGTCGACCAATGCAATATTTATACATGGACTTCTTAGTTCCTTATCTCGGTTCAAAATCTGCTAATACGTATATGCTGCTTGACTTAGAACTTTATACTAAATATATATTTGTCAAAGCGTTGAAGAATGCTTTGGCACTTGGCGAATGCAATTTTCTCGAAAAGGATATTTTCTTAACCTTTTCAGTTCCAGAGTCTGTAGCATCTGATAATGCTTCTCAGTTTAATGCTCTGTGCTTACAAGATTTAGTGAGTAAGTATGGTGTGAAAAATATTATGACTCCTAAATACTCTCCTCAATGTAACTCTTCAGAGCGAGTAAATCGCTCTATTCTTAGTGCCATTCGCGCATACGTTAAAGATGACCATCGGATATGGGACAACCATCTTCATGAAAATAAAATCCCCACAAGGAATGCCAGGTGATAAGAGTATCAAATCAATTTGAAATCAGCAATAAAGAAAAACCTTCATACAAATCGTATTAGAGTTGTTCAATAGTATTTGGTAAATTAATACTTAAAAAGTTTGGATATACCAAACTTGTTGCTTGGTTGTATAACTTACGAATTGACATATATATATATATATATATATATATATATATATATATATATATATATATATATATATATTATATATATATATATATATATATATATATATATATATATATATATATATATATATTTATATATATATATATATATAAGAACGATAGTGGATATTTGTGGCCTCAAGAACGTGTCTGTCTAAGGTGAATATTACCACGTTGCAGTAAAACCAAAAAGCGCTGAATCAACCTGTACCATTAGTGGTGAACATCACCAACTCAAGGACCACGGGATTGAGCAACGCGGACATCATCATCAGTATCTACCTGGATTGTATCACTTTTTTCTATTAAATTATTTTTTCTTTTATTATTTTATTATAAATTTACTTATTTAAATATTTGTATATCACATAAATTAACTGCCTTCTATTTTGATTATTTAACTTAGAAAACTACTTTTGGCAGGTTTGTTCTTTGGAAGCACTTTCAACGGATCACCTCACCTCAAGGTAAACAAGTAACAAATTATTTATATCGCATGAAGTATCGGATCTTAAGTCAAGTAATTAATGTGATATTTTCAAGAATTGTAACGTAATCTCTTAATTTCATTTGCATTATTGTTTCAACCAAATATTATATTGTTTTCTTAATCATCAAGATCTAGCATCCGTTACAACATATGATAACGCCGACAAACGCGCCAGGTTTTCGAAGTGCCGATCCTTAATCTCGTTTCCAGGTTCTTAAGCGGGGGTCAGTTTTGTTTTGGTGGTATCCGATTTGTTTTTACTTGTTAAAATGTTTAACAGTTGTAGTTTTTGTTGGCTGCCGGTCGTCATCCCGGCGATCTAACCAGATTTAATCACCTTCTACGACAAGCTCTGGATTTTCGACAAGTGGTGGTATTCTATAGGTCTCAGATTTCGTTCGTAACATTTACGAAATACGAATGCCCCCACCCACATGGCTAAACAGGACTTGTATTTAATAAATTATTATAAAATTCCATAATATAAATAAAATGTTAAGAACCCTGTAATATACAGAAGTAAATAAAAAAATATTTACTTTAAAAATATTTAGTTTAAAAATATTTAGTTTCAAAAAATATTGATTTTAGAGTGTCGCTAGTATCGACACAGTAAAAACTACACTAAATGCATGTCATTTCTAATTATGTACATATTTTGTTTTATGCTCTAGTCTTATACGATAACAACATCGGCACTATAATTTTGGAACACCACTGTTCATTAACTCAGATACCTGTCTTATCTCTTAGACCTCTTTGATATACGCATGTCTGTAACTTGCAAGTCACTGAATGTCAAAGAGATGCCTCCCATGGATGATCTTTATGTTCCTGTAATCATTTTATGCAGCGTTGGAAGTTTATTTTTATTTTTATGGTTTGTTAATAACATTTCGTCTAGTTCGAATGTTCAATGATTCGAATAAGAAACATGTGTGTGCATTGACTATGTATGTCCAATAACTATGAAACCTTTTAGTGAGATCTGTTTTTACTATCGGAAATTTATAGTAAATTTTATGATCGACTTACAAATATGTGCTTTCTATGTTGAAAATCCCATCTCGTACAACGTACTATTAAGATGATTATATATACTTGATCTATTTAAGTGTTCTATAAAGCAAATCTACGAGGGGAGTAATAAAAGTTCCCTTAAAAAAACAAAATAATTCTTTCCGTATTCATTCTTAACCTTCGCGTTTTTTATCTTCTCTACATAATCGGCATTGATTTCAATGGATTTCTTAAGCCTATAGATCCACTTCTCAAAACAGACTTCAAAATCTTTTTTTTTTTTTATATTTTATTCTATGCTATCTTTTTTGGGGCTCAAGGCTCTCCCAGCTCTTTCGCGGTTCGCTTATTTACGTCCTACTTTACGTCTTAACGGCCAAATCAAGGACATACGGCTATAGGTCCGATTTTCGTAGAACCATCTGCACATTGCATAGCTCTACGCCAGCCTATAGTACTGACATGGAAGATGGGTCGGCCCATGAGTTCTGCACTCCAACAAGGGGTGATAGATGTGTTCATTAACACCACCGATCGTAATCAGATGGTTAAAAATCCCTTTCAAAATCTTTGTTTTTAAGGTTATCAAGTTCAACAATAACCGCATTAATTACGACGCGTTACTGTTAAAAACCATTTCCTCTCAAATTTGTTTTAATTTTAAGAAATAACCATAAATCGCATGGTACTAGAAATTCAGGGAAATGTCTTCGGTGCTAAAGATCGCAATAAAGTAAATCTTCAAAATTATGAAATGGCGCGTTGTCGTGATGTAAAAATTAGCGCCGCAAATCCTTTCTTCCTACTTTCCAACAAATTTATAAAAATTTCGGTAAGCAGTTTTTGATTTGCCATATTGCAGTCATTGTCTGATTCTTTTCCAGGGCAATAGCAGCTATAATTTTTGATCGGGTGAAGTAAACTGGCATAATAAATTTTATTGCTGATTTTTGTTTTGCTAAGCTTTTAAGGGTGGGGTTGTTCCTATTGGGCTCCAAACTATGAACTGCTGGTTTGCGGATCATACTTATAGAACCTAGATTCGTCACCAGTTATGACTTTACTAAACTTGCTAGACTGCCAATTTTTGAAATAATTAGCAAAATGTACTCGAATCTCTTTTGAGCCTCATTTAAAGTAAGTCCAATATTTAATATTCACGATACAGCCATGACAAGGCCAATATATCAGCAATAATTTCTCGTGTCAATCGTGGATTTTCGTCAACTTTGGATTTCATCAGAGAAAGTAACGTCACCAGTGGAAGTTTTTGGTGGACCTTCTCGATGCTCGTCGTCTAAAGAATAATGTCCCCTCTGGAATCTTCGAAACCACTTGGAAATAAGACGGTTCAATCGTTCTATATGCAATTTGGCTTTCATTGAATATTTGTTGTGACTTTAGTTTAGGCCGAAACCCGAAGTGACTCACATAGCGAATTCCTGTTTTCGTTGTTGGTTGAATGCATCCTCATGCATCCTGATGCATCCTCAGTGAATTTTTTAAGTCTCACAAAACAGTTGAAAGTGATTTGGTATTTATTTTTTTTTAAATATTTAAGACGCTTAAATTATTCTTACAATTTAGAATGATACTAAAAACTGATTCGTTCCACTCACTAGTTTTTAAGAATTGTAATAGTAAATTACTTTTCCAATTACTTTGTATTTTTCTTGATTTACTCAAAGTTTTTCTTATATTCATGAAAACTTGTTTTTAATAAGAAACTATAAATTACATTTTTCTTGTTTTTTATTAGTACGCCAACTTTAATTACATAAATAAAATAAAGATAAATTTTCTTCTTCTTCATTCTCCCAGAAAAAAATCTGTCCTTTTTATTATACATAAAAATGAGAAGTTATGTTTTATATAAAAAGAAAAACACAGTTGCTTTATATGAATTGAAAGCACAGAAAAAGTTTCGCATTAAAAAATTAAAATTTGTTTGACAAAATTATAAATCAGTTTTGTCAAAATATACGGATATACAATATATACCATACAACGGCAAAAAAGGATTAATATTCTTATCAATTTCAAGGATAAATCAAAAATCTAATTAAGAAAATTATAAATTGGAAAAATATTATGTATGTACATACATTGATTGATTTTAATTCCATTTTTGTTTTTCACTTGAAGTCATGGACGTGTTTGAAACACTGAAACAAAAGATCACGTATTCTCGAATTATAATCGATTGGAGCCATTAATCATTAGCACGATTCTAAATTGTTTAAATAAGTTTAAACTAATCTACTCTAAAATTAATGGTAAAGAGGAAATATTTTGTGGTTTATACTGATGACTTTTTGTGTTTGAGCACCAAGTTACAAACCTATTGTTATCTGATTTGCTTTTTTTGGGGGGAAATTGAAAAGATCTTTTTTTGTACAAAAAATTAATTAATTAATTACAATTTTTCTTTTCATGGAAACCACCTGTGAAAAAGTTAAGGCCTCTCAGTTTTTTTTGTTTATTTCACATAGATTTGTCTTTTCGATTTAAGTAATTTATCACAGATATTGCAGAGGTTATTTATGTAACATATTTTTGGGTATTAATGGAAACTTGATTATACAAAATCGATATTAGGAAATAATATCAAAATGGTGTCAGAAGAAACAAAATGTTAGAATAAGCAGTCGCAGATTTAATGTGAAAGGCACTATAGTGTTTTAGTAATAGAGGGTTTTCCTACCTGAATAATAATAATAATAGTTAACTGTAACTGAGTTCGTATACATAACAAAATTGTTTTAACATTAAGTTGCTCTATTTCACATTTAACTGATTTTTGATAAAACTGTATAGAAAAATTATTATTAAGTTTCGTTTTGTTTAATTAGTTTTAGCTAGCATCATTCGTACATTGTAGCATTCCACACGGTAGAAGGTATACGGCAATATACGTATGCACTCAATTCTGCAGGTAGGAATGAAGCTACCTCTGGTATGAATTTGGCTTCTCCATTTTATCTCTAGCCCTTCTACTAAGACTTACTGTTGTTTTTGCATGTTTCCTTATAGTATTAAGTTCAAAAGAATAATGTTTTTGTTTCTTTCGTAAATCCATCGACAACGGAAAAAATCTATTTGGACCAAGATGGAGTCACGTTATGTTCAGATGGCAGCACTGCGAGAGTGTTTCACCACGAAGATGGAAAATTTAAAGTCATTCAAACGTGGACGTCGTAAAAAATGATGCTGGGCTTAAAAGGTGTGGACTTGAACAAAAAAATCATACCGAGAGGAAGTCTCTCAAAAACGGTGAGTTATCCTTTTTTATTTTCCTTTCCTGTATATACATTTTCTTATTATTTTTGGGTTACTTAGAACCCATACATTATACTTAAATTATCACTTTTCTTTATCCACGTTTATTGGCATCTCAGTCACGTTCAATTTGTGTTTGTCGTCCTAGTGGAAGCTTCCTTTCATAGCAAGTAATCCGTGCTTTTGAGTCAACCTGGTCATAGAGCTAAGGCTTGAAACATTATGTCCTGGCAAACCATTGCCCAATTTTGTGTATTTAACTTTTGTCTACCAAAGCTACCGTAATGGTGTGTGTGGCACGTTACAACATTAGCTAAAAACTAATTTACCAGTCAGATTAAACAAAAATTTTAAAAAGTATTATAGTTTACGATTGTTATTGTGGCCTTCTTTATTTATAACGCAAATCAAAAGATATGGATATTAGTAGATTGATGTTTTTTAAAGTATGAAAGAACAAGCATTAAACAAATTTTACAACTTTGAAAACCTCTAATTACGTAAACTTCGGTTACGGATAACGTAATATAACTGAAAACCCGATTGTCATTAAAGTTTGTTAGATGTCTGTTATTGTATTGGTAGGATTAAATATTTTCTAACGTTATTAATAACCGGCCAGGTGGCGCAGTGGTTAAAGCTGCGGCAAATTGAGCGGGAGGTACCGTGTTCAAATCCCGATAAGGGCAAGATACAAAAACGAATTTTTCACCATAAAAATCCGATCGTTTGGGCGGTATGATCGTTGGTGTGAATGAACACATCTGGTTCCCCCGTTGAGTTGAGAATCCATGGGCTTTTCCATCGTCCATGTCAGTATCAGACATGGAGCTCTGTAATGCGCAAATCGTTCTACGTAAGAAGGACCTATAGCCGTACATATAGTGGTATCACAACGGACCATCGTCGCTCTACGTGAGTGGTAGCAGCCACTTAACAAAATTTTATTAATAAGCATCATGACTTATCGCAAGGTTGTAAGCCATGCTTTTAAATCTTTTGTAATACCTCTAGATTGTTTTTTTCTTGCTCACAAGTCATAACTCGTCACAAGTCGTCACAAGTCATAACTCGTCGCAAATTCGTCGCCACAGTATTTAACTGCCGTAAGTGCCAAAACACCACTTTTGGAGTTTTGCGATAGCTGTATATAACCTTTTCTGCTCTTTACAAACCTTCGATCTAATTTATCGTATGTGGTTTAGTTTCGGAGTTATAGAATTCTTTTTTGTCGTATGTCCATATCGTTTTTTAATGTTTTCAGTTTTTGTTTATCGTATCACTATAATTCCGATTACGATAAAATTTATTTTTAAAAATTATTTTATATTGTAGTATGTTCCATATGAATCTATTTGTGCCGTAAGTCACATGTATATTTTTCAGTATTGTTTTATCATAAGTCACACAAGTAGCCAATTAAATGATCTTATTTCATCACGTGATAATAATATAAACAGTTTAATAATATGGAAAATTTTTATATTGGTTATTCTTTTGGTAACATTCGTACTTGTAAGTTCACGATAATTTAGGTAAAAATAAATTTTTAATTAATATGAGTTCTCCAGCTCCAGATATACCAACTAACCTTCAGTGGTAAGTAGATAATTGTATTACTTAAATTATTTATGTTCATAAGTAAGAACGACACTGAAACGCAAATATTGGCATCGTTTTATTTTACGGTTGGTAACCAAAATGATAAAGTAAATAACGTTCGTCAAAAACCGTTAAAAAAATAGTGTCCGTTAGAAATTTTAGTGCAGTTTATAACATATATATTTAGCCTATTTATTTTTCTACGAAAATTAATGCATGTTTATTAATATTGTTAATAAATTAATATTGCATAAAGGTTATATGACGATTTATTTAATGATAATAAACCAGAAAGTGAAAATTCACTTGTTGATTACATTTCCTTCGATGATTCCGAAGCGGATCCCGATTTTAATGCTTCCGATTCTTCTTACTCCGACGAGCTATCTACTCCTATTCCTACAAAAAGTAAGTATACATAATATTATTCTCAACAGTATCAAATTTGTGGTAACATGATTTCTTCCTAAAACAGAAATAACTACAAAAAAACACATATTTTTGGAATGTGTCAATCTCACTCCAAGTAAAAATGAAAAAAAATCGTGTTTTTAATGATTTAAAATATCTATTTATAAAATTACAAAAAACATTAATTTTTTATGTCATTTGGAAAATGAATTAAGATTAGTGTTTCTAAAATGACATAAAATATGCCTTCGAACTCGAGACCGCAGTGTGATGAGAAACTCTCTTAACCATTAAGCTACAATCGGCGATTAAATAATATTAATTTTAAATAATTCAGAAAGTGTTTCGAACTTTGAACATAAATATCTCCAAACCATGATTTTAGATTTACGGCAGTATAATACTGCGGCGACGAATTGTTGTATGCTATTTTATTTTAACTTTACAATGAGAAGAAAAAACAAAATATCAATTTTTTTCTGATTCTTTTAATCAATACTATTATTATTACTTCACTGAATTTAAATCATACAAATTAAACGGTATATGAATGACATTTTATCAAAATATTTAACATACAACCTATTGCTACTACATTACTAACTTTACTGTCACATACCTCGTTAGGTACACAAAATATAAAACCACTAAATGTAATTCAATTTAATAATTTCATTAATAAAAATTCAATTCAACTGATGAAACCAAATGTAACCAATTTATTACGGCTGTGAAGTTTATAACAAAATAAATAACATATACGTATACAAATCCAATTGGAATTTTTAAATATGTAATATGTTATTATAAAGTTTAAATTATAACATAAAGAGAAAAATATACAAAAATTAAAGGAGATAAGAACAGAAAATATTATTTAATTCTCACTGAAAACTTAAAGTACAGCTTTTAAAGTTAAGTTCAATACCAAATAAATTCAAATAACAAAATTTAAGCAACTTCTAGCTAAATTATACTCAAATATTTAAGTTAATAATTCTTATCGTTATATCAACACAGTTCGATGAGTGTTTCCTTAAGTGGCCATTTACAAGACATCCAAGACTAAAAAGACATTCAAATCTGACATTTTATCTTACATTCCTGTCAAAATAAAATTTAGTGTTCTCTGCTGCTAGGAAATGTAGAGTGGCACATTGGATACATTAGGCATGTAGAAACCATTTGTATATACTGGGATTCTGATAAAATCTCTTGCATGTCTATTGTTAATGTCCAGTTACGAAAGCATTTAATTCTTTTATATGCTTTGTAATGTTATTTATTTGCTTATACAACATTTAAGTTATTTATTATTTTTAATATTTTATTTGTAATTAATTAAACATTATTATTATTTAAATATGTGCGCTAATTATTAGAAATATAATTTATTTTAATACTTATATAAGGAAAAAAACTTATATTAACAGTGTAATTACTAACACAAATAAATTGTTATTTGTTCAAAACCTCACTTCCGTAATTTATTTATATTTTAACCAACTATAGAGATATGATAATCTTTTAGAATCAAGAATTAAGTTCCTTGAAGTGCCAATTTTGAAGCTATAATTGGAGCCTCAGTAAAGATTAAGATGTGTTTGTATCTATTTTCTTAGAACGCTTGGGCAAAGGCAACCAGGGTGGCTATTTTGTGGTGTTTAATCATATTTTAATATCACGATTGGAAACTATTTTCGTGACAACAAAACATAAAATAAATCTACAAACACAACCATGTGCAATAAACATTAAGTAAAAATATTAAGTAAAAATATTTTAGAGTGATATATTGACATTTCTACATAAACCCAAAACTACTTATATCATTTTTTATATGAAGTGGTTGAATAACAAAATTAAAGAAAAATTATTGGTAAGAATGAAAAATTTTTAAATTTAATATTTCCGCTCATACAATAATAAACAATTAATTTTTTAGATACAAAAATTTGAAAAAGTCCCCGACCAAAATTTAAACAAGTTCTCCCGAGCTTGTCTTAAACTGATTATAAATGATCGTGCCGCATCCAGTTTTATTAAGCGTTGGTTTCAGTGTGCCAAGGACCGTGTAAAGAAATGTCGCATATAATTTTTTTTAGTGTATTAATCAAAAGAGTTTATTTAATTTAATTTTTTTATATGTGATATCAATTTATAAAACTTGGAATCCTTTTTGCATTTCTTGAATTCAAATTATTATTTTTTAGATATTATTTATTATATGGAATAAAATACTTTGCTAAAATAAATGTTTATATTTATTAAACACTCATTTTGGTTTTATTTGTTACGTTATGTTTGTAAGAATTTTTTCTTAGCAACATTATGGCTAGTAAATAGAACTTCACTAATGCCTCGCAAAAACGTTCTATTACTGAATCACTGAAAACGTCTTGTTTATGTACCACTTATCACGGAACATAAATGCAACCTTTAAAGCGAACTATTAACGAGCTATACTAACACATTGACAACTCCTCGCCAAAAGTCTAATTATCATAGGACAGGAACAACATAAACGTGTCGTTTTAACAACACCAAAGTGTAACGTTTGCGAATAGTTGTATGAACAATATTCTTCGCTAGTGTTACGTAAACGCAACATCTTGTTTGACGGGTGTGGACTGGTCAAAACAAGATCTTTTTTATAATATACGACGTGAAGTTGTTCATTCATCTGCAGTAATTCATTTCATTTTATCAAACTTTTTATTATGCACTTTAAAACGAATTAAAAAACTTTCTTTTTGTGATATTATTTTATATTTGTTAGGAAGACCGGTTTCGGAAGTTCTTCCTTCTTCAGTTCCTTTTTATTTAATCTCGATTAAATAAAAAGGAACTGAAGAAGGAAGAACTTCCGAAACCGGTCTTCCTAACAAATATAAAATAATATCACAAAAAGAAAGTTTTTTAATTCGTTTTAAAGTGCATAATATAAAAGTGATATAAGCCACAGCAAAATAAATAAAAATGGACTCGCTTCATCTTTATAATTCATAAAACTTTTTATCACTAAATGTAATCCTACTCCGAGTAGTACCCCACAACCGCAAACATTTAATCTAGTACCATTTTAGTACTAAGGTTTAAAATAATTGCAAGATAATTGCATAGTCACGAAACAAGGACAGATAACAGAAACGAGTCACGAACAACACATCACACAACAGGAATCACGGGAATAAAATAATAAAATAGAATAAAATATAATTAATTAAATAAAATGAAATAAGTTAAATACTTATGTTATTTAGTGTATGTATTTATGTAATAAGTTAAACTAAAATAAAAGAAATATATACAACACAAATCTAATAAACATACAAAATAAAAGATTATGAACATAAGCTTAAAAGTGATATTATTTAAAGTGACTCGTCATTGGTGACCATCCGAAAAAGAACACGTTGAAAAATACTGTGAAATCATTGTGAAAGAAATTCTGTGTTATAAATATATATGTACTATATGTACATTTGTGAAACATTACATAATTTAATATAATACTCGTAAATAACAAATATATATAAATATATTATATAATATATAAAATTCTATAATATCTATGTGATAAAAATATAAAGAATATTATGAAAAAAAGTAATTACACCGTAATTCAACATTAAGAATAAAGTGAATGCATAAGACATTCTAAAAAAACGAACACTTTGGTAAAAATAAAAAATCCCGTGAATTTGGTGTAAAAATAATAAAAATCTATGTGGTAAACATATATAATACAAATACATAATAAAATAAAATCTATAGTAAAAATTCGAAAAATTTCTAATAGTTTGGAGAAGTTTATAATACTCGTATACGAGTACATAACACAAAGAACCCGTTAATAATTAATAATTGCATTTTGCTTCAACATACCAGTTAAGCAAAGTAAAGTGCATTCATAACGATAACGATAAGCCGCTGTTATACGAACAAATTTAAGAAGTGATGAAATCAAGGCCGGGCGACATCTAAGCAACCGAGGTTCGAGCTGCACGAAAATCACTGTCGGTTCGTTTTATATTTATTTATTTATTTATTTGTTAATATAATAATTAAATTAAAATTTAATTAAAATCCAATTAAATTAAATTTATGTTAAAAAACATTATTATTTGATAAAAAATTAAACGATCAAACTTTAATTAAGAAATCGTTTTAATTTTCTATATTTTATTTATTAATTTTTTATTTATTTATAAATTCATTTATTTATTTATTTTTTAATTCATTAATTTATTTATTTTTATTTATTTATACATTTATTTATTTGAGTTATCATTTCAAACGTTCAATTCCGTATTAAATTGGTTGAAGGTGTAGCTTTGGATATTCGTTTTTGGTAATTCGTGGTTTCGTATTTTAAAAAAAAAGATAAAAAATGAGTGATAACGAACAAAATAACTCAGGTACTGTGGAGGACTTAAAATGTCGCCCTGCGGTAGAGTCTTCTAGGATTAAACTTCCTGAATTCTGGACTGATAATCCAGTTGTTTGGTTCGCGCAAGCTGAAGCGCAATTTAATATTGCAAATGTTAGTGCCGACTCGACTAAGTTTTTCCACGTAATTGGGTCCCTTCCAAGAGAAGTTGTGCCAGTGTGCTGGAGCTGGTAAAGAACCCTCCACCAAAAGGAAAATACGAGACAATCAAGCGGGCACTAACAAACCGGCATACTTCATCGGCGGGACGACGCCTCGCAATTTTGGTCGATGGAATCGAATTGGGTGATAGAAAACCCTCAGAGGCATAGTGGTCAATGATGAACCTGGCGGGTGAATCATACGAAGAAAACCTCGTTCGAACCTTCTGGCTTCGTAGGCTTCCTAAAAGCTTATGCATTGCACTAACAGCAATGGGCGACAAGCCAATTGATATTCTATTCGTAAAAGATGGTATGTGAAAAAATCTAAAATACCGATATGGAAAAATGGCAGTTGTTTAGGCCCAAATCATACACTATTAGCAATGGTGAAGGGATGGTTTTGGTTCTTTACTATTAAGAACCAAAACCACCCCTCCGAACAGTTATAGGTTTAATATTTTAACACAATATTTATTTTTTATATTTTCTGGATTCGAACAACCTCACATCTTTATTACGAATAAGCTTAAAAGCTCAAAAAAGAGTTTTTAAATTGGTTGTAAATAAATAAATATCTTAATAAATATCGAGGGATTTTCGGCTTAAAATTATTTTAATGATAACTTGTTACAGTGTTTTTACTTGGTATTGTGAAATCAGTTTATATCTCTACTCGACAAACGTGTCTGAAATGTGTCAAATTTTAGATGTACTACTAAGTAAGTTAAAGTATCGACTTAAAGAACAATTGGTGGAATACGCCGAAGAAAAAGTATTAACGGAGAGAAAACTTTATAATAATTTTTGCGTATTTTAGTATATTTGCGTAAAAGTGAGTATAAAAATTATGTTTTTTATGGTGTTATTTATTGAACGTGTCCTATAATGTTTTTTGAGCTTAACAATCTGTAATTTGAAGAACATTATATTTGGTTTTTAGTTGTAAATTTTGAAAAAACAAATATTATTCATGACATATATGTATGTATGTACATACTAATTGATCCATAAACTCTTTCGAAATAATAAATTTTGTCTAAATTGATTTCCTCCAATGCGCTGACGGTGGTAATCGGAAAGGGGGCATTCAAAATTCATTAGTTTTAGTAATTATTTTATTTTTACTAAAAGTTTGTTTAAGGTAAATCGGCCTTACGACTTTCCAACAATGTTGACAGCAAAAAATGTTGGGAAAAAGAAACGAATAGTACATTGCGATTTTTATTTGAAAAATAAGAACAGAAATATAAACAAACAATACTTTGTTGGGTTTTTTCGTTTTTTTTTGAGCTATTGTTTGAGCAAAAACGTAAAACATACTATAAAATATAGTCGGGTCGAGTATATTTTATGGTAACAATAAAAAAATCCACAACAAAATTGGCGATTTTTATATTTTAATAGTACAAAACGAAAAAATTCAAATTATTTTTTGCTAGACGTTATATGTTTACAGTAGAAAAATAATAAACCACAGTGCTTTTTATACATAACTAAATTAAATTTATTTTAAATTTTGAAAACTATAAGATTAGAGGACCATTAGAGCTACACACAGATCAAAGAAAGAACTTTGAATAACAACTAATAGGTAAGGCTCTCAATGATCTGGTTACGGCCGTAAGAAGCGCAAGACATGATAAGAGGAAACTAAAAAGAAAGACGGAATGGTAGTAACTTGGAAGTTGTCATAGTCAACAAGAGTTTACGTCGTGAAATAACGTGATTTATTAAAAATACTTTAGGATAAAAATTATCATTTCACGAATTTTTATTACATTGCAAATAATATCGAGTTGAATAAAATCGTTTGAAGTTTGTGTAAATTAGCAGGTTTTTAAATAATTTTGGTAGTGCGATACCCACGCATTGCTGTATTTGTTACTTCTTTTTATGTATCTAAAGCTAGATTATCGAATCTAAACAATCCCATGGCATCTTGAATGGATATATATCTTATTCTTATCCTAAATTGTTTTGCTACCAACATGCTCTTTTTGGATTGTTACCAACTTTAATCAGGAAACACCCTCTTTCGTTCAAATCCAACAGATGCTAATTACTCATCCATACACATTATAGCTTTGAAGAAAAATTAGTTTATGATATACCGTCACGAATCACGATTTTAGATTATGGTGTCAACTGTTAACATTTCGTAAAATATAATAGATATACGTTTTAATTACATAAAATATATGTATAAACAGAGCCATCATTATTTTAGTCGGTTCTGGTATAACTCATTCATAATCCTTAAAACCATCTCAATTTTTATTTTTACTTGAAAACAGAAGAACTACCTTTCAAAAAATATATTCAAATGAAAAAAAATTATAGCACGACGACATTTTTATTTTATAATTTTTCCCTTTCTATCCCATAGGCAATTTTTATACTGTGCGTAGTTTTTTTTGAAACAACAAAAAATGTTGTGGAAAAATGTTTAAGTCTAAATCGGCCTTTAATCGTTATACCAATGAATTTTGCGTTTCTTAAATACATTCAAGCTTAGTTTTTGTTGTTTTCATAAAAAAATACATTTGCAATATTTTTCAGACGCAAATCACATCAAATTCAGTATAGAATGACGGCATTTTATATGCGGACAGGGAAACATTGCGATTCAGAAGCTACCTCTAAAAACTACTCTGAGTATCCTCAATATTTGTTATATAGTTATGTGGTAATCTAATAACTTCCACCACATTAATTTTTTTTTGTGATTCTGTTTCCACTCCAACTAGTATCATATTTATGGTTTAATATATAGTTATATTAAATTAAATGCAAAATACTCGTACCTTTGTTTGACGGAAGTAATTTGAAGTCGTAACATTCCCATGTGTTATCTGTTTTAGATCCATGCTTAATAACTTTTGCGTAAGTTCCTATCGGTGATCACAATATATTTTTTCGTTTTCAATCCAGTCATCCGTTACCACTTCAAAATCATCTCTCGGAGTTACAGTCTCTCCAATCCTATACATCTATGATTCAAAGTAGTAAAATAATTAACATATAATATTTTTGTTTTTAATGTTTTTGAATATAACTCTGTTAAATCAAATGTAAAATAGGTATAAAATCATAATAATCATCATGCTCCATCATGAATAGTTTACATCCAATTATACTTGAAATTTTCTTTTCCACAACTTTCTGTTCAATAGATCTTTATTTGCATGTTTCTTCTTTCGGCATGAACGAATTGCAGAGTATTTTAAGATTTGTTTTAAACCCATTGGTTTGACAACTCATGTTGATTAAATTTAATTCTAAATATTTATATGTTCGCGCCAGATCGTTTAAAGATTTTTATTTTTATTTTCATATGCTTAACTTACTAATTGAATATTTGTGCCAAATTATCATTAGCTTTTCTTTAAAAACATAAACCTTTCGAAAAAGAAAGCACTATATAATTATCTAGACTTCCATAACGGTATATGATCATCTGGTATATTAATCAAGGAATGAATGTTACTCGAAATATGTTCATGTCCGTAAATCCCACCCGTTCCTGTTACAAACAATTTCAATATGTTTTTAATTACTTCAGCTTTTTGAACACAGAATCCATTCATACACATTCGGATTGCAACATGTAATAACATTATATGATTGTACTTTTCGGTTGGTAGGATATCTTTTTGAGTAGAGTAAAATTGTTCTTAACTCGGACCCTTTGAAATATCCAAAATATGGAAAAGGTGGACTTTTCCTTTGAAATACAGATGGGTGATAACTTGAAATTTTGTTAATCTGGCTGAAATTTGCATTATATTACAACTTTTATGAATATATCGTTAATGTCCATTTTACCATATATTCAAAAGCTTTTTCATTACACTTAAGCATACAACATGCAGATAATCCAATAGGAATTGTGTAATCTTATAATATTTAATTCCTCTAGCATTGATTTATGATATTCATCAAATTTTGAGCAGAACGATTCATTTGTCCGTAAGGTCCAATTTGTTTCAGGAAGTATCACTCTATTTTAATAATAACTGTTTACATTTGATACATCCAATTCGATTGTACATTTACTACATCCAAGTATAAGCATTATGTGATTTTATTCCGCTAATATATGTATGTCTGTATATTATAATTTCATCAACAAAAGGGCGTTGTAAAACTGCATTGAAATCATTTAGCTTGACAGTACTGTTTTTTTTTATTATATTATTGAAACTAGTCTTTCCAGACTAACCGTCAATTTACATCTCAATTCATACAAACTAAAATATAATGTGGTCACTGTTGATCCAGCGATGCACAGTGCCTGTTCGTTGATAGGTAGCTGCTCACATACTAACGAGCTCGAGGGTTTGGTTCTTTTAAGTCTCCTAACCAAATGTTCATTATCCAGTAGCCGAGAGGCTTCCGCATTGACTTGTTCCATTAGTCTTGATTCATGCTTCAATGCAAATCGTTTTATTTCGAGTATTATATCTGGAATCTCCCAATCACGATGCAAATCACTATTACGAATGTACCAGGGTGCATTGAATATACTCCGAAGTACCTTATTCTGGAAGTTTTGTATAAGTTTAATGTTAGTATTCTTAGTACAGCCCCAAAGCTGAATTCCATATAGCCAGATCGGCTTAAGAACCTGATTGTAAATCAGTATTTTGTTGCAAATGCTTAATTTTGGCCTTCGCCCAATTAGCCAGTACAATTGTCTATATTTAAGATCAAGCTCTTTTCTTTTCTTCTTCACATGCTCTCTCCATTTAAGTTTAACATCCAGAGTCATACCTAAGTATTTAGCAGAGTTCACGTTCGGCACCATCACATCGTTTAAGCTGATTGTCGGAGGATTAACCAATGATTTATTCGTAAAGTTGACATGGGTAGGTTTTAAATTCATTAAGTTTGATTTTCCATAGCTAGGTCCACTAGCGAATTTCATCACTTGCACATTGAAGTTTATTCGCCGCTTCTTCCACAGTTTGCTCTGTTGATAGAATCGCGGTGTCATCAGCAAACGTGGTCGGACTGTGGTATATCACTTGTATATAGTAGGTAAAGGACTGGACCTAGAACGCTGCCTTGTGGAACATCTGCCCTTATCTCTCCCAGTTCAGAATACTCATCTTCTTGTCTTACTCTAAAAACCCTTTCAGATAAATATGATCTCAAAAGATCAATATATGATCCCGGAAGCATAGCATTAAGTTTATGTATTAAACCCTCGTGCCATACCTTATCGAAAGCTGCTGCCACATCCAGAAATAAGGTCGAACAAATTTGTTTTTCTTCTTACGCCTTTTCTATAATGTCTGTTATTCTGTGAACCTCAATCAATTGTAGAATGTTTGCATCTGAACCCAAATTGGTGTCCCGGTATTAGGTCTCTAGTTTCTATTATTGGCTTCATTCTCTTTAAGAGTAGTCTCTCCATTAACTTTGAAATGATAGGGAGCAGTGATATCAGACGATATGATTTAGCTTCATTAGGCGGTTTACCTGGTTTCGGTAACATAATAACTTCCGCAACTTTCCAGGCCGAAGGAACATGTCTTAATCTAATAACAGCACAAGTGAGTTAGTTTAGCGATAGCTTTCTCTGGTAGTTGCTTTAAAATTTCTCCCGTTATAAGGTCATATCCAGTTGCCTTTGCTGACTTCAGATTGAATTGTATTTCACTGGTAACTTCTTTTTGGGTTGTTAGAGGAATTCCACCCTCATAATTGCTGTCTTCATTTTGATTATAATATCCGATTCAATCTCATTCGGTTTGAAAATATCAGCCAAATGGTTAGCAAATTTTTCAGCTTTTGTTTTCTTATCCCTAGCCCATGAGCCATCACTTCGCTTAATAGGAGGGATTTGCGTAATTGGGGTTTTTATACATTTAGTTGCCTTCCTTAGTGAGTAGTTCGTATCTTCATCAGCGGTCAATTTTCTCAGATACAAAGAAAACGATTTTTCATTTAGCTTCTGAATTTCTCGCTTAAGCTGTTGTTATTTATTATTTAGGATCTTATTATTTAGGTCTTATCAGATGGACTCCTTGCTTGTTGCTATCTTTTCCTAGCTTTTCTTTTTTCTAAGACAAGATTCCGAATTTATCTTGGTTAACTTTTACCAATAGTTTTGGATAATGTTCCATTAGTATTATTCCAAGCGGTAACCTGAATGATATCGGTGAAATTTTCTACCTCTTGTTCTAGTTCCTGAATAGTTTTTAGTCGTGTTTGTAAGTTAATCTTGTTTTCTACTTCAGATCTGAAGCTCGCCCATTCAGTTGTTTTATTGGCAAGAGTTGGTCTCGTTTCCTTTTTAATTATCTTGTCGCTTAAGGAAAGTATCACTGCAGAGTGATCAGAGTCCATATCTGAATTATCCTCTACTTCAATAAAATTTGATGAAACTTGTTTTGATATAAGGAAATCCAGTAGATCAAGAGTTTTATCTGTATCCGTGGGCCAATATGTTGGCTTGCCAGTGGGATAGACGTTACATCCCATTTCTACTATTGCATTTTTAAGTTCGTTACCTTTGGTTGTTGTAAGCGTAGAGCCAAAGTCAACATGCTTTACATTAAAATCACCCCCTAGTATAAATCTACCATCGAAACAGTACTGTGGTAAACAGTCGCAACAAATATCGATTTCTTTTCTAAATTTTTTTGTTTGGCCAAGAATTAACCACAAGCAATTGCGATTGCTTTTCGTGATAGGAGCATCATCAATATTAAACTTCAAAACTATTTCTGTAAGAATATTTTTTTTTGAATTCTATAGACTCATATAAATAAAACGTCGTTTGCATTTTTAATATTTCTCTACAAAAAGGAGTTTTAAGCAGATTTCTACAAGTTTTCGGTAGCAGTGAATATCCATTCAATTTTAAAAAGATAATAGCTTTTCTTTTACCCAAGTAGTTGTATTATGTTTAATTAACCAAATTTTCAAAAAATTTAAAATTTTATGAGATCCGTTTTCAACATCTGATTCCAATTCTGCAGCTGAATCCTATTCTACATCTTCCAATTCTACTTCTGAATCCAATTCGACATCAAAATCAGATTACACAGTTTCATTTTCTGAATTTTCATATGGTTAGTCGACTCTAGTTTGCGTTTGGATGTGGCAACTTGTAGTAGGAAAGTCTAGAACGTTCTGAAATATTTTTGTTAGGCATTGCTTAGCCAATATTTTGTTTGACTAATTTGTTGCAAACAAAATCTAAGAAATATTTATGTCAAAAATATTAAAATAACACAATAATTCATAGTTAAACCACTCGTTTATACCACTTCGAAAAAATGACGAACTTGGAAATAATAAAATTGATACTAATTTATTCAAAACATATTTAGTTACGATAATCATTACGCAGATAAATAATATTGCATACACTTTTGTCATGTGATGGAACTGTTACTCACCTTTGTAATTATATACATATTAATAATTAATTTTGCATTAAATACAATATGATACGTATTATTTCACAATATAACACATTTAAATACAAATAAAACAAAATCTTTAATTCGTTGTTTGGTGTTCCATTGACGATGCCACTTCGATTGAAAATATTGCTAATAATTATAATAGTGCACAGTCGCATAAATAAAACAATGACCGTTTCCACACGAGTCGTATTCATGATATCATGAACAATTGAAAATCGTTTTCACACTTTTGTTGCATTTTACCCAAAATCGGGTTTTTGATTATGTATGTGTGAAATATTTAATTTTCTTAACTTCAGAAGGAAAACAAATTGTCAATGAATCATAGAACTGAAAAGGAAAAAAAACGCCTCTAGATTTTTGTTTTGTTTCTTTGTTTGTGTTAGTAATTCAAATCGAAAAAATCAAATAATTTAGTTGGCAATTCAGATGCAACAGAAATTCCCCTACAAAATTTAGTTTTTAGGCAAACAGAGTGCAAAGAAGTAAGAGACAAAGAAATGCAACAGCGTGAGCGCGACTCGTGTGGAAACGGCCAATGTACTCGTAAACTATTTAGAAGAGACTGAGAGTTTATTCAAAGAATAATTAAACAAAATGTTTCCCCTTTTTTTATGTTTCTATAATAAGAACTTTAAACTCACTTGTGGGTTTTGTTTGTGGGGATAGGTTCAAAAAATTAGTCATCGTTTACACGAGATAACATGAGATGGTTCTCAATAAATTTGTATCTATGAGTAAAATAAAACTAATAAAAGTACTAGTATGTTATTTATTTTCTTATAAACCTATCAGTACTCTAATGTATTTGTCGAAGATGATATTCTATTTTTCTATGTTGCCAAAATACTAACAATATGTACTTATGTAATGAAAAATTAGGTAAAAATCAACACCTAAAATATCTAAACAGTTCTAAAACACAAAGCAGTTCACAAAGACAGCAGCAAAAATGAATTTGTAGAAGTTCGATTTAGCTCATTCTTATTTTTATTGGTAGTCTTATGGTGATCTATCTATGAACATAATAATCTTTTAATAATTGTTTTTAATATTGGTTTAGAAATAGGAAACGCTGAAAAACCAGAGGCTAAAATAACATATTTAAATTTGTTCAGCACTATGACACAGAATCATAAATTTATTTAAAGATTAATTTCTTTTCATTATAACAACAAAATTAGAGTTTTTATCTTATGTTTGATTATTATTATCATCTGTTTGTGCTTTTTGGCTAAAGTGTCACGTAAAATATATATAAATATAAACTTATTATATTTGTTGGTTTTATTCTTTTATGTGAAAGTAAGGAATAATAACTAATTTGTTTGTGTTATTTTTTGATTTATCCTTTTATGACAATAAAAATGGTATTGAAGATAAGTGAACTTGCTATAAATTATAAAGGAGCAGAGGGAAAATTGTTTTTTGTCGGACAGATCCCAAGAGTATTAAAATGTTGTATAGTTGATAACCAAAGTTAAAATTTCAGTAATAATGGTATCGACTATATATGGAAGAATTACTGTACGTTGTAATGGGTCCCGTCAAAACAACATAAGAATGGAAAGAAATTGTATTATAAAAAATAAATTATATTAAACTTCACGAGATCATGAAATTGAGAATTAGGCTTCCGTTTACTCGGGGTTTTAAAAACTCTCTCGAAATAGTCGAGTTGGATTTGTTTATTAAAAATATGATTTAAACAATGTTTGAAATTATGGTTATTCCATTCGAAATTTTAATATTTTATAATATGATGTAAACGTCTTAGTTTTGTTGATATGTAAGTACATAAGTATGTGTATCTTTATTATTCTGTAAAACGATCACAATTTCTAAATAATTTTTTTTATCGCATTTCGTTATATCAGCTTCCTGGGATTTTTCAGGATATGACCGTTATTAAATTTTATCCAAGAGCTTTTTCTGAACCGATATATACTTCTAAAATTGTTTATTTACTTCAGTTGAAAAGATGAAGGCATTTTTTTCTTTAAAATTGGGCTGGTTCATTAATTTAAGCTGTTCTGAAATTCTTATAGCTTTTAGAATATTGTTTTTGGTACATCTTCCATTCGAATTTTTTAACAGTGGAGGCTATTTGTTACTGATTTCAAACAGTTTCCAGTCTTCTCAAATCTTTTTTGATTAAAGTAGTTCATAATTATATTTGGCTTGCAACATTGACCTGATAATTAATATTACTTTAATTTTTTTTTACGGTTTTTACAGGCCATTATTGGCCCGTACCGTGCCAAGAATCTGACTCCATCAGTATTGATCACGAGCCAGCTCTTCAAATTGTTGCAAGGAACCAGAAGATGCCAGATCGCTCTCTACGCCGTGGAGCCATCGTCGCCGACAGCGACCTCTTCGCCTACCGAAAGGCGGTTCTCCCTTCAAAGATCACTGTATCATTCGGTTCGGATCCGCACGCAGAACGTGATCGAGCCAGCGTACTCGCTGTCCTTTAATTTCATGCACGATTTCAGGAATTTGCATTAAATTCCTGATCTCGTGATTGAATAGAACTCGGTATGTGCCATCAACGTCGCGTTTTGGGCCATAAATCACACGCATGATTCTTCTCTCGAATGTTATAAGCCATCTTTCGTACTCATCCGTCAGGGTCCAACTCTCACATCCATACATAACAACGGGTCTGATCATCACTCCGTATAGATTCAGCTTATCCGCATTTGCAAGATATTTTGTTTTCAGCAGTGGACGTAGAGGATACAATGCCCGATTGCCAGCGGTAAGCCGAACTTTGATATCCTCTCCCACACTATTATCGTGATTAATGAGAGGTCCAAGGTACTTGAATCTTATTACTCCTTCAAACGTGTGGTTACCACTACTGTAATCAATTGGTAGTCAATAATAGTCAGTAATCAATAATGGTCTCGAAAACCAGAGATCAGATATTTGGTTTTGGACTCATTGATTTTGATACCAACGGAAGCTGAAAACTGTTCCAGTGGATCAAGTATCTCTTTCACTCCGTTGCCATTTAATCCAATCACACAGATATCATCTGCATATGCAAGAAGTTGATTGGATTGTCGGAATAAGATATTGTCCTGAGGTATTTCACTTTTACGAAGGATGTATTCCAACATGAGATTAAAAAGTATTGGGGACAGCGCCTCTCCTTATCGAACACCAGAAGTAATTGCAAAAATTCTCGATAGCCTGTTCTCAACTTTGACACAGCATTACTGTCATTTTATATGCAGATGTACATATTTTTTTGGAATTCCTAAATATTCAAGCGCATACGGCATAACTTCATTTCGCCATACCAATCGAACAAGGTGGAAAAGACAGTTCCACGAAGTTAGCCCTTCGAATATCAATAGCTCTAAATTAATGCAATCAACTCCTGGTGAACGATGTTTCTTTAGTCTCTGCATGGCCATTGTGAATTCCTCATAGGATGGATCCTCAATGAACATCTAAGCGGTCTGTATTTGAGGGTATTCAAATACAGCTTGTGATATATGTGGAACATTAAGTAAATCAGAAAAATGTTCACGCCATGTATCGAGTACTGCATCGACGTTAACACAGAGGTTTCCTCCATCCTGGTCCCGAATGGCAGGGCAGTTGACCGAGATCTTAAGGTATGGTGAAATTCGATGATTCCTTTAAGAAACCACGCGAATTGTGCTCATTGCTGAGTTGTTGTACTCTTAAAACCATAGCCTTCCACCATTCGCGCTTCTTCTGTCTACAAATGCGTTTAGCTATCCTCCTAGTAAGAACTGCCTTGTTTTTCCTTGCAATTGTAAACCGAGTCTGCGCTTCATTGTGGGCTATATTACGTTGCTCAACAGCAAGACGACACTCCTCATCAAACCAATCATTTTTGGGCTTAGTTTTCACTATACCGAGAATGTGCTGGGCAGAATCGACAACCGAGGTTTTCAATACTTCCCAGACACTGTTCACATCATCAGATTGGTAATTGGATCGTAAAATGCTATTGCTGACAAGATCTTGATATTTTCGTTGCGTTTCTTCATTTATCAGACCTTCACAGGAGAATCGCGTTGTATATTCTCCGTTTACTTTCATAGATTTTGTTTGATTAAATTCATATTACTTTAATAGATTTTGTTTGATTAACTTCATATATGTGCCATACAAATGAACCCTAACTTATAGTTAATACAATTAAACTCAACATTCTAGTTAATATTCAGTATTTGTCTTTGTCTTTAAAATTGAATTTGACTAAATTATCACTTATTAGCTTTGTTTGGATAAAACAATCTTCTTGTATCCAAATTGAACATATTATCCGCGGGTTGATATTACTACTGTTTGTTTTATGAATTGCATGACCAGTGTTCTTGAATCGCGCGAGGCATTTTATTTTCCTTTTGCAGCGTTATTCAGCGAGTATTTTCCTGCTCGCCAACTACGGAGGCTCGTAATGGTGGTTAAAATTTTGCCTCAATTTAGTTGTAATTAATTGTAACCTGACATTGAGGCGAAATATAATAATGTGATAATGTGTTTTACAATGATAATGTATGATTTACAAAATGAGACTGCAGTATGATGATGCTGAGTAAATTCATAATTCAAAATGTTAAAAATGAACTTTCTCAGACAGTGCATTAACATCGATTGTATGTAGTGACTGTACAAAATTGTACAGTAGCTCCATAATACCTCAATCCAAATCTTGGATAACGACTCATCAATATACTCATACAAAATACCTCTTTTTCTTTGAAATACAAATATTTTAAAGTGATTACTAGAGATTTGGACTAAATTTTGAATAGTACATTCAAATAGGTCATTAAACTAAAGACTTTAATTTCATCTAAGAAAAAATCTCTTATAGTTGATTACGTATATGCTTTATAAATTCTACCATATATTGCGTCCACAAAAAATTAATCGCTTTAGACCAAATTTTCATTTCATTTTTCCAAATTTCCAAAGACAAAATTTAGACGCTGATTAGCTTTACTTCTTTCTTAAATGGTAATATTTTATTGTACAATATATTTCTGTGTAATGAAATGGAAATATGTAGATAAATAGAATATTGATTTAAATTCATAAACATTCACAATAGGTTGAATAAACTTTCTTTCGTACTCAAAGTTTAATACTTGTTCTGTTTCTTGAAATAACAAATAACAATACAATATCTACACCTTAAAGCCATTGTCGACAGCAGCAATTTCTTCAATTATCGAAAAATATTCATTTTAAGTACTATTCATTCAAGGTTGCAGAACCTTTCATTCGAAATTAGCATCTAGCAGAATTTTCTATCATTGTTGCACGATGATATTGTTATTTAATCTTGATCTTGTTATTCTATATATAGAATAGTTTGAATATTAGACGTTCACGCATACTGATTAAGGTTTAATTTTCACTTCAACATAACAATGGTTATGATCAATACTGTAAAATTTCATGTTATAAACATTTGCAAAATGTTGAGATTTCAGTAGTTAACGAAAGGGGATATATATTTGTTAAAAGCACTTCTGAGACAAACTAACCAAATAGACTTTGAACCCGAGATCAGAAAGTGCAAGATCAATCGGTCAAACAATGAGAAAGACCCCAAATAATATTACACGAATAACATTTAAATGGAATACACAACTCACGAGACAACAGCATACGCCAGTAAAATATGTGGAGAGCTCATAACAATAGCCTCCAATAGAGTCAGATGGTGTAGACAAGTGGACGCCTTATGCTCCTAAAATTGCAAATAAAGTAAAATGTATTTCAATTTTAACTATTAAAAGCTTCTAATTAAATTGAAAGGGAATTTGTACTGTGCCTACTCATAAGTACATATTTAAGTATAATGCTTAAAACAGATGGGCAGAATTTTTGCCAGCAGAACTTCCTACAGCACTGCTCGCAAACTGCATGAGCATATTTTTCTGACTTGTCAAACAGAGGTTTTTTTCAACGTATTTGTATTCTAATATTCTAATTTTAGAATTTAGAAGAAATGTTTTTCGTAAGTATTAATGCATATCGACGATTACATACCAGCTGTTTCTTTTAAACTGAGACGATCAAATATCTCGAAAAATAGCCACTCTACAGAAAAAATTTCCATAATCAAAATTCAATCATCCTGCGGGGGAAATACATTAGTGCAAAAAAAAGTCCCCCGTTCACCGCTTTGTAGGTGGGGCGGGGGGAGCTTTTAAACTAAGATAGGAAGCCATATTTTTTATTGCAGATACGGATTCTACGACTAAAAGTACGTATGATTTGAATGAAATATTTTTTCGGTTCATGATAGATGGCGTTGTAATCGACGAAATTAAGTTTTTTCGATACATGCATTATTGGAGTGTTACAAATCCGCACTGGCTTCGTCAAGTTGAACATCAGCGTACTTGGACTGTCAACGTGTGGTGTGGAATAATTGGCAACAAACTCATAGGCCCCACATTATTGAAGGCAACTTGAATGGTCAAATGTACCGAAACTTTTTGGAAAATGAACTGTCAATATAACTTGAAAATTTGAGCTTAGAAGTGAGACGGAACATGAGGTTTCAACATGATGGTTGTCCCGCACACTATTCGGTGGTGGCACGTGAAATACTTGATCGTGATTTCAATGGACGCTGGATCGGTAGAGCTGGTCCGATAATTTGGCCTGCCAGATCACCAGATCTCACTGCACCAGATTTCTGTTTGTGGGGCTATCTCAAAGACAAAGTTTACAAACAAGAACCAACAACACGTGAGAACATGATTGAGCGAATCAGAAATGTGTGTGCTGAAATTCAACCAAACACACTTCTCAGTTGTGTACAATCATTTGAAATGTCGTATTAATAAGCGCAGGCCATCATTTTGAACACTTATTTTAAGCTAAAATTATTTTATTCACCTGCTATTTACATTAATAAATTATTTTGATGACGAATTTCGAGTATTTCCAATGGAAACGTGATGTTTTTTATTTCAAACGTATTGCCGAATCGAATGCGTGTGTTCTAAGAAGAAGAAATTGATAATATTGAATTTCGTCGATTACAACGCCATCTATCATGAACCGAACAAAATATTTCAGTCAATTAATACGTACTTTTAGTCGTAGAATCCGTATCTGCAATAAAAAATATGGCTTCCTATCTTAGTTTATAAGTTGCCACCGCCCCACCTACAAAGCGGGGGGTGGGGGACTATTTTTTTGCACTAATGTATTTCCCACGCGGTATGATTAAATTTTGATTATGGACATTTTTTCTGTAGAGTGGCTATTTTTCGAGATATTTGATCGTCTCAGTTTAAAAGAAACACCCGGTATATATTCAATTTATACCCGAAATTCGAGGAAAAACTCTAGTAGTTCATAAATTATCCTAATTAGAAAATAACTGACATACTCGTATTCATATCACGTCATTTCCACGATATTTTAAACCACTCTTAATATTTAATCGCAACTATATTATAAATTAAAATTTCAATTAAGTCACGTATTGCCATGTATTCAAACTAATGTTATATATTCACAGCGAATAACTCACTATCTGTGTTTCTATATAGAGCATTCGCATTATGAATAGATATTTTATTATTCCGGATAGACATATATCTCAAGCATAGTACGCATAGCACTAATTTTGTACCCACTGGCCACTGTACTGTATTTTCGAGTTTGCTATTCCTCGATCGTAGTACGAGTGACAAATACGTTTCCAAATCGTTGACACGAAGAAAATATTTAGTTTAGCCATTTTTGGCATCGAGATAGTACTAAACAAATTTGATATTATTATAATGCAATATAAATATAATATATGTATTGCTTTGACTCATCTAGGTTCATATCCGGATTATTGACGTCTCAGACGCTAATCAAAACTAAAACAACCAAATTTTAGTAAAACAATTTTTTTAATTTTGTACAATAACTTCTAAAAATTGTTATAAGACCTATCATATGCGGCCTATCCTAACTTCATTAGTATAAGACCTACCCTATGCGGCGATTTAGCACTGCTTATATACAAATAAGTGAAATTCTCGATCTTTCTATTTTACTCGCAATAGTCATTACAGTAGTGCATAAATTTCGATGTAGTATATTTTGAGATGTTTCCATGCATCACTGTAGAAGTATTTCCAACTGGTTTTTATTCATTCGCTATATTCTCAAGATTTTGATTCGGGTTTTTCATAGTTTTATCTCTTTCCTCGTCTGATTATCACTTCTCAAGCTGAAATGGATTATCTCTATCTGGTTGGGAGCCATCCACTTGAAAGTGGTATTAGAGTGACTGTATTGAATTTCTCGTCTCTGAGAAACGACTTTTCGAATAATTTCTTTCAGGTTTTAATTACAATATGAGTGGAGTGTACGGCTTCTAAACTTATATTACTTATATTACAGCTTTCTAACTTATAATTACAAATGTAATTTTCAATAAAACGTATCAACGGAAATTTATGCTCGGTGTATCCAAGATTTAAACCAATGATGAAAGGGTACACTATAAACCCATCATAAATTTCGGTATCACGTTTGATAATACATAAATAAATAATTTGCAAAAAATTAATAAAATACAAAACTACGAAATGTCAAAACAATTCAAATTATTTGTAGAACTAAAGGTAAGGAAATATTGTAAATTAAATTTCATTTATTAATTTTAAATCTATTAACTATAATTTAGATAATGCAAATTAGCTAAATGAGAATTAGAGGTAATTATTACTTAGAAACTAATTTACAATTTTTCGTTTTAGGTTTGTTGATATTTTTAGGTAATAATGCTGTGAGAAACAGTCGTATTATGCCAGGTAAGTACTTTGCGTAAATATTAGACTTTACATGTTCCAACACTATCGCTTGAGGCTTTGAAGATATACACTGCTGTTCACTTGAATAGGAACGACGGTTTTTTAGAATATTTCGAAATCGATCCAACTTTTTCAATATTTTTTTTACAGGATTAGCACTTGTTTAAAATTACATAATTTTTAAATAAAAATAAATTTGTAGGCTAGAAGAATTTTATTTTATTTGGTTTTTTCTTAAAAAGTGTGATTTTTGTTTGTTTCACTTGAATAAAAACGACCATATTATCAATAAATTTGAAGTGCTAGCAACTTAAACTTAAATTAAATTAATTTTTTTAAAAAAGGTTACTAATTAAACATAAAAACAATTAAATCTGGGTCGAGGAAAAAAACTTGGTAAGGAAGAAATAGCCCAAATTCAAGTATTACACAGCGAAAATTATTCTCTACCAGCAATTGCAGATAAAATTGGGAGAAGTAAGACTGTTATCTTCAATTTTACAAAAAATCCAAGAGAATATGGCTCAAACAATAAAGGCCGAACTGTTGAGGCCACATCTGCAGCCGACAAGCGGGCCATACTAAGGGCAGCATCCAATTGCGCACTATCTTGTGCAAAAATTAAAGTTAGAGTTGGTGTGGAGGCCAGCCGAATAACAGTATGGAGAGTGATTAAAAAAGCAGATCACCTTATTCGAAGAAAGCCCAAAAAATCACCTCTAAATCAGGAGAGGAAACAGAAAAGGTTATATTTCCTTAGGCAGCGTATGACACGGGCTGAAAAAATGGAAACATCGTTTTTTCTGATGAGAAGAAATTTAACCTCGATGGAACCGATGGGTTTAAATATTATTTTCACGACCTTCGAAAAGAGACTATAGTGGGAGGCTATATCATTTTTAGGCCCGGGAGATTTGTCATTTCCAACCGGAAAATTTACCGTAGCTACTTACAAGGGCATCCTCGAAGAAGCATTTTCCCGCTTCAATGATACTTTTGGGCCATTGACATGGATATATCAGCAAGATAATGCCCCTATTCATACAGCTAACATAATCAAAATATGGATATAGCAGCAAAATGTAGAGCTTTTGCCGTGGCCTCCGTATTCTCCTGATCTCAATATCATGGAAAACGGGTGGGGTTGGCTGTCTCGGAAAGTTTATGAAGGTGGTCGACAATTCGACAGTAAAAAAAGCCTTATGAAGCCTAGAACCAAATTTCTTTAGATTATTTAAAATCTTGGTATGACTCCATCTCAAGCAGGTTGTATGAAGTTATTTTTAATAAGGGAAGTAGTACACATTATCGTAATTTCAATTAATTGTTTAAAATAAATCGAATTCAATTGAATTTTTAGTCAATAAAATAAATTTTAATTAAGATTAGTTAATCGTTCTTATTCAAGTGAACATTCAAATTTACCATTATTTTATAAAAAAACAAGAAAGAAAAATTATTCATGAAAAAATAAATTTTATTTTTTCCTTTAATAATTACTGCTTAATCAAAACTTATAATTCTGTAAACAAAAATATTGAAAAAGTAGGATCGATTTCGAAATATTCAAAAAAAAACAGTCGTTCCTATTCAAGTGAACTGCATTGTATGTAGCATCACATCGTGAAATTCAGTATTTGAATGTTAAACTTAGTATGCTATGTATTTTTTTAAATTTAGTTTTAATTGGGTGCAGGGCGGAGTTTAAGACTGTCCCAGCTTCTTGTAACTGTCAGAGCTCCTTCACCCAATGCGCGATCCTTCAAGTAAAGATTGATAGCTGTCTTAAACTTGTGCATTTTATACTCAAACAGAAACTGAAAACCGGATAACGAATTCCACTTCCTTTGTGTTCGATAAATAAATTTGCTTTTGCAATCTTTAGTTCGAGCGCTTTGCATCTTCAGTTCGAGGTTTTGGCAGCTTCACCGTAAACTTATGGCATTAACCGTTCCTCGTGTTACCCGTCGTGGCGTAACTAATGTTAGTATTTTCTCCTTTGCAGAACATTTACGATTTATTAATCTATAGAACACGCCGGGTTCTGCAACAGCTCTGCGGTGTTGTAGGCTGTCTAGATCTTTCGTAAGTCTGGGGTTTTGTATTATTCGGATGGCACACCGCTGAACTCCATCCAGCAACTGGAGAGCAGTTCCATATGCTCCACCCCAAACATGACAGCAATATTCTATACACGGTCTAATAAAGGTTTTATATATTTAGAGAACCTGATGCGAAAAACTGTCTGCATCTATTGAAGAACCCGAGTTTACGTGAAGCTGATTTGGCCAATGCGATTATGTGTTCATTCCATTTTAAATTGTTGCTAATCTGAACAACACGTGGACAAATTAAGTCACAACTCATGACAACGTGGCCTTTTACCACAAAATGGTATTCGTTGTGACTTCTTTTACGCGAGAAGGTGCATATTTGTGTTTTTTCTCGTTAAATTTGACCTGATTTGTTTTACTCCCCACTCAAATATAGTACTCAAATCGGAATTAAGCGATGTGATAACCCAGCCGTTTACCGTGTAACTCTGAACGAGTAGGCTCGGCCTCGAATGAAATAGAAGAGTGCAATATTGCATCATTGGCAAAACTGTGCACAACGTTGATCTTTCGGTCTTGGAGAAAGCTTTTGATCCACTTGATAGTCATCGTATCCAAGCCGTATGTCATAATTTTACAAATAAGATTAGATAGCATGAGGCTATACCTTGTAAAAATCCTTGGGTGTATCCAAAGCGATTGCAAAGGCTTCTCCGTGGTGCTCAAGAGCGAGATTGCATTTGTTTACAACACACGTCAAGAGATCGGTTGTGGAGAGGCTTTCGCGGAACCTATATTATTTATCTGAAACTATTTTCAGTTTTATCACAATCACGTTTAAGAACCGGTTGCACCATCGCACCTTTCCAGGTGTTCGGGTATTAACAGTCGGGTATGGTATTGGTTAAAATCCTATACAAATTAACACCATGTAGAATAAATAAAATAGAGAGAATTAAAATGATATATAATCTAAAGAGATTTTGAAAATAACAGATTTTGCAACTATCTGACCACAAATCACGGACCCACTCATACGAGTATATAGAAAAAACTGTGCGATAGTCTAAACAAATAATTTGTGACTAAAATAAATGTTCACAATTTTTTTTCGAAGTTTATTGTTGTATGAATCAATAATGGGCTATCGTTGAATTGAACAAATATACAACTGGTAGTCAAAACCAATTCTTATTAAAAGATAAATCAGGAACATACTGAGTTAATTTGCTTAGTATACAAAGAAGTGTAATAATTGAACAATTAAACTCGAAGAGAACAATTCGAGATATAAAATTATTATTAATCCTTTTGATTAATATTCATGGATATGGTATGTGGCTTTTAAAATAGCATATTATACTTTGTTGGTCCTTCAAAGTAAAGGAAAATTTTATAAATCATCTATTTCCTTATTTATGTTTCTCTGATGTTGATAAATGACCACAAAACATATAATAACAACAGCAGACACATACAACGTAAAAAAAATTCAATTTATTGTTTTTCCGGAGCTTTACTTCTTTATTTCCTATTGTTTTTGATATAAAACATTTTTCCATCGCACTCTTACTGATTGCTTCTGCACCAAACGCTTTTTGATCTTTGTTGATGTTGCTTCATGCTTTTAAATTCTGAAGCTAATGATAAATGGTATAAATTTTCATAATTTTCCATGCAACAATTTTTTCGTTTATTTTGTATTCATGGTAATTCCGAAATAAGAAACTATACAAAATAAAACATAAACAAACTTTTAAACATTTCTAGTTTCTCACTGTTTCTCTGGTATTTGATGTTATTCTATGTGTATATACTTGTATTGGATATAAAATATGCATTACATAAAATTCCAACAACACGTCAGTAACATTAATACAATTGTATGGATAAAAATTCTATGTACGAGAGTACAAGGGAAATGAAAGCTTAAAAAAAACATTTTGTTATGTAATACTTGTATAATGAAATTAAAATTTTAAATTGGAAATGTTAGAAATAAAATGAAAATGGGATAACTTTCGGAAAAATTAAATTTCATACTGTTATTGTTAATTGTTTTAAGATTTTTACTTTTTACTCTTGTTTAGTACATAACAAATCTGATTTGAACTCATATTTATTATTTAGCATAAGTTTATACAGAAGAAAGTTAAAATTTAACAATCGTTAAATAGATTTATAGATACAGTACAAACTTAATACAACTCTCGATAACTGCAAATACTCAATAGTTGCACATCACAAAATATTGTACTGAGAAGCTTGTAAACTGCAACAACTCAAAAGTTACTCTCAATATCAATACCTGCAATTATTGTTTTATACGAGTGAAAAACGCTTTGTTTTAAAATAATGAATAAAACAAATTAAACAAAGGAGGATATATTACTCATATATTGATACCTTTCTTAAATCAGCTAATCATATACGAGTAGTATTTATCTCAATTATTCATAATAGAGAAACAATGTTTATTTTTTATTTAATATCGTAATGTTATGCCACGTAAATGCCACTTAAAAATGTTTTTGTTCATGTCGTTAACTTGTGTTTTTCAAGTTGGTATCCTTAATTGGCTTTTAGTCAAAATTGTTACAATGGTAAACTTTCCGTCTTACCCTCGAAGAAAATCAGAATTGAAGTGCAATAAATAAATTTGAAAATTATCAAGAAAAAGCTTTATCTAAAGTTAAAGCTATTAGATATAGCTAGTTTCCTAGGATAGAGCGAGCCTTATACAAGTGATTTACTCAACAACTAGATTGCCACATACCAATATCCGCTGAAATGTTGAAGCAAAAAGCTAAAGCGATCCACTCTAGATTCGAAGAGTACAATAGGCCGGTTTACGTAAGTAATGGATGCGGTTTATATTGTTCAAGAAGCGGAATGGCACCAGACAGCCCAAAAAAGTTGTCAAATTAGGCGGTGTTGAAAATTTGGTGAATACTTCCAAATAAAACGGAGTTCAAACAAAAGAAACATCAGCACCTGAAAGGAAATTATCAAAGAAACGTGTAACATTTTTAGCGTGTACAAATGCAACGAAAAAAACATAAATTGACTCATGTAATTGGAAAGAGAGAAGAACCACGAGCATTTAAAAATATCAATAACAACCCTGTTCTATATATAGAGCAAACAGAAGGAATTTTTTGAAGGAATGGTTGAAAAAGTATTTAATAGCAAAAGTAAGTTGAATGAAAGGTTGTGTAAAACTATAAATGTTCGACAATTTGAAAGCCAAAATTGGACTTGATGAACGACAATTCTTTTACTGGATAACGCCCCATGTCATCCGAAGGATGAAGCACCTAGTAGTCAATATCTTCCTCCAACTAGTACGGTTTTGATCCAATCAATGGTTAAATGTCAATAATTTAACTAAAATTTAATATAAAAAATACTTTTAAAACATTTTGAAAAGGTTAATTCGGATATTATTGCGAATTGTTTTAAATCTATATTATGTACCATCACTTGAAGATCGACTCCTCCGATAATTAAAGGGATTAATTAATTAGTATTCGTGATAAAATAAATATTGAACGAGCAACCAGTTTAAATCAGTAAAATGATTTACTAGAAAAAATTTGCCTTCTAGGTTTCGTCAGTAACAAAGAAATGGCCGAATGAATAACCGAAAATAACTTGATTTGTTTGCATTTAATAAACATTTACATTTTTTTAACCGTCGAACGGTCAAAACTTCCTGAAAAAGATGTAATCGAAAGTGTTACTAAAACCGAAGCTGGATATTATATATTTGGAAAAACTTCTCTTGGTCGTAATCTCAGAAACCTTAAGCAAACCTTAGTTTTGTGTTATTTACAAAATACGATTTCTTAAAAGCGCCATAATTTTCAATATTTTCAATATTGTGGCAAAACCTAATCAAAAGCCAAATTCAATACTATGTTTCTATGGTAGTAACATTTTTGTTGGACAAAAAAAATTAATATTCGCTTCAATTTTTAATACAAATACATATTTTTACATTATTCAGTTGGACTTGGAGTTGTCAGATATAGTTTCACTATGCAAATCAGTTTTTTTTCCACTCAGAAATCATAGTGTATGTGTAATTTTGCCATCTGAAAAAATAGTGTGGTTTAAGCAATTTCGCCAATACAAGAAATGCAATGACTTGTTAGTATATGATATGATATGATAGAAGTACAAACCAACGTAGTTACGGTGATTCTGTAGGTTTGTTACCATAATCATGAATTATGTTTTACAGAATTCTTAATAGGTATCTAAAACCTTCTTTATTCAAAAAGTATGCGGGCCTAGGCCTTGTCTGCAAATCATAATTAAAGGTTTTAAGAAAATACAATATTAGTCATAGAACCAACTTAGTTGATAATACACAGTAGAGTGATTACTAACTACATATTTAGGATCATTCTTAATTCATCATAAGTATCGCCCTGACAGTTAAAACTGGAGTAATTTAAAAAATCTTTGGGGCATCTCATCATATAATTCCCAATCCATCATCATCTTTGCATGGGATACTATAAATTTCCGAGCTGACCCGATAGCATTTTCATATACAATATTATGATTTAATTTAATGTTAAACTATTCAAACAAATAAATAGTTTTGTACAGTCGTGCCAGCTAACCTGAGCATTCATTCCATTCATTCCATAAATCATTTAGTGGAATTTATTGAAATAATCAAAGCAATAGGAATATAACGCGTTTCGTTAAAAACAGAAACAAACACCGCTAATAAATATCAAAAAAAACCATACCATTAAATCAGATCATTTCCCAATTCATGAACCAACACATTCCAAATCGAAGCTTCAACACATTAGATAACCAAAATTTTACGAATCAATAGGTAATTTCTGTTGATCATATATATTTTTGTCAATATATAATGAACGTATGCAGTAGTGATCGTATTAAAATAATCTTCAATCCCTTGAAAAATAATATGCATAGAACTATAGTAAAACCTCAATACTATTGCTGCCATAAACTTAATTTAAATTATCATATAGGATTTTATATAACAAAGCATTATGTGCAAAACTATCGAAATGCAAGACCAGCCATATGGAAGGTTCAATGCATAATATAATAATATTAAAAGGGAAAGGGAAATGCATAATATAATAATATTAAGTTCGACATAAAGAATGGAACCGTTGTAAGTGTGTATATCCAAACCTCACTTAATACATGGAAACATGGTTCAAATAAGAAAAAATTATAGTGCATTCTGTGAGTGCAGACCAAATCTCCCATATAACAAGTCGTCAGGCTTCAATACACTAAAAGGTTTCTGCCAGACATTAGGTAGTATTGGCGTATATATACGCCAAAATAGAATAACGTAATTAATAGATTGTGTAAAATTTAACCAACACAAACAAGAGAATGGTAGGGGAAACAATATAAAATGCAAAAATTGGAGAAAATAAAATTCTTTTTTCATTTTTTAGTTGTTTCATATGGAAATGTAACTATCTGTATATTATGAAATTTCAATTATTTAGCTAGTTTGATATGTATTGGAATTTGGAAACTGTGATTTAAGTGCTGTCGTAATTATAATTAATTTCAAAAATTAAAAATAAAAAACGTCGTATTTGTGTAAACCTGTAATCTGTTAAATAATAAATATTGGATATTAAATAAATAATAAATTTGGTATTACTGTGGTTACTCTACTAGAAAGTGATTTTTCGTTTTGTGTAATAATATATTTAAAAATGGCCGATGGTAAAAGAAAATTAAAAAACTCTACTTTAACGTCTTTTTTTACCAAAAACAAATACAATGTCGTTAGAAGAAGATACAGTAACTTCTCAAAATATTAGAAGTAGTGTTCAAATTCTTGAAACTGGTTCAGATATGGTACCAAGTAAAAGTAATGTTGGTTTTGGAAACAACCTGGAGAATGAAGGTAATCCTACAAATGATTTTAAAGCAAATGCATCAGACAGATGAAAACCGACTTATTAATTTTAAAAACGTTTGGTATCCAGATGAAACATTTAAATTTCCTGCGCGTGGTGTACGTAATTTAAAATTCCAATTCTCTTGGCTGACCAGATGGAAATGGCTGGTATACTTAAAAGCTTTGGATGGTGCGTTTTGCAAATATTGTGTACTTTTTTCGTTAAATCATGGTGGTGTGGGACATCAATCGTTAGGTAAACTAGTAAAAAATCCATTTTTCGTTTGGAAGGATGCTATTACAGTTTTCAACAAACATGAAGCAAATGAGTATCACAAAACCTCTTTTATTCGTGCACAAAATCGTAGTAATACAGAACAAGTCTACCGAATCTGTAAACATTTTGCTTGACTCGGCTTTGAAACAGCAAATATTGGAAAATCGCTCCAGATTACACCCTATAATTCAAACAATTATATTTTGTGGCCGCCAGGGCATTTCGTTACGAGGACATGAAGATTCAGGAAGTCTTACTGAAATGGAACCGTTTCACAACGACGGGAATTTTCGTGCACTTTTACGTCTCAGATTACGATCTGGAGATGAAACATTAAAATCCCATTTAGAATTATTTGCTAGGAATACCACATACATTAGTCCAAAAAATCAAAACGAGATTATTAGTGTTTGTAACTGCTTACTAATACGTAATATAGTAGATCGAGTTAATGCTGTCAAATGTTTTACAGTCCTTGCTGATGAAACAAGTGATATATCAAATATCGAGCAGTTTTCTTTATGTATTCGTTATTAAGATTCTGACCGAATTCGTGAAGATTTTTTGCAGTTTATTCCGGTTACTGACCTAACTGGCAAAGGTCTCGCAAGTGTTTTATTAGAAAGCATTGGTAAGCTCGGTATTGATACCCAATACCTAATAGGACAAGGCTACGATGGAGCATCTTCAATGAGTGAACATTTTCATGGTGCGCAGAAATATATAAGAAATGTACATCATTTAGCGTTATATGTTCATTGCGCATCACACAGCTTTAATTTAGCAATATCGGACGCTTGCGACTTAGCTTGTATAAGAAATTGTATGGGGTCTTTATCTAGTATTTATAATTTTTTTAATACTCCTAAACGCCAATCAATTTTGACACAAGTCATAGATGACTGCCTTCCCGAATCGTCAGCTACGCGCTTGAAACAATTATGTCCTACCAGATGGGTACAGCGACACGAATCTGTAATAGTTTATTTACAGCTGCAAAGTGCAATTATTATTGCATTAGACCAAATTTCATCTTGGGTTGACAAATCGACATCGTCGTTAGCAGCACAATTATTATCGGCGATAAAAATTGTTGAATTTCAATTAGCCGTTCATGTTATAGCACAAGTTTTCGCAGTGACTCTTCCTCTAAGCCGGTTCCTACAAACCGAAAACTTTGACTTAGCAGCTGCCATTGTAGTGGCTGGTAACGTACAAAGTGTTTTATCCGATATGCGTCGCGATGCCAGCAATTTGTTTGCGGGTATATTTAATGATGTAAAAAAAATCTGTGACGAACATGATTTTACTATTCGTATTCCCCGTCGTGCCGGAAAACAAATGCATCGGTGTAATATTGATACTGAAACTCCAGAACAGTATTACAGAATATCAATTTATATTCCATTTCTGGACTCTGTGTTTGCCCAAATTGATGAACGACTGAGTAAGCACAAAAAAATTTTTTGCAGTTTCAAGTGCATTTCACCAAACAGAGAATCTGTATATGATACAAAAATTGAAGATACAGCGACAATTTTATTTATAAAATATGAATCTATTTTAAACAAGAACGTTAAAGAAGGATTAGGAGAGTTGCAATTGTGGTGGAAATATGTTTCAGCGTTAAATATTTCTTTAAAAAATGGAATGGATGCTCTTAATTCTTGCGAAAAAAAACTTATTTCCTTGCGTCAAGAAATTAATTGAAATATTTGTTACACTACCGATTACGACATCAACAGAGCGCTCGTTTTCAACATTAAAGTTGTTAAAGACTTACTTACGTAACACTGTAAGTGAAGAAAGATTAAATGGTTTAGCGATGATGTATATTCATCGTGATATTAGCATTTCAATCGAAGAGGTTTTAAATGAACTGGCGCAACAGTCAAGACGATTGAATATAAAATTATAAATCTCGATATAGATATACGATTGTTATTAATAAAACTATTTTTTGCCTGAATTTTTTGTTTTTTTTTCTAAACCCTCCCCTTTATGAATTCCTCGGTACGCCTCTGAGGTTCGGTACTTAGTCGTTTATTATTTTTTGTGTACATTAATGGCATAGAATGCTTGTTTCACATTTTCGCTGATGATGTCCAAATTTATAGAAATAGTAAGTTAGTTCAGCATTATATCGTAAGTTATATTTCTTTGCTTAACGAGGATTTAGATAGAGTATATAATTGGTCTATTTCCAATGGGCTTGTCTTAAATGCAAGTAAATCGCAATCTATTATTATTTACAAAAAATCGTTAGGTATACGTTTTCGTTTCCTTGTATTAATCATAATGGGTCACGCATTCCGTATCAACTTCTGTTAGTAATTTGGGGATCTGTTTTAACAAAATTATTAAATGGGGTAACCATTTAGTTAAAGTTTGGGTGTTTGGGTTACTCAATTGTTTGTATTAAGTGATAAGGTTTAGTCTGTTGAAAAAAATGGTAATATTCCACTTCTCGTTTAATTTAAATAAACATACATTTCATAAAATATCACGATTCTCAATTTATTACATTATAATTAGATTAACATTTTAATTCATTTGTTTATTATAACTGAACAGAAATTTTAAAAAAAATTAGTTTGTATAAAATAAGTTGGTTTAAACCATCCAAAGCTGGTACTAATGTAAACTATCTTGTATTAAAATGACACAACATATCTCTGAAGTACATATCACACATAAATAATGTATATAATTTGATTGAAGCTTCTTTCCTTTTGATGTGGCAGCTGAATTCTGTATAAGTTTTTTTTCAACTATGAATAATATCAGGATTAACTTTCTGTAGCTCCGTGTAAACATTTTGATTATGTTTGAAATTTACATTTGCATAATCTGCTCAAAACCACCTATAACTAGATTTAGTATTTCATCCTGCTAAAACTAATTTTGAAACTAATCAAGTAGTAATTTGGTTCAGATGAGCTGTCGAATAAATATAAAAGCTTATTTTCAATATCGTTTTTCAAATAATATCGAATTACAAGGGGAAACATTTATTGTTTCCTATTTATTAAACTCATTGCGATTAAGTACGGTTTTGCAATTTTCTTCATGTACGATAATATTTAAGGCTTTTTAAAATGCCTTAAATATTATCGTACATGAAAAAAATTGCAAAATCAGGAACGAAAATAAAGTACTGAGAATAAAAAGTACACTGGCTCCATCTTACATAAAATAAAAGAAATTAACACAATCTTAGTGCTTAGGTATATTTGAAATATTTTGTTGGGGTATTCATTTTTCAGATTTATCTAGAACAGGATTAAATTCAACTTCCAATTTATTTTATTTTTCTTCAAAAAAACTTTTATTATTTTAATTGTTGTAAGAAAAACATTTATGTCAGCCACCGAAGATAACCACCGTAATTTTAATATTCATTATTACTTAGCAAAAATTAACTTTTATGTTTGTTTTCTATTATTTTTATGTTTGTTTTCTATTATTTCACGAAAAACAATAACATAAGAATATTTAATAATTTAATGATTCATTGGCCGGATAAACAGGTATATATAGTTGATAATTTACTGAATTTTTTTAAAAATAGCCGTCAAAAATGAGGAACGGTTAGGTAAATTGAGCAAAGATGAGTTGTTGAGCCTACTTTTGCTTTCGAACGCTTTCGTTTACGTTCGTTTTTTTTTAATTTTAATATTGCTCTTGATCGTCAGAACGTGGTCTTTATCCACCATGGTCGATAATTTTTGCACATAATTTTACTGCCCTTTATTTTCGCCTGCCATCGAAAGCAAAAACAAAAAGTACTTTAGTGTTGAAGCTAAACGAAAATTATAATAATTTATATACGAATAAAATTATTAAAAATAAATTTAAATGTTTGTATGTAAAATTAATAACAAAAAAACGCAATCGGAATAATGAAGTAAATAATTTTTATTTATATTTTTAGGTCGAGACAAAAACATACTAATCTTCAAAAGTATAAACAATTGCTCGAGTTTTTGAAAAAATCCACATATAGCTACTGCATCTTCTTTATCAGCAAAAGGTTGAGTAACGATGCAAAATTTGTGGGAAAATCAGGCCATTATCTGGAACGCAGCTGGTTCATCAGAAAATAGCGCTCGCAAACTGTACAAAATGCCAATGAACTCTATCTTTAATCGATACTAGTTTTAGGTTTTGAAAGATTGGAAGTATAAGTTGGATAGCAAAGTCGCTAGTAACAAAATAGTTCGAACAGGAACAGGTGGCGGTCCTACTAATGAATACTATTTCACAGATTTGGAAGAGATGGTTCTTGAACTAATAAATGTGCGGGAAATAATGAACGGCACTGGTTTAAGTTATGACGCACCAACTGAGTTTCAAATTCCACAAAAACCCCACAAGAAATGAGGAACCACGAGATACTCAAAATGGAACAGGACGTTTACGTTTGCCATCGTCAAATAGTTTAAATATATCCGCCACATATCATACGCTACGATGTAGTTATTTGGTGGCGAATTCTTGTAGCATCATTTTGGTATGGAATATTTAAAAGTAAGGGTATTTCATCTGGAGGATCAATTTCATTTTCTTCAACAGGAAGTTCAGGTTCATCAAAATTAAAAGCATATTGAATTAATACATTATGCAGCATGCTACACACATTTACAATTTGACAGACTTTTGTTGGAGTGTAATGTAGTTCCCGAGCAGCTAAGAGACAGAAAAATTTTGCTTTGAGCACGCCGATGCATCTTTCGATTGCATTTCTAGTTTTTGAATGAGCCGAATTAAATCTAGATTCGGAACGGTTTTTTACCTCGCAGCCCGATATGGTGGTATGATCTACGGCTCTAATTGATAGACTCTCCTGAAAATTGAAGTATATCTTTGGTTTGTATGATAGAAACTTTTGATATTGTTGATTTGTCAAATCCACCATTGCCGGGATAAATAATTTTGTTAATTTGATAAATTTCAGATTACCGAATCATGACAGGAACCCCCATGAGTATGATTGACAGCTCGAATTCGTAGTTTGTGGTCACAAATCTAAAAAAGATCAGCAATGAGAAACCATGAACTTTATTTCAACAAATATAATTATAAACATTGCATTACCGGCATGGTAGCGTTTCTTGCAGTAATAAATGTGCTCTAGTTGTGCGGGTCTAATTATTTTAATTAGCGATCCGTTAACACAACCGATTACTCCTGGAATTTCACTTTTTTGAAAGAAAGCTCGGAAAGCTCTTTTCAGCTCAGTCATCTTTATGGAAATCATTTATAGCAAAGGTTTGTTTCCAATAAACCTAAGGTTTCAGCTAAGGCATTACTAGTAGTTTGCTGCGATAAGTCTATAAGTGTATATCTTGCCCTATACCATTACCTTAATTGACAATTTTTTAACTTCACAAAAAATCTTTAGTTTCTGCGAATTATCATTTTATAACTAACCGCCAGAATGGCTTCCTTTAACGCATGTGGTTAAAGCTGAGGCAATTGCAGCGCGAGTTCGAATCCATATAGGGGGCCGGATCTAAAAGGGGTTTTTCACCATCTCATTACGATCGGTGGTGTAAATGAACATATAAATCACCTATCAGATTTCAGAAAGAAATATATTAATCGGTATCAAACCTACCGTAGAAATGAGATTGTTTTTTATTTTGTTTAATAGAACAATCTTATTACATGACTGTTTATTACTATTTACATATTAACGTATTGAGTTTTTCTGTGGAAAGTGTGTCTCTATGATATTAAAGCTATACCTTTGTTATTGGATCTTAAAATACATCTTGTATTCTGTTTGTTTGGTTGCTTGAGATTATCTTCCTTAAGAATTATCAATATTTTGACTGGAACGGAAACGCTTTTTCTAATCGTATCATATTTTGTTGCTTTGGCTTTTGCTGTAGGCACTCTACTACTACTTTTTCTTTTTTGGTAGTTGAGCATTTAACTTTTTCTGGTACACCTGGCATGCTTTGTAGCTAGCCGGATGATCTTAATAATTTTCTAATTATTAATTATCGACTTTTTATGTTGTTAATGTTGGTTGCTTTATGACCATGGTCCTCGAATGCCGCTTGATGGTTAATTTTGGGATGCATGTTGTTCTTGTTTTGGTACATTATATTACCTTGCAGTGGAGACATATTTGGGGATGGAGTTTTGCAAAAACGTCTCGTTTTATTTTATTTATAGTTGAACTTCCTAATCAAGTTTCTCTTCGTCTGTAAAGTATTCATTGGCTAGATTTTGTAGGCTCTGAGTTCTATAATTAATAGACATGTACTTAGTACATCTCATATTGCTGGCATTTTGTCCTTAGTTCAGTATTCTGGCCCTTGTCAAAGGTTAATTTTGATGTCATTTTATTATCGTTTTGACACTGACGGTGTATTTGGCCTAATATTAGACAGCTTTTGAGTTCTAATAGAGACAAGGGGCTTATATACTTCTATCTACTGTAGTAGCTAAACTTTCCATTACCAATATGCTTTATTGGTCGCTGGATTTTGACCACTAAAAGCCCGTTCGCATTCTAAAGTCGCCGCTACTGAGTATCCAAATTCCTGCACCGTATTTAGTATTATTGTACAGTTTTTCCCCAATTATTGTTCGGGGTTCTTTTCTCTAGTCAGTTTTGGTCCCCGAATGTTTTTTTATTTCCCACCTACCCTCCGGTTAGCGAGCAATCCCCTATCCACCATATAGGGATGCGCTATTAAAGGAGTTCGGCATCTCAATGTTACGTGAAAAAGAAATAATAAAAAAAAAAAAAATTAAAAAAACAAGAATTTTACTTCAATGGTTAATTTTTTTTTTACGGTTTTTACAGGCCATTTTTGGCCCGTACCGTGTCAACAATCTGACTCCAACGGTTTTGATCATGAGCCAGATCTTCATACTGTTGCAAGCAGTTGGAAGATGCAGATCGCTTTCTACGCCGTGGAGCCATCGTCGCCGACAGCGACCTCTTCGCCTACCGAAAGGCGGTTCTCCCTTTAAAGATCGCTGTATCATTCGTTTCGGATCAGCCCGTAGAACGTGACCGAGCCAGCGTATTCGCTGTCCTTTGATTTCATGCACGATATCAGGAATTTGCATTAAATTCCTGATCTCGTGATTGAAAAGAACTCGGTAAGTGCCATCGACGTCGCGTTTTGGACCATATATCACACGCATGATTCTTCTCTCGAATGTTAGAAGCCATCTTTCGTACTCATCCGTCAAGGTCCAACTCTCACATCCATACATGACAAAGGGTCTGATCAACACTCTGTACAGTTTCAGCTTATCCGTATTTGCAAGATATTTTGATTTCAGCAGTGGACGTAGAGGATACAAAGCCCGATTGCCAGCGGCAAGGCGAACCTTGATATCCTCGCCCACACTATTATCGTGAGTAATGAGAGATCGAAGATACTTGAATCTCATCACCCCTTCAAACCTGTGGTTTCCACTACTGAAATCAATTGCGTCTTGGTCTCTAAAACCCGAGATTAGATATTTGGTTTTTGACTCGTTGATTTTGAGACCAACGGAAGCTGAATACTGTTCCAGTGGATCAAGTATCTCTTTCACTCCGTTGCCATTTAATCCAATCACACAGATAATGGTTAAATTACGAGTTTAATATTTGAAGTTTCTCATTGGTACTAGATTGACAATTTTATATTCTCATCTAAACTTTTCAAATGTTTAGTGCATTTCCTCATGTGCTTACCCCGTACACACAATATTCGTTTCGAGAGAGGCTTCAAGAAGCTTTTGAAATATGCAAGAAAATTATCCTGATGATTTCATAAATAGGATTTGGATGGGCGATGATTTATCTTTGAGACCCAAAATCCAAACAATTATACCCAAGAAAACAAAGAGTGCACCTCCTCGAAAGAAGGTTAAGCCTAAATCGTCAGCTGCAGATGTGATGACTGCAATTTTTTGATGACCACAATTTTCTCAGACTGGTGAGAAATATGTTTATTGATTATATGACGCAGAAGAGCACAATTTATAGTCGAATATTATGTAGATTTAAACATATTAAAAGTTTTAATTTCTCCACGAAAATGCCTATAAGCAAGCTTATTTCAAAGCAGCATTCATTACTTTTTCACCCACCTTTTTTTTGTTGGGTGGTTGTTACCGCACACTTATACCGGGCGACGGTCTGTTGTGATACCATTTTATGTACGGCTTTAGGTCCGATTTACGTAGAACAGCCTGCGCATTGCATAGCTCCATGTCAGTCTATATAGTACTGACATGGACGGTGGGACGGCATATGGATTCTAAACTCACCAAGGGATCCAGATGTGTTCTTTCAAACCACCGATCGCACCGCCCAAACGATCGATAGTGAAAAATCCCTTTTGCATCCTGCCGCTCCAACTGCCGCAGCTTGAATCCACTGCATCCACTGGGATGAACATTTTAAAATCATTATGAAGTTTTGTTTATTTCTGAAGGCTTTTTTAAAGTTTAAAACAAAACTTTTCGCCGGTTTACTCACGGTATAATTGTTATAGCACTTCCAACTCATTTGCGGTTCGCTTACCATACGCCATTACATCCAAGTTGACTATACGTACGACAATAGGTCGGATTTACGTAGAACTTACACAGAAAATTTTATAACTACATGTCAGTCTATAGTTCTGATCTGATGGGTCAGCCCATTTTGCACTCCAATGAGGTGTCATAAAAGATTCATTCACACCCTCAATCGTAATCGATTGTGAAAAACCCAGCCTCAATTGAGATTCGAACCCGGTTCATCCAGCTCCATATAGACAAAGCCTAAACCACTGCTTAATCTGGTCGGTCACTTACTGTAATTAAAAAATTAAATTACAGCTGGATTAATTTTATTTTAACTAAATTTAATTTGGGATATATAAAATAGCTCTTGAGGTTGACTTAAATAATAACGGATTAGGACAGTAGCCGATACACTTATTCCCTATAAAGGGACAAACAACATAAAATTAAATGTCACCTTTAAAGTTTCTAAAACTGATCAGTAAAACAGTGGAATTAAATAAATTAAACTTCAAACCTTATCATAGATATTTTAGACATTGTTATGTAAAGCAACCTATAAATACCTAGTAGTGATATTCATCCCATTAATTATTAGCACTTGGTGTTCTATTTTTACCGTACATATCTGTACCTGTAATTTATTTCCTAATTAAGAATCAATTTTTGAAAACACAGATGTTTACACTGTATGATGATATTTTCGTGTATATGGTTTGGCGTGTATATACAAATAAAAATATATTATCTCTTTTGTACATATATGTTTATATCATAAATGTTATCATTTATGTAACGTTTGATTTATTCTATTTATATGATGAGCCATAGAGAAACATAAACAAATATTGTAATTAAAAATCAATTATATTGTATAATTCTACTTGGCGGTTATATTTTGCGCTTTATATTTTTATATTTTATTTTTATATAAGGGTTAAAATAATCGATTTGCACAGCAAGCTCATTTTCGTGTTCAAAGCTCATTTTCCCGTGACATAGTACACTAGAATCGTTTTCAAACCATACTATGACTACTCGCACACAATATTGTTGGAGCAAGAGGAAAAACGAATTTAAATACAAAAAATTATAAAAATTATTTTATAAATAAAATTTTAATTTACAATTAAAAATTAAATTATAATCGGATTATGGTGAAATGAATATTTTATAGACTTTGTAATAAAGAAGCTTTCGTTAGTTATTCGTAGTATGTATATATTTAGAATATATCAAATTTTTGTATACGTATATGTTTCGACGTTATTATTTCTTATTAAATGTTAAGTGATGAAGAAACAATACAATTTTGGTAGGTATCTTTCATTTAATCAACCATTAAATAAGATATTTTAGTTTGAGGTGATTAAGAACAAAAGAGATACGACAATGATTTCCTATCAGGTACTGACTTACGAAAAACCAAGTAAATAAACTGAAGCATAAAATGCCTTTCGAAGCCCGTTAAGTGTAAATAGAAGTTTTATTAAAGATGCAGAACATTTCAAAATTTTGAAAATAAATGTGAAATAATGCCTTAAAAGGAATAGCTTCTGCAATGAACGAAAATAATGTTGAGTTTATCATACTCTCTGCTAAACCGGTGAAAATATACGACGTTTTACAAGCTATCATTGCACTATACACCGCAACGCAATATGATGCAAAGTATAGAACTCCAACAGTATCATGAATTTTGCCTTAATTAAAATTAATGTATTAAGCCTCTTCTCAAATGCAAAAATCAACACAAATTTTAGAAATTGTGCCGGTGACACTTGCGATAAACAAAAATTGTCCACATAACAACCCTATTTATAAATGTATTTAAAGGGAATACAACTCGAAAGCATTGTGGTTAAATTTTTGTTTTCCTATGGATATTCAGAAATTTCTATAGATAGACTTTGGCAGTCTTAACATAATGTTTTAATTAAGTAAATATCATATGGCAGTGTTAAAAAACTGAAACAAAACATAATGAGACTTTCATTTTTAAAAATTATAAAAAATATAAATATAATAGTCCCAAGTTCAGGATCATATTTTTTTTTAAATTTATTAATTAATACAACTGATTTATAGATCATCTAGTTATTTATCTTGCATGGTTTAATTCACAATTGAAAGGGTTAAAGACCTTTGGGTAGTACCCTTTACATAATTTTATTATATTTTAAGGCGATCCAGATTGGATCTATTGGGACAAGTGGTTTCTTCTCACTGGATTTGTGTCATCCAACATTCGGCTTATTTCAGCATTTTTATGCTAACTAATCCGTTGCATGTGATTTCTTGCGTTTTTATTTATTTCTACAATAAAGAAATTCATCTTCAAATCTCTATGGAGGTTGTCATTTCACACGTACCACGGTGCATTTACTATTTCACGTACAACTTTGCTTTGGAATGACTGGATGATGTTGACGTTTGTTAACTCTGTATAGCCCCAGAGCTGAAAACCGTAAGTCCATACAGGATTAAGCCTTTGCCGGTACAGAAGCAATTTATCATGTAAAACTTAAAAGCTCAGAACTTTTCCCTAAGAGCCAATTCATCTTTCTGTATCAAATGTTTAATTTCTTCTTTTTTCTTTTTCACAAGCTCTTTCTATTTTATATGGAATGTGCTGGGAGTTCAGTTCTACTGGTAATTAACCTTTTTATTGGTGAAATTTACATGAACAGATTTTGACCTGATTAGTCACTCTTTGCAATTTGCTTGTGGATTTTTCTATGTTATCATCAACTTCTAAGACAGCCATATCATCTGCAAACATTGCTATAGTTGTCTCTTTTAGCCTTGGCAGATCAGAGGTGTATAGTACATATAAAGTCGGTCCCAGAAAGCTACCTTGTCGTACTCCCGCTGATATATTCTTTTTCCGAGTATTCATCATTTAGTTTAACATGGAAGTGCCGGTAAGCTATGTAAGATTTAAGTATTTCATATTTAAGTATTTGGTAAATCGCTTTTTAATTTGTATTCCAAGCCTTTATGTCAAACTTTACCGAAGGCCTGTGCTACACCTAAAAATACTAGAATCGATTGTTGAATTGTTTTCTCTAAAGCCAAATTGATGAGATGGAATAAGATTTTTTGCTTAAATTATAGGTTTGAGTCGCTTGAGCAGTAATTTCCCGATTATTTTTGAAATATTTGGGTGTAAGGAAATCGGTCTATACACTGAGAAAAAAACTGTATTGTAAAGTTAAAAAACAAAACTGTTAATTTCCAAAAGTTGCATATTTGTTTAAAATTAAAATCTGTTTATTTGTTATTATAAAACTTTTTAAATAATAAAAATTAATACTTCATTTTTAATATTTTTTTTTTAATATATTCATTCGATTTTAAAAACAAAAATTTAAAAACATTCTTTTTGTTATTAAAAATACTTTTTAAATAATGATAATTAACATTTCATTATTAACACATTTTTGTAAAAAATAATTTACAAAACATCTTTTAATTTATAAGTAATTAATTATTTAATTTAAATAACTATTTTAAAACTATCATATTTCGAATTTAAAAATGATTTCTGTTTTTAAATGTTTTTCTTTTAAATATTATATTGCATTCTCTGTTTCTCTCAAAAATATAAAATAAATGAAAAATCCTGTTAGATGAGAAAATATATTTACGATTCTAATAGATCAGTTTTGTTTCAAGTGTGAACAATGTGCTTTCGTATATTCTATGGTGAACAAAATACTCATATGAAGTAAAATTTTGTAATTTCAAAGTGATTTTTTAATTTCAAAGAACCTGATAACAATACAGAGTCGTTATTTGAAGAGTGAGGTCTATCACAACATTTAAGAACGCATTTGAATAATTACGGAATTAATATAGAGGTTATGAAATGTCTAACGTTGGACGATTTGAGTGATCTTTTTCCCGAATTACAATCATATGGAGATAAAACTATATTCAGAACAAAATTATTGAAATGGCGTGCAGAAATCGTAAAACGTTATGTTAATTAATTTATTAATTTAACTATGCGTGGTCAGGTTATAAATTATGATATGGTGTTAAGAAACGCAACAATTGTCGCGTTTCTTGACACCATGTAATCAAAATCAAATCACATATTATAATACATACATACAAACACATTTCGTTCAAAATTTGTGAATGGAACAAAATTTCTGGTTTGTATGAAATATTGTCATCAGATATAGATCAGATGGTGTTATGAAATACAACTAATAATGCACAGCTGTATTAGAATATTATTTATTTTGATGTTGGAGGCATTTTATTTATAAAAGTCAAATCAAGTTGTAACGTACGTATTTAGATATAACCTTTTGATTTTATAATTTTATATTTATTTATCACGCTAAAATTATATTTATTATAAATTTAGGAAATACCAATAATTGACGCAAGAGCTACCACTATTTCAAATTTATCATCCGTACAAAATTGGGTGTCTTCTTCAAATACTACGTCGGACACGGGTTCATCAAACAGTTTTTCTAATATAAACGAAAGTAAACAATTTTTAAATCAACTGATCAAATCGTCTTTTTAAACGAATTAGAATAGAAGGATTTAGTTCATTTAATAGTAGATTATCTTATATCTTTAAAGAAGCGCGTTGGACACCAGGAATTAGAGCATTACGTTCAACAAATCAAAATCTTATTTCCAAATGAAAATATTGTAAGATAATTTTATTCGTTTTATGTAAAAACAATAATAATCAATAATAATCTGTCTATAGGAAACGTACTACAAAACATCCTCAAAAATCAACGGAAAACCAAAAAGGAAATTATATGGTGGAAAACTTTCTAATAGATATGTTAATTCCATATTTAAACGAAAAAAGAATGGACGAAGCGACTTAAATTCTTCTTCAATAAGTGACAATAGCATTAATCAGACTATACAAGAAGAAAAGATGAAACTGAATTATTATCAAAAGGTAAACATAACATGTCTTATCTTCTTTCTTACATATATATATATATATATATATATATATATATATATATATATATATATATATATATAATCATAAAATCATAATCACAAAACTATAATCTTCACTGTTAAGTACAGAAAAATTAAATGCATTACATGTTTGGTTAATCCCGAAGGCTACAGTTAGACTCTGTAGCCCTCGGAATAAAGTGTGTGACCATTGGGAAAAAACATCAAGGAATCGAGTGAATCAAAATACAAATTTAGGATGTGCCATATCCGACTTTTTAGAAATGTGGCCATTATACAATGACAGTCTTGGGTATCAACTTGTTAGTTACTAACATGCAGTATGATGTGTATTATGTAATTTTAACTGAGTAATTTTTAACTTTTAGATTGAAAAAGATTTTAATTATCTACATCCGGGAAAGCAAGATAAACTTTTGGAAAATTTTGATATATTTTGTGATAATTTTATCAAAAATTTTGAACACAAAATGAAGGATTAAGCCAATTTAATAAAAAAAAAAATCGATGGCTTAGAGGCCGTAAACGGCCCTTACCGCGTCTTTAATGAGACCTTACGAATCAATTTTAACGATTGGTGCATATTGTAGGTGATCAGCCCAACCAATGTTTTTACACACAAACGCGTTTTTATGTCATACGGTTGCATGTTAATTTTTGGTCATCGGCGGGAGTCGAACTCGAGACCACGGCGTGAGGAAAACTCTCTTAACCATTAAGCTACAACCGGCGACAAAGCCAATTTAAACTTATTTTCTAAATTAAAACTAGGAAATATTGATAAAAGTATGACCTTTTAATGACTGGAAAATTGAAACAAATTTTATTTCTATTAATAATTAATTTGTTTTCAGATTCTTATATTGCATTATATCTATCACTTATTCTTCACGCAGTGATTCAACCAAGTAGAATATCTAAAACATACAAACAAACAATAAGTGATTTTAAAAATGATTTTGTGATTCATGTTACAAATATAAACGATATCAATCCACAAATTGAAAAACGACGAAACGAGTTCTATGAAAACGGGATGAAATTTCAATCAACAATAATTGTAGTAGGATCAAATATTACGAATCTTACAGATTTTTATGTTTATAGCGACGGTATAAAGTATAAACTTATGAGTTTCCAAAAATGTTTGGACGTTGTCATCAAATTAATATTCGTTTTTAATTTTAAATATTCAATAATTAGTAAAAACGTGTGGGTTTTTTTGCAAAACTATTTTTATGAAATACCTTCAACCGACTGTAATATTGAGGTAATTACTTTAATTAAAGAAATTAAAGCAATTTGCTAAAATAATTCCTTGTAAAGCTCATGCTAATATGTTATAAATATTAAAAAAAACTTCCGACTTACTTAAAATTTAAAAATGAATTGATCAATCTTAATTATAAAAATTTATTTACAATATCAGTACAGTATTATTTTCATATTTTTACATTTAAATAATATTAATTGTTGAATTACATTTATATAGTAATATTATATTTGATATAATAATTTATATAGTTTATAATTTTAGAGAAAGAAATGGAATTCCAATATTTCATATGTAATTCTAACTTTACAGTTTCTAGTAATTATATTATTCATTTAAAAGATTTTCATAAAGTGCCATCAATTTTCCAGTTCAAATGTACATCATATATCAATTATTTCAAAATATTTATACTTTTAAGATTCGGTGGTGTTAATGAACACATCTATGACCCCCTGTTGGAGTGCAGAACTCATGGGCCGACCCATCTTCCATGTCAGTACTATAGGCTGGCATGGAGCTATGCAATGCGCAGATGGTTCTACGAAAATCGGACCTATAGCCGTACGTCCTCGATTTGGCCGTTAAGGCGTAAAGTAGGACGTAAATAAGCGAACCGCGAAAGAGCTGGGAGAGCCTTGAGCCCCAAAAAAGATAGCATAGAATAAAATATAAAAAGAAAAAAGATTCATTTAAAAAAGCATGATAAACCAACTTGTTCGAAACCTGCAATGAGAACTTCATTATGTTATGTTAATAATAACAATTCTGAAAGTAGCATTGCCTTTGAAATTAATAATGCTCCACTTGAAAGCAGCTCATTTTCACACTCTTTAAGTCGTATAAGAAAATTAGATAATAATAGTAATAATCTTGATATATTAAACATTACCGAAAGTCTTCAAAAATCATTTCTTACATTTATTTTATCTTTGTATAGAAAACCAAGTTTTCCAAGAAAAGATGTTCGATTTGTACAAAACATTCATAACTTTAATTTTGAGTCCTGTTTTTAAACACATAGCTGAAATTTTTTACCATTTGTAGAAAATATTGTTCAACGAAATTTAATTAAATCATTTCTGGATGATATTCAAAACTCAATATTACATTGGAATACTGGATATAAATTAATAAAACATCTCAAAGCCAAAGATTTATATGAGCATCCTCAATCATTTCTCATTAATCGTGAATTGTCAACATTTATATTAGATGGAAACCCAACGATTGACTCAAATCAAACAGAAGGCACTTTGTTAGCAATTTCTTTTCAAATAAGAAAGTATTTTGAGTCTCCAGGAATATTAGAATTTACTCTAGAAAACATGAAAGAACTTTCTCTTAAAGGGAAATTTTTAAACTACATCAATGGTCAGCAATGGAAGGAAAAATTGAACATTTTCTCTGATAAAATCATAATACCCTACTTTTTATACTTTGATAAATTCGGGATAGATGATAGTCTAGGTTCACATACAGGAGAACATTCTATAATGGGGATTTACTACAATTTTCCAGTAATTCCAAAATATGAATGTTCACGATTAAAAATATTGTTTGATACCGGATTTTTAAAATTAGCGATCTCAAAGAAAACAATATTAATAATATGTTATCTTACTTTACAAATGTACTTAAAGTATTAGAAAATGATGGACTAAAATAATGAAAAATACAGGTAAATGGGATAAGTTATCACATTTATTTTGTATTAGGTTTAGTTATAGGTGATACCTTAGCATTAAACACTGTTGAGCTTTTCTGGTTCTTTTAATGCAAAGTTCTACTGTAGAATATGTAAACGAATCAAACCAGAAACAGAATTAGATTGTAGTAAGTTTCAAGGATCTTTAAGAAATCCGACTAACTATCAAATAGATGTAGAACAAAATAATTTTAAAGAAACTGGAGTAAAAGAAAATTCTATAATCCATTCAATTCCATCATTTCATGAAACAAATAATTCTTCTTGTGATGTAATGCACGACATATTTTTAGGTGTTTGTAAATATGACCTTTCACACATTTTAAATTATTTTATTTATATAAAAAATATTTCACACTGTCCGTTTACAATTATTATTTCAATATGGTGCTACAGAAGTAGGAAACATGAGTCCACCGATACAAAAATCACATATTATTGGAGCTAAATTTTAGATGATGGCAAAAAAAATGAAAACATTTATACATTTCATAACAATTATGATTGGAGATCTAGTTCCAAATGACGACAAAACTTATGAAATTTTAAAAATTTTGTTTAAAATTATCGATCTTTTATTATTGCCAACATTTGATAACCTAATATTAAATGAAATGAAGCAGTTAATTTCAAAACATCACAAATTATACGTACAACTTTTTTCAGATAGTTTAAAACCAAAGCATCATATGATGGTGCACTATCCTTTGATAATTCGACGAAATGGATCTAGTAAAAATTTTTGTCGACGAAATTTTATTTAAAAACGAGAAAAACTTTAATTTGCTAACAAAGATCTATTCTGATAAAATTCATGAATCCCTTGAAATTGAAAATTTGAATTTAACTAAAGTATCTCAACTAATTTACAAAGGGGTTGAATATAAAATACAATATTTATTAACAATAAGTGCATTCGGTATTTACCCTCGAATTTTTGAAGTAGTTGATATCCTTGTCGATAAAAACTAATTGAAATGTTACGTAATCTGTAAAATTTGTAAATCCTTAAGATTTTCAGAACATTTTGTATCTCATGTTTTAAACGAACCTTTAAACGAATATGAATTTTGTAATTTAAATATATTTGATGGACCACCTATACATTATTATATAACTAATAGTGGTGAAAAAGTTATAAGAATTGAGAAATATTTTGACTAAATTTAACATTGAATTGAAATTGGTAATAATTTTTAATATACTGAAATATAAATGTAAGCAATAATATTATATATATGAAACATAAACCTATGTAAAACAAAACATAAAAAATAAAAGAATTTTGAAAAACGGGTTTGAATCTATAATAAATGTTTTAATAGGAATCTAATATGCTCTTAGGAAAATCTAAAAAGTGCTTATTAAATACGAATTTTATTGTTGACAAAACGTTTATTAAAATTTAATAAAATTATTTTACAAATAAGGAAAATTGATTTTAAAAAATATAAGAATATTTTTTATTTTTATCAACAAAATTTATAAAAAAAATGTTATTAAGTTCAAATAGATTATTGTTTGATTTTAATAAATGGGTTTCTTGCATAAAAACTATATGTATATATTTTTGTTTTTATATGTATTTTAACTTGGTTTTAAATGATTTTTTTTCTGAGTGTACTCCGTGGATTTCGTATTCCCTGGATTTGGAACGTGTTTAAGACTGAATACTACGTTAATTATTTGGAGTGGTTTTCGTAGTCAACTTTTTGTACTGGTGGTATATGTTTTCATCTACTGTTTGTCTAGGTAAAACCTGCAACGTGTTTTCAAGGTGAGTTGCAAATAATGTTACTTTCTGCTTTGCGCTTGTTCATTTGAGTTGCCAGAAAATCATTTGAGTTTTGATACATTTTTTCTGAGTAATTTTTGATATTACTCACATTCTTGTTTGTATAATTGGTGTCACGTTACTTTTATTAACGGCAATGATTAATACTATCATCTGCGTTCAACGGAACTTAAATTCCTATGCCATCTTTGGATATCCTGTTAGGCGCAGTTTCATGTCTTTTTAAATAGAAACTCGGAGAATTTACGTCGACGTCCTCCTATATGATATTAAGTCATGCACATCGATCCTATTAGTAGACGTTATTTCTGGATTATTTTAACATCCTGACCAAATGAAAAGTTGATGATCGTATCTAATGCTGAATGTTTATTCAAGCAATAACGTCAACATTTGCTTTTATGTTAAATTAACATGCCATCACAGTTAATATAATACGGAAGCGCCTTGAAATCTTCCATTACAAAATATAGCTAGTACAATTAGGTAGTACAAAATCTTGCAAATATAAAATCTTGTAACTAAAGAATTCTATGATTACAAAATCATGCAAACACAAAATTTTGCAGTTAATACAAATATATTTATAGCAAAATAATATTATAAACCTACGCAGATTTAATGGACGATGTGCACTACAGTTAAAATAAAATATTTCTGTTTATAAATTAATTTAGTTCAAATCTACTGTCAAAAACATGATCAACATAAACATTATATGATATCGCGAGCAATCCTTTTCAAAATCTAAATGTTTGGTATTTTCCTCTCTTTTTAAATATTCGTTTTATTTTTCGTTATCGCAGTCGTTCTACACGTTTTTATTCTTCCTATATTAGTCTTTGCTACGATTAACTCTTTCGCCATATTTCCGATTATTGTGTACACTCCAGCACTTACCGTCGGCCAACGACATTTTTATGACGTCGTTGCCATGCTTTCACATTGTTTTGCGTTAAAAAATTTGCATTCGAATAATTTGCATTCGCTCGCGGTGATTTTCCATCAAACTGGCGGGTTGATAAATTTATTTTTGTCATTTATTCTGGTTATAGATCTACATGTACGGATTTAGAGCAAATTGCCAACATCGTTTATTCGGACATATACAACCTACTCGTATACAACGCCGATTGACGTGTATTGTTAACTATGGAAATTCCTCAAAGCGAAATTATTCTTCAACCGCTCGCTAACCATTACTACTATACAGTTAGTCAACATCGTATAAAACGACAAATGTTAGTGTTAATATTTCAAAATAAGGGATTGCACCCATTAACAGGTATGTAGTAATTTAACAAATTATTAACAGTCGAACAGAATATCAAAATATTTTAGTGGGAATTATTTAGATTTCAGTTGTATTATAAACATTGACCTACAAAAAAACTTCAACGTTAAGCTACTTCAGAACTGCATACAGCAAATAAGACTATTCCCGTTGGTGTTCAAGAGTACTAAAGTAAAAATAAGGCATATACAGGAAGTGGTTATTAACTATCTGCATTTACTATAGTGGTGTTGCACATTAAATTCGAGAGAGTAGTAGCAATAAACGAGGCATAAACATCAGCATCAATAAATTTAGTTGTGAAAAATTTCGACTAAACCATCTTTCATAACCGACAAAGGCTGTACCATAACAACGATAAAACTCCAGAACCTAACAATTCACCGGCATGGATGTTACTGCTCAGTACTATTTAAAACTGATGTATTTTAAATAATAAAAATAATATTACGTACTGTTGTATTACTTCTACGTAATAAATAAGCAGGCTTTAAATAAAATCGATCAAATATTGGTTAGGCGGATCACTCAATGGGTTAGGCAGATCACTCAATGAGTACTGAGAGCACTAGTCAGGTTAACAAATCTAAATCTACAAAGTTTTCGTTTTGAGAATAATGATCGCAGAAAGCTGCATTACCAAAGAAGACATCAATTTCCATATATTAACTGTTCGATATATTTTATATTACCTCGTAACTGATAGACATCTCGAAACATTCAAAACTACGCATTTAAAATATAAAGACAACTCTCCACAAAATCATTATGTCATAGAAACATGGAGGAGGATCGTAAGCCTTTTTTGTGAAATTTTCGGAGAACTTTAAGCAGTTTGTTATTCGGAGAACTTCAAGCAGATCATTGTGGAGATGATAAACTAAATTTTTTCACTCGCGAATGTAAGATTACGGTATGGCGCAGTTCAAATTAAAGTGGCTTTCTGATCATCACTAACCATGGAAGAATGTTATTTATTTGTTTACTTAACACAAGGGTCATGAAATATTATATCAAGTTATAGAAATGCGTCGATGGCACATTACGACAACCACCTGACAATATGGCAAGAAAGTTGTAGGTTAAGATAGATTCTAATTTAGAGTGAAAATTCTCAGCGAAAGGTGATTTCATAGAGGTGAGTTTAGTTTAATGAAATGCACATTGTAAATGGTATTGCGTGCTCATCGATAATCAACCCAAACGTTCATTTAGGATTGTGCAATTAATTTTTAGATGGAATACTTTGAAAATTCATTTCATTTCATTCTGATTGATCATTTTGGTGTTATATTCTATTTTCAAACGGTAAATTGCCCAGAAAGATGTTTATTTTGTGAGTTTATGACATTTGATATTTTGTGTGTTCGTTTATCAGTGTAATTAACAATGCCAAGAATCAGAAGATCGAATCTTTCGCATCGCACGCGAAATGCAAATAGAGTTCGGAATATTGCCTATCAATTGACGGCGGATGAACAACAAATCGCACGAGAACAGCGCCGTGTTAGTATGGCCCGACTTCGTGCATTACAAACACAAGAAGAAAGACATCGGGCATCGTCGGGCAAATGAGACAACTCAACAACGTAATAATCTAAATCAACGTATAAGAAGAAGTGCTTCAAATGTTGATTTGCATCGAGTAGCGTTTCATTACGATTGCAGAATTGACTACAGCTCGCATCCTTCCGTTCAAATTCACCCAATGGAGGTTATGTGCAACCATTGCCGTGCATCTGGTCGAAATGCTCGAAAAAGTTGCCCAAAATTGGACTTTCCGAATGGACCACCTAAGACGCAACCGCGGTCAACATTTAAATGAAATTATCTTCAAAAAGTAAATGTCATGGACCAATCTAACGTTTCAAATAAAGAACCGATGAGATTGTGCAAATTTTATGCGTTTTTTTTAAAAAAAAAGTTCTCAAGCTCTTAAAAAATCACCCGTTACTACTGTGCTAAATGATTATTGATATCTTCTATTTATCGGCTTAAGTGATACAATAATTATTGTATAATATCGTATTTGCCTTTTTCTTATCAATTGTTTTCTTTCTAAACAATCCCTACAAATAATGTATATGGTAAAACGAAGTTTTTATTAAATGTCCCTGGAGGCCTCGCGCTGCGTAGCGGGCGTAGCCAGCTAGTTTTAAATAAATTGTAAGGAAATAATAATTGTAACTCACCTTTAAAATAAAATAATATATTAAGATGAACTTATTGTGTCGATAAATCATTATTATCTTCTATTCAATAAAAAAAAATAACGATAATGAATTTTTTGAGAAGAATTATACGTTTCATTAATTATATGATTTTGACGTTGCGGGATCTGTATATGTTTAATGTTCTGAAATTAATCGTCCATACCCAATGAGTATAGTAAACAATTGATGAATTTCAACTGAACATTGTATTGTAAACGTTTGAACTAAATTTTTCTAATAACACGAATACTTCAACCAAATTATAATTTTATTTTTATTTACAACAAAAAAAAATATTAAAATATAAATAATATACAGCATCTTGCCATTATTATCTAATTATACATATATAACATACATTGTGTTAAAATATAACATTATCCTCTCAGTAGCTCACAATAAAAAATCGATAAATCGATTTTATTCAAATTATTATAATCTTCTGTATCCACAAACACACAAGTATCCAGTATGTATATACTGTGCAGGAAGGACACCGCCCCAAAAGTTTATACTGACGTAAATTAATCATCCCCTTGTCAGTTTATTAAACTAATTTTGTTAATCTATCAATTTGATTTGCAGTAAACCGCTCGTTTATGTATGTACTGCCTTACTCGTTTCACATTCCTATATATGTACGCTTATGTACATAACGTTCATTTTGGCAAACCCTGTTGCTGTTATATGTATATACTATGCCATCGTGTGTGCGGAAAAATTGAACTTTTGTTTTTGTTGTATTATATCTCGTTGAAAAATAATAAAAATATAATTTACTTTACCATTGTAATAGACATAAAAACACCTGAGCTTTATTTGTTCGTTATTGTGGTGCTTTCCAATTTATCAAAAAGAAACAAAAAAGCTTATTTACGTGTTATAATTATGTTAAGTTTGATCAATATTGTGTTAGCTGTTCTTGCTCTTTATTTTGTTGGTTTTTTGTTCGTCTCTCGTCTTTTGGATTCAACAAAAAAAACAGAACAGAACGTCAGAATAATAAATAATATGCATAAAGCTTTCAAATAAATGATATGTACGAAATGTGTACCTATCATACGTATGTTTATACGTACGTTCACAACATCAAAAGAAAATCAAGATGATAATGAAAAGCGCACAAATATTTTACAATATTTATTTAGCTTTAAGGTTTAGAGAGTAAAAGAAAATCATAACACAATTTATTCGGAACTATCCCATTCCTTGAACGATACTTTTACCACAGAATAGATTTACAACTGTACAATTTTAAAAATGTAATTTCATATGTAACTCAATTTGTACTAAATAATTATATCTATTATAATTATGTATTGGTCGCATCACTGCAATATTCACTCTGAAACAGCACGTGTAATGTGAAAAATCTTCCGAATGATAATCAGTAATTTGCATGAACTCCCTTCTTTCATGTTTGATATCAACGTTGCGTTTTCGTTCATATCTCAGACTTAACATTTTTATCTAGAATTTGAGATAGATGGTATCTTTCATTTTCATCCGTCAAAATTAATTTTTAACCATCTATACATGACAACGAATGTGATTAAAATTCTGTAGAATTAGAACTTTGATAAGCAGTTTTTGTAAAATATTTGCATTTCTTAAATGTGAAGTTTTTGTTGAGTGACTGCTACCGCACACTTAGACCGGCAATGGTCCGTTGTGATATCACTTTATGTGCGGCTAATGAGCCGATTTACGTAGAACCATCTGCGCATTGTTTCATAGTGTGTGCATGTTTCATGTCAGCCTATAGTAGAGCATCCAATACCGATCAAGTTTTTTGATCACGGGATTTCCGTACAAGATTTTTTCAGTACCGGGTTCCCGGTACTGAAGGGAAATCTGAAACTGAAATATATTAAAAGAAAAATGGATATATCAATAAATTTATTATAGGAAATCAAACAAAAAATAAAAATGAAATACCAAAATGACAAGAATTCAGTAGAAATAGAAAATAATTAATAAATTCAGTTGTTGGCAAGTTTAAAATATGATCGAAGAAAGCACAATATATCCAAGCTTTAATCATTTAATCATGATCGAATTTTAGTTGCAACTATTGAACATCCGGAAAAAACTCGGTCCGATTCTACGCTGGTAGGCGGTACAGAATTCAAGAAGTTGTAAGTTTTTTCGAGTATGGATCCGCGACAACCTTCTGCCTCAAAAACTGCCGGCTCTTTTTTGACAATACTTACTATATCGTTTGCTGTTTTTGTCGTTTTTGGTACAATTTTGGAATTAGTTTCTTGACTAATTGCTCTGTCCAGTTTTTCTTGTTGAGAAACCAATGCTTCTTCATCTACAATTATTTCAATTTCCTTGTCTGACTTGCATTCCTGCAGTGGTTTGCTGGTTAACGGTTTGGACATACGATTAACCAACCCAAAATTAAGTTAATAATCTGAGTTTTTGTTAGCTGTTTAAAGTTTAAACACAAGTCTAGATCAAAGTCGTCGTAAACTTGATTTCCTTTCTGCAAATACTGTAGCAAATTAGATAAATTGGTTTGACGCTAGCTTATTCGACGGATTATTGCTTCTTTGAGATGTAGAGCTATATAGTTGTTGCCCAAATTATTGATTAGAAAAGAAATAGTTGCATCTGCTGTCAAAAGTGTTGAATCACGACGGCATAATGCTTCAACAGCTAATTTAACTGGCTCTAGTGTTGACAGCAAATTCTTAATCAAGTCCATTTCTTCTTCATTGAACGATAACGGTGATTTGATATCAATCAATGATTTCAGTACAGCATTTTTTACTTCAAAAAATGTTCTAGCATAACATACAGACTGTTCCAGCGAGTTTTTATTTCAATTAACAACGATTTTTCTCTACCAAACTTTGCTTTGATATATTTTTGAAGAATATCGTCATTTTTAGTTGGTGAGTGTCGGAACAATCTGACGATACTTCTTACTTTTGTTATCAGTGGTAATAGCTCATCTAATAATTCTGGTTCAGTTTCCTCAAAAACTAATTGAAATCCGCTATAGTAGTGATCAAATTCTGATTCGAACTTGTCATTATTGGCTTCGATTTGAACTGTTTTCTGCTAGACTATCTGTGTAGGCTTCTTATACAAAATATCGACTACTGCTAAATGGATTGCATTTGCAAAACATAGCTGCTGATCACAGGTTAACAATCTGCCAACTTTTTTCATGACCGAAGCTCCATTGGTTGTAATACAAACGATGCCTTCATACAAGCTCAAACCAAATGATTTTAAATTTTCAGAAATCTATGTGATGCACTTTTCTGCTGGTAACCATGCACTTGTAATAACCCCAAATTCCAATGTTTTCCTTTGATATGCAGGTTTAAAGTCAGAAATCGACGATTTCTTGTAGAAGTCCATTCATCGAAAGATAGACTGAATCGCCCGCCTTTGGATTTCAATCTTTGCAGTTCGATAGCTAATTTTTTTCGAATAAATTTACCATATTTGATTACCATATAGCGAATCGTGGACTCCGATTTGGGCACATCAAATCCACGAGTAGATAAGGATCTGCGCAGCTCCACAGATGCTACAAAGATTTTAAATGGCAAACCGTCAACAGCGGTCATTCTGTTACTACTAGTTGAGGCGATTGACGATAATTGAACATCGGATGCAGGTTTTTTTAACGTGTTGATGGAGAGAACTGACATCATATGCTTATGTAGTCCACTGGTTGAACTGCCATCCGTTTTTAATTCTTTATTAAACTTACACGTCTTACATTTTGCGAATTCTCCTGATTTTTCACGTAAGAAATAGCCCCATATAGGAGTTTTTTCAATTACGCACTCTACGCATTCCTTGATTTTATTTGTAGACATGGTTGGTTTATAAGGACAGGAAAAATTTTATTTTCAATAATGAAAACTAAATTTTTATAATAAATAATGAAAACTAAATTTTTAGAATAAATAAAACTTTACTTAACTTGATGAACAATTTGGCACTATTATTGTAAGTGTAACTGAAATTTCACGACTACTTAGTTTAATTTAATGCTGTTTTAAAAATATTTATTCAATATATTAAAAATATCAATATATTGTTTTAAAAAAATAAGCTATTTTAAAAATATTTACTATTAAATTCAAATCAAATATTTTCAGCTCACTTTTTAAATATTTTTTAGCACTGAGTTTAAGGACTACTTAATTTATTTTAAAACTGGTCTTTAATTATTTCAAATTAATATTCCTATGGAAATCAAATTTTTGCCGAACTTTTTTTTTGTATTGACGACTACTTAGCTTATTTAAAAAAATCACGTTAATATTAACTATTCCTATGGAAATCAAAAGTTTTCAGAACTCACTTTTTAAATTTTTTTCGGTACTGAATTTGAGAACTACTTGGTTTATTTTGATAATTTTCGCATAATTTCACATACAAGTAGTCAGTTCCGAAATCCCAGGATTCGAATATTCTCAGCACCGGGATTCTGGTGCCACAAATAAGCCGGTATTCCCGGGATCCTTGTTCTCCTGATCCCGGAATTGGATACCCTAACCTATAGTACTGACATGGACGATGGGACGGCCCATGGGTTCTAAACTCAACAGGGGAACCAGATGTGTTCATTCACATCACCGATCGCACCACCCAAACGATCGATGGTGAAAAATCCCTTTTTCATCTAACCCCTATCAGGATTCAAACCCGTTACCTCCCGCTCCAACTGCAGCAGCTTTAACCACTGCGCCACCTGTGCAGTTACAACCACCGAACTCAATGCCACCGTGCTCTTCAGCAACATGGATCCTTTTATGAGAAATTTTGTATTTAATGCATTTTATACGACCTTTTGTAAATACGCATGTTGACATACGAACAATACTTACTCTAATAAATTCGTTATTAGTGGTTAAAGTATTCAAAATAATGAGATCTTTTTATGTTCGCACACAAGTCTTTCTGGTACGTTAAAATTATAACAGTATATTTTCAACATTCGCAGCTACTGATTGTTCTATAACATTTAAGCAAATTGTTGAGTCTGGTGAATCTACACCCAAAGGAGTATGTAATGTAAATGAAACTGACTTATAATATTGAAAACGCCTGCCATTGAGGAGTTATATTTTCAAGGATGAAGAGTCTGCTCTAGAGTATAAGTTAGCAAAGAGGCGTAACACACTCTACAAAAGGGTAATCCCTATGGTGATTACAAATTCAAACCATACTTGATGCATCATTCAGAAACCGCAACCGATCGATTAAAGGCGCCAATAAAGCTAATCTGTCAGTGTCAGTACACTAGTGATCCAATAAGAAGAATGGATAACCTTTATTTTACTAAAAGACTACATTTAATATGTATTGTTTGCAAGAAACTATAACTTTCTAAATATTGCTAAATAATGAGTAGCCTTTCCCTTTATTTGTACGACATTTGTGGAAATGCGAAATTCGTATTTTTACCATCTAACAATATCCTTGATTAAGCCTTTGAATCCAAGTTATAATGTAAAATTTAAGGTTGCTTTAAATTTTACATTATAACTAAAAAAGAATATATATAAAAAGCAAAAAAGAAATAAAAAAAAATGGTCAACGTTGACGTGAGTTTCACAAATCAAAAATTAGATATTGATTGTGAAACATAGTGTCGACGAATTGGTAAAAGAACCTAACCTAACGTCACCTAGATGATCTGTAACGTAACAGTCAATTAACGAGTCATTAGAAATGTTTAAAAATTTAATTTTGCCTACAAATTTTTAGGAAACAAACTACGACAAATCGGGTTTTTATTATTATTATTAACATTGGCTGGAACCGTTAGAGGTTCCGCACTCAATGCCACAAAGGGCCCATGGTGCAAACCTATGATTCATCAAACCGCACATGCGCGTTCTGCAGCCTTAGCAAACTGGAGCAGTTTGAACCAGGACAGAGACGACAATTGATTTACAGGATTAATTCTGGAGTTGAACACAAGGGATCTAATGCGGTCAAAAGCCGGGCAGCTGATGATGAAGTGTAAGCTGTCATCAACATCCTCTAGGCATTCATCGCATACGGCATCACAGGCAAGTCCCATGCGATGAGATGACTTTTGAAACGACCATGGCCAGTAAGTAAAGAAACTAATATTCTCACATTGTCCTTTTTTAATGAAAGAACGTATTTGGTCAGCTTCGGATTTAGCCCCCTTACAAAGTGCTTAGCCTTGCGGCAACAAGAGGTGGTTGACCACGTCAGCTTTAAATTCGATAGGGCAACGGTTTTGATTGTTTGATTCACTATGTGAAGAGGTATAGGAGCTGCTGGTTCAGGGCCTACGAAAAATAAGCGAGAATCAGTTTTACCCAACCTGTCTGCAACTTCGTTGCCATTAATGTCACAATGAGCAGGAACCCACATGACCATTACCTTATTAATACAACCAAGTCGGTTCAGCAATTTTTTACAATCACCTACCAGTTTAGAGCTGATAAGAGCATTGTTTAATGAGTTGAGGACAGTTTTACTATCCGTACAAAATATGATCTCTTTATCGTCAGCAGCCAGATTAAATACTGAAAACACGCAGTGCGTAACCGCAATTAATTCCGCCTGATGAATAGTACTGTAAGACCCCAAACTGCCAGATATTCTCAAATAATGCGATGGACAGTAGTAACCAAAGCCAGCACCCTGTTCAGAGACAGAGCGATCTGAGAAGAATACAAGCGATTCGGATATCTGTTTGAGCAAGTCTGGTGAAAACCACATATCCCTGGATGGATACTCCACCTCATATGATCTGTGGAAATTAAAAACAGGCAGAAGTAACCATGTCGATTTCTGGTATAGCTCGTTTAAATTCGTTAAGAATTGATCTATGACCTGAAGTAGTGCCAAAAGCATTCCACACACCAGCATTCCTCAAGCGAAAGGCAGCCGAACAAGCTGTGCCTAAAATGAAAGATTGTAACTGTGGTAGGGAGAGCATGAGTTCCATAGCCAAGAGCGGAGTTGATGACATGGCACCCGTTACAGTTCGACAAGCGATATTTTGCAAAAAGTTTAGTTTGCCAATTGAAGATGTAACTTTAACCATTGGCCACCAAACAATAGATGCATAAGTTAGCATTGGTAAAACCAAAGATTTGTAGATAAAATAGAGCATTTTGAGTGATAGACCTCAAATATTACCAAAAGCTCTACGACATTGCCAAAAAATCGCAGTGGCTTTTTGTAATTTGAAATCTAAATGATACTTCCAAGAAAGTTTATTATCCAGAAAAACACCAATGTGTTTGACGTAGGCTGAGTTGTTAACCTTACATCCGAAAAGTGATGGTACAGAAAAAGCTGCAGTGTCTTGTAAAAATAACCAGATCGATTTTTGACGGCTTCACATGTAAACCCTTATCCAGACACCACTTTTCTATAATGAAAAAAGCGTGTTGAGTTAGATCAGACAAGACACTCAGGTGCTTGCCTGAAACTGTCAGAACCAGATCACTGCATAACTTTGAGCGATAAAACCGGACTCACGAAGAAGTACAAGAAGTTCATCAATGACCGGAAGCCACAACAGGGGTGAAAACTCACCTCCCTGCGGGCATCTTCTGGAAGCCTTGACTGAAATAAAACTTTTCGACGCAATCCATTTCAATACAATCCAGAAGTGTGTTGTCAAAAACCAACTTCGCGATTTTTTATTCAACATGAGTAATTTTACTCAGCCGGCTATTATTTATTTAGTGTGTTTTAATATTTTAAGGTGTTGCGATAGTGGTAACAGTGAAAATCAAAATTTACACATCACGATAACAAGATAAACATAATTTTCTTTTGTTTATATTTCTCGTATTCATAATTATATTTTTTATATTTAACCATACAAAATTGCTTTTCCAACTTGTCATGATGCTTTATATGGCGTCCAGTTATCACTTACTGCCAGATGGTATGAAATCTAATGTGAATCAAATTCATGAAAAAAGTATAAACGGGGAATGAATTCGTGTCGTGTTGTATTGCAGAGCATGATGACCGTGTTTTGATGGAGCATACATTAAAAAAATGGATGTCTATCAGCAAAATTACACGTTCTGTGTACAAACAAAAATCGTTCGTTTTCGAAGTGCTACGTCGTATGTGTTGGCTGAAAACGAACGATTTCTTTTGTAAATTGATATTTTTTTGTAAAATGATAAATAATAATATTCAGTTTGTTATTTTTATATTTCTTCGTTTTACAAATGATTTTTGTAAAGCAAAAATTCGTTAAAATTTTCACAATATTCATTGTGAAATATAAAAACCCAATTGTAATTATTTAAAAATGGAAAGTAAAAGAAAAAATGATTAATAAGTAACTAATTTATAAAAAAACCAATGTCCTTTTATATATATATAAATATATATATATATATATATATATATATATATATATATATATATATATATATATATATATATATATATATATATATATATATATATATATATATATATATATATATATATATATATATATATATATATATATATATATATATAGTGCTGGGAAAAAAAAATTGGGCAAACAAATTTATTGCAAATTGGAGTCTTTTTTTGCTTAAACTACAAAACTTTTGAAAGCAATTTGTTTATTGCTTCATTTTAAATACATGTATGACGTAATTTTTTGAAAAGAAAAATTGTCCTTCAGAACGAATTTGAGCCTTCTGTGTTAAAGCTTTTTGGCGAGACTTGCAAATTTATTTTTCAACAGGACAACGCTCCGTGCCAAAATTGTGAGTTATTAATTTTGAATTGTAGATGAACAAATTGGCTTTTTGATAAACATAAATATTTTGTTAAAAACTTGTTTTTTTTTTCTTATCTCTTCATTTAAAGGTGAAAAAGTACTAGGTCTATAATGAAGCTAGAAGTAGCAAGGAAGCGCCCAGAATCGATTGAAGCTTTAAAAAGTTTGTTGATGATGATTTGGGAAACCATATCTCCTGCGACTTTGAAAAATTTATCAAATTCAATGAATCGGAGGTGTATCGCTGTAATAAAAGCAAAAGGCGGTCCCACAAAATATTAATATTAAAGATTGAACTTTTATAAATCAATAAAACACAAACAAAAAAATAATAAAAGAGTGTTTAATTTATTACATTACTTTAACACCCTTCAACGTATTTTGAATATTTTGGCATTTTTCGGGGTTTTAACCCTAAATTGCAGGTTAATTTTTTTTCAAAAAATTACGTCATACATGTATTTAAAATGAAACAATAAACAAATTGCTTTCAAAATTTTTGTAATTTTACCAAAAAAAGACTCCAATTTGCAATAAATTTGTTTGCCCAATTTTTTTTCCCAGCACTGTATATATATATATATATATATATATATATATAAATATATATATATAATTGCTTTACGATTCGAAGGAAGATTTTCCAATGTCCATGTATCATTTTCTATAAGCGATTCATATTC